>CM053029.1:495470911-495835911 GCA_028564925.1 Lithobates sylvaticus
TATACGCTATTAGCAGACGTCTTGGTTGAGTCTCCTTTCCCAGATGAAGCCTATTATGGAGAAACTAGTCGGGTGGAGCCCATTGTGAAGACGTCTAACCGTATGAGCTGGTTGGTGCAAACCACCGCTCCGTTTTTTATGTGCATTTATTTTTGCTGATGTTTGGTTGCCTTGATGTAAGTTTTTAGTGTGCTGTTTTAATAAACCCTTTTGTTGAAACATACTGCACTACGAGGCTATCCTTTCTTCCATTTTTCTTTTTTTTGTCATATGCTGTTTGTGATGATTATGCCTCCATTATAATAAAAAGTCGGTATCCCTTTGAGAGTCTGGACTGGCTGAGTGATGTCAGCCGACAGTGGACTTTAGTCCACTGTTGACTGTTGACTGAATATGGGTCACAGAAGTGCACAACTAAGTGTACTTCTGTGATCCACAGGAGAAGTAGGGCCAAAAGAGTTTTGGCCCACATCTCCTTTAAGTCTATACAGTTCAAAAGCTTAGACCATGACCAAAGATTATACAGACCAGTATGTGGAATTATAAGTCAGATTCATATGGAAGAAGGTTCTTTGTTCTGTACATTAATAACTTTCTTGCCTCTGAGGCTACTCTGCAAATATTGAAACTGGTATAATTTGAGAATGCAAAAAGGAGGAATAAATAAAAAGGTCTCCTCTGAGTGTAGTTTGTTCCGTGGGCTAAAGCAGCACCTGTTTGTCAAAGTGACATTTCCCCGGCATCAGCAGCAGGTTAGAGACGTAGAAAGACTTATATCCCTGTTCTGCTTCTAATCAGGCTCCAAACCGCCATCAAAGGCAACCTGCACTATATCTTCCTGCCCTAATTAAATGCTTACCTGGAGGATGCCCAATCCTTACAGACTATATGGTGGAAACACAATATTTAATCTCAGAATAGCCTCTGTTTCCTGATCTCTCAACCTGCAAACCATCAACATGAATCGAAAAAAGCATGGCATTTTTAGATTGAAGTGACTCGGAGAAAAATTATACTTACTGGGCTTGATTTAGTAAGCAGGGTGTGATCACTTTGCAAAGTAATGTTTACTTAGTTTATAAGGTGAAGCCATATGCACTTTAAATGTGCAATCATGTTCAATCAAGGAAAAAAAACACGTTGGGATGACTGAAGAGAAAAAGCATCCCCCTATTTACTGAGCTTTGGGAACAGCCCTTTGTTAAGTAAACATTCACTTTACTAAATGAACAGCCTCTGTTTTTTAGTAAATGAATCCCATAGACTTAAACTGTTATAGAGGCTGGGAGTTTGCTTACATACTGGCACTGTTGCCGATGTAATAGTCAAGTTGGTGGCCACGAAAGCGGGTGTAACCCATGTAGCATTATCCTTACAGAACTGTAAATGAGAAACACCTACACCTGGATGAACAAACAGCAATGATAGTAATAATATTTGCAGCTGCTGTCTATTGTGTCCAACAAAGAGTTAACCAATATTAAATCAATCTCAGGCAGCGTTTGCTATAACATAAAAGTCTACTAGTAGGATCCAAAAATTATATATGACATACTGTGGATGCCATTGCTGTAATTGTAAGTGACAGTTAATAATTCGATACTAAACATACCATATATACTCGAGTATAAGCCAACCCGAATATAAGCCGAGGCACCTAATTTTACCACAAAAAACTGGGAAAACGTATTGACTCAAGTATAAGCCTAGGGTGAGAAATGCGCAGCTACTGTAAGTGGAAAAGAGGGTCAACAATGCCCATTTGCAGCCTCACTGTGCCCATTTGCATGCCTCACTGTGCCCATTTGCAGCCATAGGTCCCCCAAACTTCAAACTTGGTAGTTACGGGTTCCTAGATGCCCCTTAGCTGCAGCCAAAGGGTCCCGAAATAACATTGCTGCAGATGGACACAGTTGACAGATTTTGGGGCCCTGTATCTCGGGGCCACTTGGTGCTAGGAACCCCACATTGGATATGTTGTAGAGCTAGTTCCACTGGATTTACACACCAAATTTGGGGTTCCTAGCACCAAGTGGCCCCGAGATACGAGGCCCAAAAGTCGGGTCAGAAAATGTCATTCTCTGCTGCAGAAAAGTGCTTGACTCGAGTATAAGCCGAGGGGGGCACTTTCAGCACAAAAAAAGTGCTGAAAAACTCGGCTTATACTCGAGTATATACGGTAAGTGACAAATAATAATTAAAGTGACCTAGTGCAAAAGAGTCTTTTGTGCAATCTTGAGTGCTCCACGCCTTGTTCCCAGGGTTCCCCCTGTGTGTTCCACCACATGCTATAATATATTCACACCGCACTTACCAGATGTCCTTGACGCCCTTACTGTATATAGTAAGGAGAGTCAACAAGGCTTGTAGGTCTTTAGGAGGACCTATCCCACAATCCCTGGTGTCTCCTGGTTGCTCTTATGGATCCTGGCTCCTCCCTGTTGTGATCCAGTATGTTCTCTTAAAAGATTATTAGGCAGTCAAAAAATAAATGGAGAGACAGCCTCTCATAGTGTAAAATTCTTGGTAGATGTATTCATTAAAAATTACAATGTAAAAAAGCGCCACTGGATAGATATAAGAAAACTCCCCTCTAGGGTGTGTAGAAAGATGGACGCTGCCTAGAACCTGGCATGTGTTCCATTTGCTGGGCCAGGAGTGACGCACGGGATTCGTGAGTACAATCAGGAGACACCAGGGATTGTGGTTGCACGTGGTGGAACACACAGGGGGAATCCTGGGAACAAGGCACGAAACACTCAAGACTGCACAAAAAGACTCTTTTGCACTATGTCACTTTAATTATTATTTATCACTTATGTTTACAATTCAATTACCTGTCACTTACAATTACAGCAATGGCATCCACAATATATCATATATAATTTTTGGCACCTACTAGTAGACTTTTTTAAGTTATAACAAGCGCTGTCTGAGATGATTTAATATGGAGATCTTCATTTTGTGGCTCTGCCTTGTCCTGCTCAGCTTTAGTGCAAAAGTATCTACTGCGTATTTGTGCTGCCTGGCTTGAACTCATGGTGGCCCCCAACTATCCAGAAGAGTAACCACTTTCAGACCGGACCAATTTGCAGCCAAAAGACCAGGCCCCTTTTTGCGATTCGGCACTGCGTCGCTTTAACTGACAATTGCGCGGTCGTGCGACGTGGCTCCCAAACAAAATTGACGTCCTTTTTTTCCCACAAATAGAGCTTTCTTTTGGTGGTATTTGATCGCCCCGGCGTTTTTTATTTTTTGCGCTATAAACAAAAAAGAGCGACAATTTTGAAAAAAAATGCATTCTTTTTTATTTTTTGCTATAATAAATATCCCCCAAAAATATATAAAAAAACATTTTTTTTCCTCAGTTTAGGCCGATACGTACTCTTCTACATATCTTTGGTAAAAAAAAAAATCGCAATAAGCGATTATTGATTGGTTTGCGCAGAAGTTATAGCGTTTACAAGATAGGGGATAGTTTTATAGCATTTTTATTAATATTTTTTTTTTATTAGTAATGGCGGCGATCAGCGATTTTTATTGTGACTGCGACATTATGGCGGACACATCGGACATTTTTGACACATTTTTGGGACCATTGTCATTTATACAGCAATCAATGCTATTTAAATGCATTGATTCCTGTATAAATGACACTGGCAGTGAAGGGGTTAACCACAAGGGGGCGGTGCAGGGGTTAAGTATGCCTAGGGGTGTGTTTCTTACTGTGGGGGGGCGTGGCTGTCAGCTAGTGAATGCTGATCTCTGCTCCAATCACAGGGAGCAGAGATCGGCGTCACTAGTTGCTAGGCAGAATGGGGAGATGCTGTGTATTTCCGCATCTCCCCGTTCAGCCTTCCCGTGAGACGATCGCGGGTGTCCCCGCGGCGATCGAGTCCGCGGGACCCGCGACTGGACTCACGGGGGTCCCGACCGGCGTGGGAGCTCGCCGCTCCCGGCGCGCTCCCGATGGCATGGACGGCATTAAGGAGGGACTTATATATACGCCCTCCTGCCTGTCCGTGCCATTCTGCCGACGTATATCGTCGTGCGCCGGTCGGGAACCGGGTAAAGACACAACACAAAAATAAATGAGATCATGGTCCATATGCACAGTAAAAGCACCTCAGCAAGGACCTTTTTTCATGCAAAGACTGTGCAGCTCCAGGTAGGACCAATAGTGCCGATCTTAAAGAGTATGCCACTTCAAAGTGTATGTCAGCGAAAACTATTTAAATATATTACACAGTACATCTCTGCTATACATCCACATTTCCTTGTGTTTTATTCCTTTTAAGTCCTGCAAGTACAGAACGGGGGATGCATGTACCTGTTTTTGACAGGTACCTGTCCCCCACTTCTGTCGGACCTAGCAGCAGCGAGGTACATCAGAAGTTCAGCCCCTCTTCTCCTTCTCTGCTGCTGGGCCTTTCAGAAAGCACCGCACGCTTCGCACATGCGCAACAGGCAACCAGCTGTGACGCCGCAAGGCTTCACTGCCGGTTTCCCTTACAGGCTATGGCAGCACCCGAGAGCCGATAGAAACATTGGCTCGGGTGCCGACATCGCTGGATTCCAGGACAGGTAAGTGTCCTAATATTAAAAGTCAGCAGCTACAGTATGTGTAGCTGCTGACTTTTAATTTTTCCATTGCGGGGGCTGAAGCTCCGCTTTACTGTTATCAGACCTTCTCTTGCCAGACTGCTCAGAGTCAGGTACTCTCCTGTCTCCACAATATAAAGGATAATTATTCTGTAGTCCCAAAATAAGGACTGGGAGAGCTAATTACTCTCCTTTAGATGACAAAGAAAGTGTGCACTAGACACAGGACAACTCTAAATTACTAACATAATCAACAAGTATTGAACAGATATAAAGTCAAACATGTGCAGCGCTAAAAAATGAATACAGTGAATGATTGTCCAAAGTAAAAAAATAGCATATAAAGAAATCTCTCAGTTCATGGTTAAACATAAAGTGCATAAAAAACGAATTAATGAGTCTCCTAGAACATCTAATTTCAAGGAAACTGAGGGGTGCCAAATGTGTCAGACGTCAGCTTGAAGCTAACATCTCAAGTAGAGAGTATTCCACCCAAAGTGTAGTCTGCAGAATCTCTGCGGTGATATCCCACTAACAGTATATAATGCACTCACCAGAAGATGAAGAAAGATGAGCCTTGTGTTATAAAACACGTAAACAGAAAATTATGTCAGCCAGGTCCTGTGCCAGTGATCAGCATTCAGGTGGAAGTGGAGTAAACAGGGATGAATCTACATACCCCTTCAATGAGGTTATACTGCATAAAAAAGCTCACCGGGAGCCAAGAATATAGCCAATATGGTGTAGTATTTATTAAATAAAATAGGAGTACACAAAAGCCCTAAAAATAGTAGTATAAAATGCAAGAAAAGCACACTGCTCTTACCACGAGGTTGGCAGATCCCTTTGACAATGTGTTTGAGCACGAAACGCGTCAGTATGTGTCCTATACACTGACATTGTTGTTGCCACCGCAACCTCGTGGTAGAAGTGGTGTGCTTTTTTGTGACGTCTGACACATGTTTGACATCCCTCAGTTTCCTTGAAATTAGATGTTCTAAGAGACTCATTAATTTAGTTTTTTTATGCACTTTTGAACTTTATGTTTAACCAAGAACTGAGAGATTTCTTTATATGTTATTTTTCACTTTGGACAATCATTCACTGTATTCATTTTTTAGCGCTGCACTTGTTTGACTTTATATTGTTTGAGGATTGTATATTCACCTTTTGTGTGCTAACGGCTCCTTTGTTGTTACACTGAGTGCTCACTTTTTTTTATTTATTGAACAGATATAACAAGCGCTTTCATTAGTATGTGTAACAGACCAAAAGAGAACATTTTATTGCTAGGGTTTACATAGCCTTTAGGGTTAGTAAATTGCTATATGAATTACATTTAGAGGATAGAGGGAAACTTTAAAGTGACTGTAAACCCTTTTTATTTTAAATAACAAACATGTCAGGGCTGGAGGTGAAGATTTAATTCTGGTTGTTTATGATCAGGATGTTGTGTTGTTTTTCTAGTATGTTGGTATTGTGTTGGTTATTATCTGGGGTGGTGTTAAAGAAAGTGGTTTATTATTTGTATTTGGTAGTTTGCCTGTTATTTTAATCTGTGTTATTTATTCTATGTTGTATTTTAATTGTATGGCTGCTTTTTTTTTGTAGTGTAGTTTTAATTTTATTTGGTGTTAATGGCTGTTATTGGTAATTTTGTGTTTTTGCATCTTGCTCAGTCTATTGTTGTGATCTTGTTTTGTCTTTGTTATGTGTGTCTGTGTCATAACAATTTCCCAATTTCCCTTTGAGAATAATAAAGTATTCTGTATGTTATACTTACCTGATTTGTGCAGTGGTTTTGCACAGATCCTCCTCTTCTCAGGTCTCCTGCTGGCGCTCCTGGCTCCTCCCTGCTGCCGAGTGCTCACCATAGCAAGCCACTTGCTATTTGGGCACTTGTACAAGCTCGCTCCTGAGCTAGCTCTGTGTGTCCATAGGCAGTTCCCACCATTCACTCCTCACTGGGTGTGATTGACTGCAGGGGGAGCCTATGAGGAGGGAGATTGCTTCTGCTCTCGTGCACATCGCTGGATCGGGATTGGGCTCAGGCGAGTAGTAGGGGGGAGCTGTACTCAGAAGGTTTTTTTTACTATAATTTAGAGAATGCATTAAGATAAAAAAAAAAAAAACCTTCAGCCTTTAAAGGACAATATTATGAAAAAGTTAGGTTGTACTTTAATTTAAGAAAATCATAGCATTTACTTAAAGCGGTTTTGCACTGTCTGTATTTTATTTTTATTTTTTTTGTGCAATGCAATGGATTGCAAGATGTTATTAAAGTACTCACATGTTCATGTACACCAAAGCATTGCTGCCGGTTTTTGTCCTTTAAAATAATTTAGAATCATCCTTCCTGCTGGGTGCCATCTTTCCTGTGGGCATGTGAAACCCCACAGGCACTTCAGATGGCCCAGCATGCACCGCCGTTACCGCGCCGATCTCGCACGTGCGCAGTAACCGCGAAGTGCAGCTCACGTTCTCCGAAATCTCGCGAGATGTCGGCACATCTGCCGACATCTCGCGAGATTTCGGAAGATGTGGCCGACATCTCGCGAGATTTCGGAAGATGTGGCCGACATCTCGCGAGATTTCGGAAGATGTGGCCGACATCTCGCGAGATTTCGGAAGATGTGGCCGAAATCTCGCGAGATTTCGGAAGATGTCCGCACTGACTCCTGGGATCAATGACACCAGATCCCAGGAGACAGTGCGGCGTGATGACGATCGACGCAGAGACCCCGCCCACCGCCGCAGAGACCGAGGAAAGGAAGTCAGCGATTACAAGGTAAGTGGAAAAAAAAAAAACACACTTCATTTAGTACTCTTTGCCTGATTTGGAAGGCAAAGAGATTTACTAAATGAAATGTGTACAGAACCGCTTTAAATAAAGTTTTATTTTATCCAGTAGTCTACAGGACTAGTGACAGGGGTGTCTAGAAAATACCAGGGATTGCTATAAAGGTGATTGAATCCTTGAGCTTATACCATTCTGTTCTTACACAAATGTCGTAACAATTTATAATGTATATGATTTTAAGAAGATGAATCTATAAGGGCCCTTTCACACGGACGTGTCCATGTACGGGCTCCGCTTTGCTCAGCAGGGGATCGCTCCGTCGATCCCCGCTGGGCAGGCAGATGACAGGTCTGTCTCTGCACTCTGTGCAGGGATGGACCTGCAGAGCGATGCTCTCCTCTATGGGGGATCGGATGAAGATGGCACGTAGAGTCCGTTTTCATCCGATCCGATGACGGATGGAAAAATAGGGTTTTCCTCCATCACACTTTTTCGAATCAGAGCGGGTCGGGTGTCAGTGGACATGTCACCGCTTCAGAGGTGTATAAGGTCCGCCTGAAAAACTGAATGGTCAGTCCGTGTGAAAGAGGCCTAAGGCCCCTTTCACACTGAGGCGCTTTGCAGGCGTTAAAGTTCTAAAAATAGCACCTGCAAAGTGCCTTCAAACAGCCGCTGCTGTCTCTCCAGTGTGAAAGCCCGAGGGCTTTCACACTAGAGCGGTGCGCTTACAGGACCCTCAAAAATGTCCTGCAAGCTGCATCTTTGGAGCGCTGTAGGAGCGGTGTATTTACTACTCCTAAATGTCCCTTCCCATTGAAAACAATGGGGCAGCGCTCCAAACCCGCCTGCAAAGTGCCGCTGCAGCGGCGCTTTGCGGGCGGTTTTAACCCTTTTAATCGTAGCGGGGGGTAAAACTGCCCCAATAGCGGCCGAAAAACGACAGTAAAGCGCCGCTAAATATAGCACTGATTTACCGCCAGTGTGCCCAGCGCCTCAGTGTGAAAGTAGCCTAAGACCGATAACAGATAAATTATACACTAGATAATATGTTACTTTTATCTGTAGCTTGGGATTCATCTGTCCTATGTCTGAATTATTCTAAAAGTATTAAAGTTTTTCACTGAAAATAAAAACGAATAACTCATAAAATAATTATGTGTGATGATTCTAAACAGTGGGCTGGAGGAAGGTATGTAACACAGAAAATTGCCAAGCTAGAGACTAACTCAGATAATAAATACTACCATTACTTATTAGTATTAACTACATACAGATATTAGAATACTACATTTTTCCCTTAAGTTGGCTCAATTGACCACTAGAGCATATACAATTATGTGTCCAGTATCCTAAAATGAAAAAAGGTATGAGTATTAAGTATTTTGGGGCTGCACTAGGCTTCCCGTGGTCTCCTGCGCCTAAAATGATTTCTTTGTTGTGTAGAATCTGCAAATTAAGGACTTACCTGGAGAAGCAAGTGATATTTCAGGACCCTTTGCATAGGAACAACAAGAAGATCACGCAGTGTGAATTTCCCGTTATTTGCTCTCTTTGAACATTCCTGTTTAGATGAAATATTGTTATCATTACATTGCTGCAGTCTCTGCTTTCAATGACACATTACAGAATTATAAAAAAAACAGATGCATGGCCCTGGAAATGTCATCTATATTTAAGCAAAATAAGATTTTAAGTTTTGCATGAAAACAAGCACATTTAAAAATGTACACCTATAAATGTCTTCCTTTCACATTAATCACGTCTGCAGGAACAATGGTGTGTGCTGTCATATCACTGCGCTGCAAGCTAGGTCATGCAATTGTGCAGATAATTTGAACGTAACGCTCTAGGCAAAGGGATACAAAAACAATTAAGGAAGAACAAGTCCTATTAAATTAATTTGTAATATAAAGGAATTATGGAATGCACTGGTGCCAAAATCTAGAAAATAATCCCAAAAGAACATAATGTATATTTGCTTTCAAATAATGAATCAGATTCATTTTTAAATGTTGTCTTTAAAACATCAATGTGATTTGTGAAGAAGCTACAGCTTGAAGTACTGAAAATCATTAATGAAGCAATGGTGACAGAACCTTTGCCATGAAATGGTCCCACGGTGAAGGACAGAGCTTCACAGAAGAACACTGTTGCTGTCCCTGCAGCTGGTGGTGTGCTGCAGGGAAGATGGATGCTTGCCAGGGGATGGTGCTTCTATTAGCTGACACCACAGAGCACTACTTCTTCTACAAAGGCATCCATAAGAAGTTCACGGCAGGACAGAAACTGGAGTTCTGTCAGCAACTGATAAAAACCCTAAGGCAATTATTTTGGAACTTAAATATCTCACTATAAGCATGAATTACACTCAGAATATCATTGATATTATTACTGCTACGGCACTGATTTTAACTGGCAGAATAACAGGACTTGTGTGGAAAATAAGACACCTGTAATGTACACCTAACTGGTTTCCAAACCACATCTGATCTGGTCATAATTTCCAGATCATATATAATGGTTTCTATGTTATGTACAGAAGATATTATAGTAATTGTGTTATAGTTTATTAAACTTACATTTTCTTTAAAAATTACACTGAATTTGATTTTAGTGTACACAAACACAATATGATACCCATTTGTTTGGTGATATATAAAATATGAGGTTGCTACGAGCAATTAGATACCAAATATGGCAATCCTCGTGAATAATGGCCCTGGAATTCTTGCTCTCACTTTGGAGTGTGGCAATACCTAATGTGAAGGGCAATAAACATTTTCATGTGCATGCATGTAGGGTTGTTTTTTTTATTTATTTTATTAAACTTCAATTTTTTTATTGTAACCTAATTTTATTGCTAACACAGGGAGGCTTAAAAGCACCCCTGTGTAATAGCATAGTGAAGATGACAGGTTCTCTTTAAGGAGACATCAGGGGTTTAAGGAGACAGGTTAACACCTCTGCAAAATGATTGGGCACAGACTGTAGTGACAGCTCTGAACCTGGAAGGGCTCAGAGTTTAGCCCTTCCGGGGTCATACTCCTTCCACATCCAGAAAGCTAAAACTGTACTGTCAAATGATGGGTGTTCCAAGGTGTTCTGAGGCCATGTGATGCTTAAATCCTTGTGACAGCGGGTATGGAGGGATTCGAGTACAGACCAGCCATGTAAGAATGACAGTCATCCAGAATGATGCAGTAACAGATATAAGTTAAAAAGGTGGCTACATACCTCCAGTTTTAATTTGACGTCTTCTCTGGTTTTACATATGTTATCCAGGAGAGATATGGCTAACTCCACCTGACTACAGTACTCTCCATAAATAAGAAGTCTGATGAAGATGATAAAAATGAGTTAGCTGTGCACAGTGCTTTTTACATTACACTTATAGAAAACAATGAGCTCATAAACAGACAGATATTCCATGAAACATGATAAAAGATTAAACTGCCTAAACTTGTAGTAATCATCCAACTATACAGATGATCTGCAAATTTATGGCTGGCAATCTGTAGTCAAAGTAGAATTTCAGGAAAAACCTGTCTAGTCTTAAAAATGTTCCCTCCCTCTTTTAAAGCGGAAGTAAACCCATCGATTTAACAGTCTAAAAAAAAAAAGGCATGCCGGGAATGCTAACTGCACATTGGCTGTGCTCCCAACCAAACAGTCAAACCATCCAATGGCTGGTGTCATAACGGATCACATGTGCAGCACTGTGGCAGTTGAAGATTAAACAGAGGCAAAGATGGCAGCTTCCTTGGCTGAAAACGATAGGGGGGTTTACTTCCACTTTAAAGTACAACTAAGGCTGGGTTCACATATGTGCGAAACCTGCATCCAATTCCCATTACATGCAAGTGTGACTGTCTCTCAATGGAGCCGTTTCACACAGGTCCGGGGGGAGCCGCGGTCTGCATTCCAAAAGGGTCCTGTATGTTTTTGGGTCCGGTTGCGAATTCAGGCAAAATTTCGGACCTGAATTGCACCTGAACCGGTGAACAGAAATGCACCAGACCCCATGCTGTGAACTGCGGCCGCACATATGTGAACCCAGCCTAAATGCAAAACTTTTTTTTTGCAGAGAGTGCAGAGGGATTACAACCCCTGTCAGTTTGTATTGCTGTCTGTCCCCCCGTTAGGGAGAATGATCGCTGTATTAATGCCAATGGTCCCAAAAATGTGTCAAAATTGTCCGATGTGTCTGCCATAATGTCGCAGTCACAATAAAAATCGCTGTTTGCCGCCATTACTAGTAAAAAAAAAAAAATTATTAAAAAAATGCCATAAAAAAAAAAGCCTTAAACCGACCACGGGAACTTTTCAAACTAGTCGCCCAGACTATGAACCCCACCTGCCTTGAGCCCCTAGGAAACGAAACTCAAGAATACTGCAACAAATTATCCGATTTTTTCATCAACAAAATAGACAACATTCAGAAAAGAATTCAACAAAAAAAAACAACAACCAACTCTACTCAACTCAACCCAGGTAAGGAATTTTACATCCACAGCGCACAAGCACCACATTTTGCACTTACCCCGATCACAACGGAGGAAACCAAAAATGTCATCAAGAGCCTCCGAGACAGCACCTCGCCAAACGACATCATCCCACAAAACTCTTGAAAGAATGCTCTGACATTCTGGCCCCCGCTATCACACACCTAGTAAATCAGTCGTTCAAAGAAGGATTGGTTCCAAATTCCCTCAAGCAAGGCATCATCAAACCATTACTAAAGAAACCCAACCTGGACCCCAAGGATCCGAACAATCGCAGACCGGTAACAAGCCTGAAAACCATTTCCAAGATCGTGGAGAAAGTAGTAGTACAACAGCTTCAACTTCATCTAGACACACACAAGCTCCTAGACCCACTACAATCGGGCTTCCGCCCAGGCCATGGCACAGAAACGGCACTTCTGAGAATATGGGATGACGCCCTAGAAGCAGCGGATGAGGGAGAATCGTGTCTTCTGGTATTGCTGGATCTCAGTGCGGCGTTCGACACAGTGAACCACAACATGCTTCTCAGCCGCCTCAAGGAAGTGGCAGGAGTTATAGATGGAGATCTGCCATGGTTCGCTTCCTTCCTAGGAAACCGGTCACAAACAGTGAAACTAGGAGCCTTCACTTCGAAAACCCGGGCAATCACTTATGGAGTCCCTCAAGGATAACCATTGTCACCAGTACTCTTCAACATTTACATCCGACCACTCTTCAAAATTATTAGCAAATTGGATCTGTGCTTCCACTCATACGCGGACGACACTCAACTGTATTTTCGGATCACCGGACAAAAAGACCAATACCAGGAACTAGGAAAATGTCTCACATTGATAGATGACTGGATGACCACTAGCTCCCTCAAACTAAATGGATCAAAAACAGAATTACTGCTCCTCGACGCAAACCAAAGGAAAAAGACGAAGACCCCTTGGACACCACCAACCATCTTGGGACGGACCATCCTTCCAAGCAACAAAGTCAAAAGCCTCGGAGTCATCTTTGATTCAGAGATGACAATGGAGGCACAAATAGGATCCATAATCAGCGGATCCCACCATCTCCTTCGCATGCTACGCAGACTCATCCCCTTCATCCCGGAAAAGGAAAAATCGGTAGTAGTAGGAACGATCATCAATTCGCGTCTCGACTATGCAAACTCCCTGTACATAGGATTACCGGATTACCGGATTACCAGATTGCACGCCTACAAGTCGTCCAAAACGCAGCAGCAAGATTAGTCACCGGAAAGAAACCCTGGGAATCCATATCCCCATCCCTAAGGATGCTCCATTGGCTCAAGGTAAAAGAGAGGATCACATTCAAGACCCTCTGCCTCACCCACAAATGTACACAAGGAAATGCGCCCCAATACCTTTGTGAGAAAATAGAAAAATACATACCAAATCGCAGCCTTCGATCAACAAACCAAAATCGCCTTCTCATCCCCAAAGCTCGCTACAAATCGAAGGGAGAACGAAGATTCGCAGTACAGGGACCCCGGCTATGGAATGCTCTACCAAACAGCATCCGCATGGAAGAAAACCATCAGGCCTTCAGGAAAAAACTCAAGACCCACCTCTTCTAATACATGGCATCCCAACATGAGCAGTCAAGCGCCTCGAGGCGATTCAGTTCGCAGTTGCAGCGCTATACAAATCATTCATTCATTCATTCATTCATAAAACTATCCCCTATTTTGTAGACGCTATAACTTTTGCATAGAAAATTAAATTAATACCGCGCTAGAAATAAAAAATAATGAGTGAAAAAATATGTGGCAAAAGCTGCAGCCAGTAACCGTACAATATCTACCAGGCAACAAGACATAAAAATAAATAAAAAGCTGCGCTAAAGGACTCCACTGGTGTGAGCCCTCCAAATCAAATCATTCCTCAAGTGTTTGAAAACGTGAAGATAAAGACCAGGTGTAGACTAATTAGAGGCACCACCTATTCTTAATCATAGAAAACCCAGACAATGGCACCAAACCAATGAATCTTAAAAAGGATTACATGTGACACATATCCATTTTAAATAAACCCCCATAAAGAAATCAGCGAAACCACATATATATATATATATATATATATATATATAGGTAGAGAGAGAGAGACGGCGCCCTCTAAGTGCAGCAAATTAAGATCAATTTAATACAAAAGAAGATTAAGAACACTCACACATTAGATGTGTCATAAAGGCATATCAGAGATTAGAGGATCTTCCGTATTTGGGTCCCGGATGAAGTGATGTCATCAAAGCTGCTGTCAGATGTGATATTTCAAACGTCCTGTGTGATCCAGTGGAGATCCGGTGGCACTGTGGGTTCTCAGTGCCTCCGGACGGCTGGAGAGCAGGCTGTGCAGACAGTGGGCAGCTGAGTACTAGGCAGTGGTGTTGTTGCGCAATCACTTCCGGGTACGGGTCACGTGGGCGGCGCTTCGGGGCATGCGTGCCCCTTCGTCAGGCTGTGATCTTCTTTTGTATTAAATTGATCTTAATTTGCTGCACTTAGAGGGCGTCATTTCAGAGCTCCTTCTTGCTTTTATGGACTGGCAGCCTTTTTATGCTTAGCAAATATGTTTTAAATTTTAGTATGTGTACATGGACTAATATCTAATTCTTGAACTAACACATACGTTATCCGTGTTTCCCCTCACCAAACCCCCCCCCCACCGTCACCCACCATATGCATTGTAAAAGCTATTTCCTATGTGCGCCATACAAAATCCCCCTTGTGTATATATATATATATATAGGTGACAGTGAAAAGGATATGTAGCAATATCTGTGAAAATGAATGTATATAATGAATACAAAAAGAAACTAGATGATAAAGTTCTTAAATCTGAGAGTCAGTTAATTGATTCCACAGTCCTGAGAATAATAGCAAAATCAGGGGAATGTTCCAACTTAAGTTCCAATCCTATATTCCAAGATGAGAGATCATCAAATGGTAAAGTGAGTGAGGCTCCTTACCTCATCTGATGGACTCCCTTAAGAGCAGAGTCTACAGCGCAGGCAGAAAACAATCCTCTGCAAGGATATAGGTGATTCATCAGCTCTTCTCCGTTCCAGTCTGTCTTTTCCCCCCAGGGGAACGAACGCAGCCCGGAACTCAGATGCCAATCTTCAGATTCCCCCGGCCGCTGCACACGGGCGGAGCGAAATTGATTGACAGCGCAAGAAATTGATTGCCAGGTGACCAATCCCAGGAGTCCTGCCTCGTCTGAACACACCAGGACTTAGGGGGCTCCCCAAAAGAGCTGCAAATTCACGGGGGGCCCTCCGAGATGGCACCTGCAGTTAAAAATCAGCACTCAGGCCTCTCGGCCATGAGTGGAGATGTGAGGGGAAAGAAAAAAACGAACCCCAATAGTGAAACACCGCTATGAACAGGGGGATGTTTTATTGAAAAAATATATACATAAACCCAAGATGCAATTCTTAAGGTCACAGTGTAGTACAAAGAAAAACTTATTCACATGAGTATTAAAAAATAAGCTTAACTTGTACACAAATATAAAAGAAATTAAAAAATCATTAAAAAAAACAGTTAAATGAAAAACAAAATATACACCCGTGCATGGGAATCTAGTGGACGTCTAGTGGACTAGTGGACGTGATGGTAGCGGGACGTGATGGTAGCGGGCAGGTTATGTTGATACCATCACGTCCACTAGATTCCCATGCACGGGTGTATATTTTGTTTTTAATTTAACCGTTTTTTTTATGATTTTTTAATTTCTTTTATATTTGTGTACAAGTTAAGCTTATTTTTTAGCGGTGTTTCACTATTGGGGTTCGTTTTTTTTCTTTCCCCTCACATCTCCACTCATGGCCGAGAGGCCTGAGTGCTGATTTTTAACTGCAGGTGCCATCTCGGAGGGCCCCCCGTGAATTTGCAGCTCTTTTGGGGAGCCCCCTAAGTCCTGGTGTGTTCAGACGAGGCAGGACTCCTGGGATTGGTCACCTGCGCTGTCAATCAATTTCGCTCTGCCCGTGTGCAGCGGCCGGGGGAATCTGAAGATTGGCATCTGAGTTCCGGGCCGCGTTCGTTCCCCTGGGGGGAGAAGACAGACTGGAACGGAGAAGAGCTGATGAATCACCTATATCCTTGCAGAGGATTGTTTTCTGCCTGCGCTGTAGACTCTGCTCTTAAGGGAGTCCATCAGATGAGGTAAGGAGCCTCACTCACTTTACCATTTGATGATCTCTCATCTTGGAATATAGGATTAGAACTTAAGTTGGAACATTCCCCTGATTTTGCTATTATTCTCAGGACTGTGGAATCAATTAACTGACTCTCAGATTTAAGAACTTTATCATCTAGTTTCTTTTGTATTCATTATATACATTCATTTTCACAGATATTGCTACATATCCTTTTCACTGTCACCTATATATATATATATGTGGTTTCGCGGATTTCTTTATGGGGGTTTATTTAAAATGGATATGTGTCACATGTAATCCTTTTTAAGATTCATTGGTTTGGTGCCATTGTCTGGGTTTTCTATGATTAAGAATAGGTGGTGCCTCTAATTAGTCTACACCTGGTCTTTATCTTCACGTTTTCAAACACTTGAGGAATGATTTGATTTGGAGGGCTCACACCAGTGGGGTCCTTTAGCGCAGCTTTTTATTTATTTTTATGCTATAACTTTTGCGCAAACCAATCAATAAACGCTTACTGCAATTTTTTTTACCAAAAATATGTAGGAGAATACGTATCGGCCTAAACTGAGGAAAAAAAAAAAATTTTATATATATTTTTGGGGATATTTATTATAGCAAAAAGTAAAAAATATTGATTTTTTTTAAAAATTGTCGCTCTATTTTTGTTTATAGCGCAAAAAATTAAAACCGCAGAGGTGATCAAATACCACCAAAAGAAAGCTCTATTTGTGGTAAAAAAAAAGGACACCAATTTTGTTTGGAAGCCACGTTGCAGGACCGCACAATTGTCAGTTAAAGCGACGCAGTGCCGAATCGCAAAAAGGGGCCTAGCTTCAAATTGGTCCGGGGCTTAAGTGGTTAACCAAAACTTTGGGGCAAAAATTATACATAATGTACATAATATAGTATTTCTGATAACACCATGAACGGATTCATAAATAATGGAGAAACAAAATTAGTGGGGTAGCTGCCTATTGCAGCCAATCAGGGTTCCTGTGTTATTTTTTCACAAAATGATAGATGAAGTTAGTTGTGACAAGAAATTTGATATGAATTTTAGGCGTGGATCCAAATCTCTGCCAAAGTTATGGATTTATTTCAGTAGTCTATGCTCTTCAAATGTAGCATTTCCCATACCTAGTTTTTTAAATTTTCAGAATACACAATATAGCTAAATGTGACTATTCTTATCTGTTAAATACAGACATAAAACCTGATAAAGATGATAAAATTGAAAATGAGCTCAAACACCAAGGACATTGAAGTAGGTGAAGTGATGAGACAAGGAGAAAGTAGCAGAAACATTAAAAGGACACAGCAGCACCAGGGTGCAGTATAGACCCATCTTCCCTTCGGACCTGTCGGTAGTGAATCTATTGTGACCCCTGTTGTTGCTGTTGATGAAGTTATTGCAGATAGTGAAATATTACCTCTCTTTATATGCCAGGAAGACCAAGTAGAGGTTTTGGCTATTTTTATGCGTAATCGAGTCACTGACTTCAAGCATGAGGCTTCTGTGCACTTTCACCAGTTCCTGTTTGCCAAAAAGAGAAATATGTGATCACACACAAAAACATTCCAAGAATAAAAACCTAAACTAAACGAGATAAAAGGGCAAAAACAGCACTGTATAGGATTCAGTTCACACTGATACGGCATTGGTATTTGCAGCGATTCCTGTGTGTTTCCCACACCGCATCATAAACGCACTCTATTCATGTCAATGTTAACCACTTCCCACCAGTAGGGCGCCATATGACATCCTGGACTTTGAGTGGAGATATTTGAATGATGCCTGCAGCTGTAGACATCATTCAGATATCTTTTTTTCAGCAGGCGATTCCCTGCAAAGTAAAGGCCCTCATAGTGGCTGTTTAGCCCCTTGATTGCTTTTACAGCCGGCGGGATGGGACATGGCCCCCCTCTCCCACTGCCCTCCGCTATTCCCGGCTGCAATCGGCAAGCTGAAGAAAGAATTTGCTGCCGGCGGCGGTTTACCGTAGAGCTGACCGCAGACCAGATGGTCCCCGGCAATCTCTATGACCCACAAAGGCCGGAAGCAACTTAATGATGTCACTTCCTGCGCCAGTAGATGTAAACACTGACGTTTTTGTTGGGTAGCCTGAGATAGTCCCCAGATCTCTCCGCAAAGAGTACCTATCATGCCCTATTCCTATTACAAGGGATGTTTTCATTCCTTATAATAGAAATAAAAGTGCTAAAAAATTTAAATAAAAATTTAAGGGAAAGTGTCTGCTCGTGCTCGCACGCAGAAGAGAATGCATTTGTAGGTCGCGCCCCCATATGTAAACGGTGTTCAAACCACACATGTGAGGTATCGCCGCGAATGTTAGAGCGTGAGAAATAAGTCTAGTGCAAGACCTCCTCTCTAACTTCATGTAGGAGCGGTGTGTGATATGAGCAATACAAAATTAATGGACTCAAATCGCACTTCAAAGAATCGTATATGATTTGAACAGGAATGCGGTGCGATTCCAATCCGAATCACATGCAGTTTCCCACACCGCATCAGTGTGAACCAGCACTATGGGCTATCAGACCACATAACACAAATATTTCAGTTATTTGTGAATTCTGGTGCACTGAATCACTGCTGATTTCTTATCTGAACTAGACTAAAGTAGTAAAATCACCTTTTTAGAGCTCACAACTCAAACTCTACAGCTACGGAGTCTCATTGTTCTTGCTGCAAGTCTGTAATGTTTAGTAAACAAAACATACAACAGACTGAACTGATTTACTAAAGCAATGTGCATATATCAGCACATCGATTGTGCATAAACAACCCAGTTGTTTACTTAGACTGGTGTTAAAGCTTTGTGAATTGAGCCTTGTGTCTATAAAGTTAGCCTAGGTCTGCACTACAGGAAAACAGCAAAATACTCTATTACAATACATAAACTATACTGTGATCAAATTTACATCCCAAAAGGACTTTTAACTGTGTTCAACCAATCTTGGGCTTTAGGTATGCCTGTTGACAGCATAGCCAGGTCCGTGGCCTCACAGTTTGGTCATCTGCCAACCCAAACCTCCCCTTCGTGGAAGCGTGTATAATGTTGTATGACATTACTATGAGTACAGTGTCATATAATTGTACAAGTTCTTTATAAAACACATTTATTGATGTTTCAATGGATATGTAACTGAATTAAATGGCATTTTATATTAGCCAGGAGCAGCTTTAAAATTTGTCATTGTTACTTATTCTTTCACATCGCCACGGTAGTGGAGAGCTTTGCTATATTTCTCATGCTTCTCGTCTAAGGTACTTACAGGGATATTAATAAATATTTGTTGCAGGTCTGTTGACGGCAAGAATTTTTTCAATGGCTCCATGAAGAACTGCAAAAGGAAAGATAATGAATGTATAAAGATGTGATGTGAAAAAATGAATTCACTGTGATGAACACCAATGACTAATTATACAGGAGGTGAGAGGTTATTTTTGGTATCAAACATTTCACTGTTATCACACCACAAATTTTCTGGCATTCTATAGACAAGGGTTTCTCTATCAGTCAGTTAACAGTATTTACACATTTAGAATTTCTAATCAAAGAGCTTAGGCCAGTATAAATACCAAGGTTTAAAATACATTTGACCCCCTCTGTGTTTTGCCCTGTACACACGGTTGGAAATTCCGACGGAAAAGGTCCAATCGGATTATGTTGTCGGAAAATCCGATCGTGTGTGGGCTCTATCAGACTTTTTCTGTCGGAAATTCCGATTGAAAAGATTTGAGAGCAGGATCTAAAATTTTCCGCCAAAAAAATCCAATCAAACTTTTTCCGAATGTTTGTAGAGAATTCCGCCGGACAAAGTGCCACGCATGCTCAGATCAAATTAAAAAAACAAAGCTATTGGCTACTAGCCTCTACGTAGTTCCTTTGCACGCAACGAACGTCACCACGTTCCGAACGATCGGATTTTCCGACAACTTTGTCCGACCGTGTGTATGCAACACCAGTTTCGGAAAAAATCCGTCAGAAAAAATCAGACGGATTTGTGGTTGGAATTTCCGACCATGTGTACAGGGCATAAGGGTAAGGATGGTCATTGGATTCTCACAATGCTTGGTCTTACCAAGTGAAGGTTTTGATATTTTCTTGCCCACTGGTAAATCAGTAGACCAGAAAGTAAGCAGTAGCCTCCGTTTTTGGCTACAATGTGGATTTGATAGCAACTGCAGTTTTAACTATTTTAAATAGTTTATCATGATTAGACAGGATGCATCGGCTAGCTTTCACCACCTTACACCCACCTTTTCTATCGACTCCAAGGTCTCAGAATATTTCTCCTCTGTTTGCTTAATTTCTAAAAGGCAGCAGCTCCGGATGTCACTCTCTGCAGTCCTCTGCAATCATTCAAAAGAAATGTCATTCAGAAACTCTAGTAAAAATGACTATAATAATAAATTATGTATTCGTGTCTATCAGATCGTTAAATGGTCATTAAGATCGTGGTGATGAGAATTTAGAAAAAGATAACATAGTATGTTGTGGTTGGCTTAGGTGGCCTGGCTTGAAACAAAATGTTCAAAGGTTTTAGTTTGGAGCTTTTCAACAGTACCAACAGCAGCATTTATATACTATATTTAAGTATAATTATTCCACAATATGTTATATTACATCTAGGACACACACATCTGCATTTACACACCAGTACAGGTTTCCTTACATTGGGCATTGCAACTTCAACCTTCATGAGATCTTCATAAACCTCATCTCCTTCATCCTCTCTGTATACACAGTCATAATACAATTCGTCATCTTCCTCCATCCCTGATTCACTGTAAAAGGAAAAAAAAACTCAAGAATTCATATTTGTTGTATGACAAGTGTTAATGTATAAATGTGATGATCCATCAAAAGAGGCATGGTTTGGTCACCTACCCCCACAAGGTTCCTTCTCGTGTGAGACTGTATAATGTTGTATGACAGTACAGTTCAAAGCAGTAAAGCCTGGCTGGCTACAAAAATGAACTATTTCTCTGACGTTGGACGAGAAGGCCTGGCTACAGTCTCCGCTCTAATTTATCCCAAAGGTGTTCTATCGGGTTGAGGTCAGGACTCTGTGCAGGCCAGTCACGTTTCTCCACTCCTAACTCACTACCCCATGTCTTTATGGACCTTGCTTTGTGCACTGGGGAGCATGAAATTGTCAAAAATGTCTTGGTATGTTGACACCTTAAAAGTTCCCTTAACTGGAACTAAGGAGCCGAAACCCAACCCCTGAAAAACACTCCAGCCCCCCGCCCCCCCCCCCCCAAAAATTATTTGGACCAGTGCACAAAGCAGGATTCATAAAGACATGGATGTGCGAGTTTGGGGTGGAGGAACTTGACTGGCCTGCCTAACCCGATAGAACACCTTTGGGATGAATTAGAGCGGAAATTGCGAGCCAGGCCTTCTCGTCCAATATCAGTGCCTGGCCTCACAATTGCACTTCTGGAAGAATGGTCAAACATTCCCATAGACACACTCCTAAACCTTATGGACAGCCTTCCCAGAGAGTTAAAGCTGTTATAGCTGCAAAGGATTGGCCAACTCAATACTCAACCCTACAGACTAAAGCCCCATACACACGGTCGGACTTTGTCATGGATTCTGTCCGATCGGACAATGTTGTTGAAAAATCAGACCGTGTGTATGCACCATCGGACAGTGTACGTCGGTTTGTCCGACGGACAAAGTCTTATCTCCTGCTGGAAAGATTTGCCGTCAACACGGTCCGATCACACCAAATCCGATCGTGTGTACGGTTGTCCGACCGGACAAAGTGCCACGCATGCTCAGATCACATTACAAGACCAAAGCTATTGGCTACTAGCCTCTACGTAGTCCCGTCGTAGGCAACAAACGTCACCACGTTCAGAATGATCGGATTTTCCGACAACTTTGTCCGACCGTGTGTACGCAAAACCAACATCGGACAAAGTATGACGGACATGGTCCGACGGACCTGGTCCGCGGATTGTCCAACCGTGTGTATGGGGCTTAAGACTGGGATGCCATTAAAGTTCATGTGTGTGTAAAGGCAGGCATCCCAATACTTTTGGTAATATAGTGTATGTTTGAACAGCTAAAAAGTCTACTTAAAACAAACAGATACAAATGTCGAGTTTATTCACATGACTGGAAAAAAATTAGCATATATACAGTTGTGCTCATAAGTTTACATACCCTGACAGAATTTATGATTTCTTGGTCATTTTTCATTTTTCAGAGAATATGAATAATACAAAAACTTCTCTTTCATTCATGGTTAGTGTTTGGCTGAAGCCATTTATTATCAATCAGCTGTGTTTACTCTTTTTAAATCATAATGAAAACAGAAACTACCCAAATGACCCTTATCAAACGTTTACATACCCCAGTTCTTAATACCGTGTGTTGCCCCCTTTAACATCAATGACAGCTTGAAGTCTTTTGTGGTATTTGTGGATGAGGCTCTTTATCTTCTCAGATTGTAAAGCTGCCTATTCCTCTTGGCAAAAAGCCTCCAGTTCCTGTAAATTCTTGGGCTGTCTTACATGAACTGCATGAACTGCACATCTGAGATCTCCCCAGAGTGGCTTAATGATGTTGAGGACAGTAGACTGAGAGGGCCACTCCAGAACCTTAACTTTATTCTGTGACAGGTCGACTTGGCCTTGCGTTTTGGATCATTGTCATGTTGGAATGTCCAAGTATGTCCAATGCGCAGCTTCCTGGCTGATGAATACAAATGTTCCTCCTGCATGTTTTGATTACATACCGCATTCATCCTGCCATCAATTTTGACCAAATTTCCTGTGCCTTTGTAGCTCAAACATCCCCAAAATACAGTAGGAATGGTGTACCTTTCATCACAGGCCTTGTTGACTCTTGTCCAAATGTAGTGTTTATGGTTGTGGCCAAAAATGTAATTTTTGGTCTCATCACTCCAAATTATTTTTTACTTGAAGGTTTGAGGCCTGTCTCTGTGCTGTTTGGCGTATTGTACGCTCGATACTTTGTGGTATTTGCATAGTAATAGCTTTCTTCTGGCGAATCGACCATGCAGCCCATCTTTCTTCAAGTGCCTCCTAATTGTGCATCTTGAAACAGCCACACCACATGTTTTCAGAGAGTCCTGTATTTCACCTGAAGTTATATGTGGGTTTTTCTTTGCATCCCCAACAATTTTCCTGGCAGTTGTGGCTGAAATTTTAGTTGGTCTACCTGACCGTGGTTTGGTTTCAACAGAACCTCTCATTTTCCACTTCTTGATTAGAGTTTGAACACTGCTGATTGGCAATTCTCAATTCCTTGGATATCTTTTTCCCGCAGATCCTTTGACAATGCTTTTGCTTTCCCCATAACTGAGAATCCAGAAACGTCAGTGCAGCACTGGATGAAAGATGCAAGGGTCTGTCAGGAGTCCAGAAACTCATTGACCTTTTATACACACACTAATTATAAGCAAACAGATCACATGTGAGGATGGTTACCTTTAATAGCCATTCAAACCCCTTTGTGTCAACTTGTGTGCATGTTATCAGGCCAAAATCACCAGAGTATGTAAACTTTTGATCAGGGTCATTTCTGTTGTGATCATGATTTAAAAAGAGTAAACACAGTTGATTGTCAACAAATGGCTTCAGCCAAACACTAACCATGAGTGAAAGAAATGTTTTTGTGTTATCATTCATATTCTCTGAAAAATGGACAAGAAATCATAAATTCTGCCAGGGTATGTAAACTTATGAGCACAACTGTACATGCTTAACAGAACCGTTTTCTGTATTTCCTTTTCCTAATTCACTGCTTTGGCCATTCTTTATCAACTATATAATTTTTTTTTGGCAAAGCTTACTATAAGGTCTCATGGACACTGGCCATGATAAAGGTCGCTTTTAAAGGCGTTTGACATTTATTTTCTTTTTTCAGCCTCTAAACGCCCTCTGTTTACAAGCATTTTAGAAGAGGAGCATTTAAAGGCTAAAAGAAAAAAAGAAAAAATCACTTTCAGGAAAGGAGCATTTGAGCAGAAAAAATGCCTGATGCGCCTAAACACCTGTAAACGTGTCTAAACGCGCCTAAATGCTAGGCATGTTTAGCACTTGAGTATTCATTCATTTCAATGGCCAGAATAAATAAATATTATGGACAATGTAATAAATGAATAACTAAACACTCAGCGTGCTTAAACACGTGTGCAAAATGCAGCTTTATTTGCGTTTTAAGCTGATTTTCTCCTGTCAGGAGAAGGAGCGTTCAGAGGAGCTGGGCAAATGCTCAGTGTGTGCATGAGGCTTAAAAATCTGTGCAGTTGTTGGTATAATATATGTGTTTTCAAAAAACTATTTTAATTAAGGTGTGAGCTATTCAGAGTACAATACAGTGGATATAAAAAGTCCACTGTTAAAATGTCAGGTTTCTGTGATGTAAAAAAAATGAGACAAAGATAAATCATTTCAGAACTTTTTTCCACCTTTAATGTGACCTATAAACTGTTTTTATAAACTGTTTTTTAATTTAGTTGTACAAACTAAAATCTTTTTTTTGGGGGGGGGGGGGCTAAAATAATGTGGTTGCATAACTGTGCACGCCCTCTTATAACTGGGGATGTAGCCGTGTTCAGAATTTAGCAATCACATCCAAACTCAAGTTAAATAGGAGTCAGTACACACCTGCCATCATTTAAAGTGCCTCTGATTAACCCCAAATAACGTTAGTTCTAGTAGGTCTTTCCTGACATTTTCTTAGTTGCATCCTACAGCAAAAGCCATGGTCTGCAGAGAGCTTCCAAAGCATTTGAGGGATCTGATTGTTAAAAGGTATCAGTCAGGAGAAGGGTACAAAAGAATTTCCAAGGCATTAGATATACCATGGAACACAGCGATTCATCATCAAGTCTAGAAATTATGGCACAACAGTGACATTACCAAGAACTGGACAAATTTGATGAAAAGACAAGAAGAAAACTGGTCAGGGAGGCTACCAAGAGGCCTACAGCAACATTAAAGGAGCTGCAAGAACACACAGAAAACCCAAAGCGCTGCAAGTCTAGGGGTCAGGTAAGATCAATTAATCTAATTGAAGGTAGACAAATGGATGGATCAAAGTCAGTGCAGCCAGCACAGCATGGAAAAATCCAAATAGTCAAGTCAAAAGTCATAGTCAAGAAAAAACAAACTGCAGCGCTCTGAAAAATTGATCGATTGCAATCCAAAGTGATGCTATGTGCATAAAGTTTGTCAAAGTTATGGCCAGGATGGCAACAGAAACAGATAGAGGGAGAAAAAACTAGACTCAAGCCTGTGGATGATTGTCATCACCTCACTGCTCGATTTTAAAGAGATAGGTTAAAAAATGTTCCATTTACATAGTACAGAGATTAAATATCAGTATAGACATGAGAAGCCATAGATTGCAACTCTCTATTATAACACCATACATTAAAGATCGAGCAGTGGGCTTGAGTCTATTTTTTTCTCCCTATATCTGCATCTGTTGCCGTCCTGACCATAACTTTGACAAAGAGCATGTGCACGAAACATGTAAGTTACGGCAACAGAACAGAACAGCACAGTGGACGTTTGAAGCAATTGACCTCAGTGATTCCCCTTCCCTCTCCGGCACGGCATTGACATCAAAGGAGGCGTGAGTATCAACTCAGCTGTTCCCCCTGGAGCGGTCACCATCACACAAGCTATCTAGTTTATTCCTCCATCCAGTCACGGAAATCACTCCGGAGCTAGCGGTTCCAGCTAGCAGCCAGTATGCTCTCCTTCTGGGACCCGGAATTCCTCTCCACTCCTCCGGATGTTGATTGGTGTTTTATCACCCCCAAGCAAGCCTCCCGGATAATTGTTTCCCCCACTATCTATCCTCAGATCACTGGTAATGTTTACCACTATCAGTCATTTTTATTTTGATTGTTATATTTTTCTTTGACTTTTATTAATCCTATGGAATAAACAGCACTATTCATTCATTTGACTGGTAGGAAGTTTTATTTATGCACATAGCATCACTTTGGATTGCAATCGATCAATTTTTCAGAGCGCTGCAGTTGGTTTTTTCTCTGGTGGAACCAAGGTTGAACTTTTTGGCCATAATTCCAAAAGATGTGTTTGGCGCAAAAACAACACTGCACATCACCAAAAGAACACCATACTCAAAGTGAAGCATGGTGGTGGCAGCATCATGGTTTGGGGCTGGAACAGTGGCATTTGTCAAGGTAGAGGGAATTATGAACAGTTACAAATACCAGTCAATATTGGCACAAAACCTTCAGGCTTCTCCTAGAAAGTTGAACATGAAGAGGAATTTCATCTTTCAGCATGACAACGACCCAAAGAATACATCCAAATCAACAAAGGAATGGCTTCACCAGAAGAAGATTAAAGTTTTGGAATGGCCCAGCCAGAGCCCAGACCTGAATCCGATTGAAAATATGTGTGGTGATCTGAAGAGGGCTGTGCACAGGAGATGCCCTCGCAATCTGACAGATTTGGAGTGTTTTTGCACACAAGAGTGGGCAAATATTGCGAAGTCAAGATGTGCCAGCTGATAGACTCATACCCAAAAAGACTGAGTGCTGTAATAAAATCAAAAAGGGGCTTCAAAAAAGTATTAGCTTAAGGGTGTGCACACTTATGCAACCACATTATTTAAGTTTTTTAGTTTTACTTCCCTCTACCTAAAAGATTTCAGTTTGCTGTTTAACCACAGCACGACCGCCACATGTACATATACGTCGGCAGACTGGCACGGACAGGCATATGGGCATACAGGTACGTCCCTTTGAATTTGTCGCTGTGCCATTTGTCTCACGTGGGGAAGAACGGAGAGATGCTATAGTAAACAAGCATCTCCCCATTCTGCCTAGTGACACTGTCACTGATCAGCTCTCCCTGTAATCGGGAGAGCTGATCAGTGTAGTGTCACACACAGCCCCCCCTACAGTTAGAAACACTCCCTAGCACACACTTAACCCTTCCCTAGCCCCCTAGCGGTTAACCCCTTCACTGCCAGTGTAATTTTTACAGTAATCAGTGCAATTTAATCGCACCGATCGCTGTAAAAATGACAATGGTCCCACAAATGTGTCAAAATTGTCCGACGTGTCCGCCATAATGTCGCAGTCACGATAAAAATCGCAGATCACCGCCATTACTAGTAAAAAAAAAAAGATTAATAAAAATGCCATTAAACTATCCCCTATTTTGTAGACGCTATAACTTTTGCGCAAACCAATCAATAAACGCTTATTGCGATTTTTTTTACCAAAAATATGTAGAAGAATACGTATTGGCCTAAACTGTGGGGAAAAAAATGTTTTTTTATATATTTTTTGGAGATATTTATTATCAAATAAATATTTTCAAAATTGACACTATTGCTTTTGTTTATAGTGTTTAAAAACTGCAGTGGGAAAAAAAGGACGTCAATTTTGTTTGGGAACCGCGCGCAATTGTCAGTTAATGCGACACAGTGGCGAATCGCAAAAAGTGGTCTGGTCTTAAGCCAGCAAAATGGTCCGGTCTGAAAGTGGTTAAATGAGTTGTACAGTTTATAGGTCACATTAAAGGTGGAAAAAGTTCTGAAATTATTTATATTTGTCTCATTTTTTTTTACATCAAAGAGACCTGACATTTTAACAAGGGTGTGTAGACTTTTTATATCCACTGTATATGGATACTATTAAGTAAGCATGTAATAGTAGTAAACCAATCTGTACTGCTAAAATGGAGATCTTTCCTATCACTATGCCAGTGATAAAGAAAAAAAAAATATTTTTTATATATTTTTTGGAGATATTTATTATCAAATAAATATTTTCAAAATTGACGCTATTGCTTTTGTTTATAGTGTTTAAAAACTGCAGTGGGAAAAAAAGGACGTCAATTTTGTTTGGGAACCGCGCGCAATTGTCAGTTAATGCGACACAGTGGCGAATCGCAAAAAGTGGTCTGGTCTTAAGCCAGCAAAATGGTCCGGTCTGAAAGTGGTTAAATGAGTTGTACAGTTTATAGGTCACATTAAAGGTGGAAAAAGTTCTGAAATTATTTATATTTGTCTCATTTTTTTTTACATCAAAGAGACCTGACATTTTAACAAGGGTGTGTAGACGTTTTATACATGTTTTATACAACAGTCTACATGTTGAGCTTTTAATTCTGTAGCTGCTCCATGTATAGCCAGTGTCATCTGTAATGCAAATGAAACATAGCATTGCTATAACTCACTGATACCAACAAAAAAAGAGATCTTTACCTTTTACCTCTAATACAAAGTACTCTAAAATTATGCCATCCCACATTACATTTTCTAATGGAATGAGCCAGCCTTTATATGTCAACCTATAAGTCTTTCCTTCATTGTTAAACCCAACTGAGGTTAAATCCTTTTCCTAAATTCACATGCCCCTAGCAAGAACGACTCAAAAGACTAACATAAAGAAAATATACAAGCTATTTAATAAAACAAAGTAAATTGGCGCAATCCAATTACATTGAAGCAAATTTGATTGTAACTATAAGTATGAGATTTGTTTACCCTCTTTTTTACAGCCCACAGCTATATAAAAAGTATCGTAACAAATTTCACTTCATTTGGCACAAATATATATATATAAAACACAATACATATATAAAACATATTACAAATACATACTCAAGTAAATCAGGCAGGGCTTTATAAATGTCTTCATCTTGCACGCTTTCCTCTGTGGGAAACGGCCTGCACAAAAAAAAATATATATATTTGTTAAGTTGTTTAAGGTTATACAGCAGATACATTTTTTTATTTTGTGTTTGGCATTCCGAAACTATAATGTGATATCTGCTTAAACGTTACCAGTAGACACAAGATGAACATTTCCATCCTAACAGTTTGACCCCTTTCACACTGGCAGCGCCTGGCCGTTAGCAACGTTTTTTTGGCTGCTAGCGGGGTGCTTTTTACCCCAAAAAATTGTAAAAAGTCTTGTTTTGCAGCGCTTTCAAATCGCTTTTCAGGCACTTTGGAAGCGCTGCCTACTCACTGCAATGGGTAGGGGGTTTTAGGAGCACTATTTACAGCGCTCCCAAACTGCCCCAAAGATGCTGCTTGCAGGACTTTTCGTAACGTCCCGCAAGCGCACCGCCCCAGTGTGAAAAGACATACTGCATTGAATGGGAGGCGCTTTTCAGGCGCTTGTCAGGGGCTATTTCTAGCACTTAGTAAATCAACCCGTAACTGTTATCAGATTATTATTATTATTATTATTATGGTGCAAAATGATGTGGCACAAGCAGGTCAATGTAACAAAATGTTTATATATATATATATATATATATATATATATATATATATATATATATATATTGTAATGGAAATTTGTAAGTTCTGTATATAATTGTATTCTATTTTGTATGTATTGCACACTGCCCTCACTGTGCACACGGCACTAATAATGTTTTCAGTACATGTTTACATTCTTTCGAGTCCTGATTAGAATTAGCCTGCCTATGATACGCCCCTTGTTACCATAAACGTACAATTGTAATATTAATGTAATACCTACGTAATTATGTGTATAAAACCCTTCAATTGCGTCATAATAAAGGAGAACAGTTATTTGGAAAGATGCTGAGCGTATCTTTTGTGTCTGTTCCCTACTGCAGTAGTTATTAATAATTTGGAACCACTAATCAATATGAGGATAGGAGTTGCCTATCTATAAATTTACAGGACAATATATATATATATATATTTCTCAAAGCATAACGGACAGCTATGATGTGCAAAGGACCATAACACATTACTATTAATCATTATTTCTTGTTCTTACTATAGTAAACTGAAATGTAACTGCTGAGAGCTACAACACTTTGTGCTACATCATACTGAGTACACCCACATGACATTCAGGCTGTCTTATTGTTTATGCAGTGTTTGTCCTAAAGCACATTTTGAAGGACATTCTTCATCTATTGATATATTTTGTTCAGTACTATTATGGAGACCACGAGAGTACACCATTTGTAGTTACAGAGACACTGTCTTCAGATGAGAAGAGAGGAAAGTTGAATAATGAATTACTACAATTATTATATAAACTGATATATGGACTTTAGCTTCAAATACATTTTTCTGGTTGGAATATGCTTTCTGTATGTCCTACCTAGACAGAGAACAAGGGTTTTTATGTAGAATTAATATTCAAGGACTTTCTTGTAGTTGAGCAGAATGAACTTTAAACTTGCATAAAACATCCATCATTTTTTTTAAGCCGTCGCACTGATACATGGTCAACATCTATAATTTAATATCGACTGATGGGCCTGTAACTACCTTTATTGCAAATGTCTCCTCAATGTGCAAAAAATGTCCTGAAATGTCCTAAATATGATAGTTCTTTATGTTATTGCTATAAGAGTGTTTTTACACTGCGGCGTTGGCGGTGAAGTGCCGCTATTTTTAGCGGCGCTTTACCGTAGTTTTAGTGGCGCTATTCAACCACTAGCGGGACGCTTTTAACCACCGCTAGTGGCCAAAAAAGGGTTAAAACCGCCAGCAAAGTGCCGCTGCTGCGGTGCTTTGCCAGCGGTTCGGCGGCGCTGCCCGTTGATTTCAATGGGCAGGGGCGCTTTAGGAGCGGTATATACACCAATCCTACAGCGCTGCAAAGATGCTGCTTGCAGGACTTTTTTTTACCATCCTGCAAGCGCACCGCTCCAGTGTGGAAGCACTTGGGCTTTCACACTGGAGTGAGGGGAGAGGCACTTTACAGGCGCTATGCAGGCACTATTTTTAGCGCTATAGCGCCTGTAAACCGCCTCAGTGTGAAAGCAGCCTAAATGTTACTACCACTCATAATAACACATGTTAATTATAATTACTGTACAAGTGCCTCCGTTTTTGTCAAGTCATTGGGTATTTTATTACATACAATTTTGCACAATAAAATGCTTTTGAATTAAGATGTATGCATATATATATATATATTACATTTTTTGTATATGTATACATAGTAGTGTGTAAACGTTTTAGGCAGGTGTGAAAAATGCAATAAATTAAAAATGCTTTCAGAAAAAGAAATGTTAATATTTTATTTTTATTGATTAATAAAATAGAAAGTATATGAACAGAAGAGAATTCCGAATCAAATCAATATTTGGTGTGACCACCCTTTGCCTTCAAAACAGCATCGATTCTTCTAGGTACATTTGCACACAGTTTTTGAAGGAACTCAGCAGGTAGGTTGTTCCATCTTGGAGAACTAACCACAGATCTTCTATGGATGTAGGCTGCCGCAAATCCTTCTGTCTCGTCATGTAATCCCAGACAAACTCGATGATATAGAGATCAGGGCTCTGTGAGGGCCAAACTAACACTTCCAAGACTATTATTTTACACTGAAGATAGTTCTTATTAATGGCATTGGCTGCATGTTTGGGGTCATTGTCCTACTGCAGAATACATTTGGGGTCAATCACTCACCTCCCTGATGGTATGGCAGGGCATGATGGATAAGTATCTGCCAGTATTTCTCAGCACAGCAGACACCATTGATCCTGCAAAATCTCCAACTCTATTTGCAGAAATGCAGCCCCAAATGTTTAAGACACCTCCACCATGCTTCACTGTTGCCTGAAGATACTCACTATTGTAACGCTCTCCAGCCCCCAGTCTTCTTTGAAATCTTTGCCTGGGAGAGACGTTGCTGATGCAGTATAACTCCCTTGTGTCTTGTTGTGTGCTCAGTCTTGCCATGTTGTATGACCTGTGACATGAAACATGTTTTCCACAACCTCATCTTAGTAGCAGAGTTTGGCTGTTCCTCATCCAGTTTTAAAGAGGAAGTAAAGCCTCCTTTAAAAAAAAAAAAAACGGAACCTGCAAGGCAAAGGCATAATGAGCTAGTATGCATAGCATACTAGCTCATTATGAATAACTTACCTGAGAACGAAGCCCCTGAAGCGACCATCGTCCACGACCTCCGCCATCAATCCCGGAGTGACTTCCGGGTCTCGCCGCTCCATCGCTGTCATTCGCTGGAGCGGCGATGACGTCACTCCCGCGCATGCGTACGAGAGCGGCATATCGCCGTGATCTCGGCATGCTCAGTGCGCCTGCGTGCCGTAGACAGTGATGCCTCTTTTTTTCTAAATATCTCCTAAACCATGTAGGTTTAGGAGATATTTATTGGACCTACAGGTAAGCCTTAATCTAGGCTTACCTGTAGGTCAAAGTGGTTTGTAAGGGTTTACAACCACTTTAAGCCCCCTACCTACATATGAAATTGATGATCATTGGCACCAGCTTGGTATAATTGGTTAATTATACACCTGACAAAATCTTACAAAATCCCTGACTTTGTGCAAATGTACAAAGTGTGCAGAATTGATGCTGGTTTGAAGCCAAAGGGTAATCACACCAAATAATGAAAAAATAATGATTTGATTTATATTTTTCTTCTATTTGCTCACTTTGCATTTTGTAAATCGATAAAAAATCAACAATTAAAATATATATTTTTGAAAGCATTCTTACTTTACAGCATTTCGTCACACCAGCCTAAAACTTTTGCACAGTACTATGTACATATATATATATGAGTATACATTTACTGTTCATGCAGACAATGAACATTCCAAAAGCTTGTTAAAATGAAGCATACCTATTTAAATAAAAGAATAATAACTGACCTGATTCCACATGACAGGGCATTTGCAGTATGGGAGAGCTTGGACAAAGTCTCTATAACCTGAAAATAGAAACAATACATATGTAGTATTTGTCAAAGTTTAATTTAACAAGCTGAAGTTAGAAGCTTATTGTACAGCTGCACCAGCTTTTGCACTTTTCAGTTTTAGTACATTAACCCCTCTGTGTCTGAACATGTTGAAGTCACACTGTCATTAACCACTTGCTGACCAGCCGCCGCAGTTAAACTGCGGCAGAATGGCATAAGCAGACGAATCGCCGTCACTCCTTAAAGGGATTGTAAAGGTACATTTTTTTTTTTTTTTTTTTTAATAACAAACATGTTATACTTACCTCCACTGTGCAGCTCGTTTTGCACAGAGTGGCCCCGAACCTCATCTTCTGGGGTCCCTCAGCGGCTGTCTTGGCTCCTCCCCACAAGAACTAAGCACCTTCATGCGAGCTCTCTCGCATGGTGGTAAGTTCTTAATGCATAGGATGCCTTAAGGTGAAAAAACGCAAATCTTTACAACCCCTTTAAGGCGACAACTAGGGGCAGCTCGCCTCAAATCATTCGTAACACAGCGAGAACCGGGATCTCTGTGTAAACACAGAGATCCCGGTTCTCTGAGGGGAGAAGTAACAGATTGTCTGTTCATACAAAGTATGAACAGCGATCTGTCATCTCCCCTAGTCAGTCCCCTCCCCCTTCAGTTAGAACACACACTAGGAAACACAATTAACCCCTTGATCGCCCTCTAGTGTTAACCCCTTCACTGCTAGTGACATTTTTTTAATGCCAATGGTCCCAAAAATGTGTCAAAATTGTCCGATGTGTCCGTCATAATGTCGCAGTCCCGATACAAATCGTTGATCACTGCCATTACTAGTAAAAAAAAAAAATAACAATAAAAAAAATGAAAAATGCCTTACCGCGTGTTTAGCCGCGTTTAGAAGCGTTTGATGCTTGAAATGACTGTAAACACAGCTTCTGAACGCATTTTTTTGCGTTCCAAAAAATGCCTCTAAACTCAACTACCTAGAAATTACTGTAAACGACCCTGTGTACATGGACAGATAAGATAACACAGAGGAGAGTTCAGGAGCAGTTGAAAAAAACTCCCAACTGCTCCTAAATGTCAGTTTTAGTACATGTCCATCTGGAAAATAAAAGAGTATTCCCTACACTAATGAAGTTCTTCATCTTCACTCTGCTTAGCACACATGCAATAAACCCCAACTGAATAAAAATGCTGTTGATAAAAATTAAAAACTGTAAGCGCTAATATTTGTGTACATGAAGTAATATAGCGGGCAATATGAGAGCAATAGCAGCTCAATAGTCCATACAGCAACAGTTCTTAGGGTGAGGCGGCAGGAGGCAGCTGTCCTCAGAGAAAAGCCAGCTCTGTAAGCAGATTGAGGAAGAGGAAGAGACACAGGAAGCGCCAACCTAAGTGTAGTATATAAGGTACAATTTATTAGCAAAGTAAGTAATGCACATGAGCATAAAAACAGGCTCATCTGTAAATGGTGGAGTCTGCAGGTGTAGATCGGCATCCAAAACAAGCATCCATGGATCAGGCAGATGACTGGGGGGAGCCTCAATCCATCCTGTGGCCACCAGGAAGTTGGTCTGGGTCGCCGTGGCGCGCAGGGAGATGACATCACCAGGAAGCAGGGAGACATAAGGGGAGAAACAACTGAATAAAAGAGGCTACGTGCTTGGAGCATCAGCACCTTCTACAGGCCTGGGGGTGGGGTGGGGGGGTGCTGGAATGGACTAAATGTCCTTATAAGTATCCATTTTTATTCATTAAGTTTCCATTTAAACTCACATTTACTTTTTGCTGTGCTCTTAAACATCCATGGGTAGGTTGGCACAGGCAGGAAAATCGCCTGTAGAAGGTGCTGAGGCTCCGAGCGCGTAGCCTCTTTTATTTAATTGTTTCTCCCCTGGTGTCTCTCTGCTTCCTGGGGACGTCATCTCCCTGTGCTCCATGGTGGCCCAGACCGACTTCCTAGTGGCCACAGGATGGATTGAGGCTCCCCCAGTCATCTGCCAGATCCGTGGACGCTCGTTTTCGATGTCGATCCATACCCGCAGACTGCACCATTTACAGATGAGCCTGTTTTTATGCTATTTCCTGTAAGTGCATTACTTACTTTGCTAATAAATCGTACCTTATATACTACACTTAGGTTGGCGCTTCCTGTGTCTCTCCTTCTTCCTGAATGAAAATCCTCTTCCAGCTATGCAGACAAGTACAGAAAGCTGATAAAAACACATGTAAAAACGTATACAAGCTGTAAATAAAAGTAAATTAAATCATATTTAATATAATAATTGGATTACATAGTGAACATAAATATCTGTCCAAGGTTACTACAGGAAAAATCTGTGCTACTGGCAATACAGGACAGCAACATAAAGTTATTAAAAACACAAAGTGTATAACCCATATACAATATACATTTATACATATTGTGAGGTACTGCGTGGGTTGTGGCCAGTGTATGTGTCGCATAGGTTTTTCACCTACACATGGCGAGGGGCTAAGGCAATTGTACCTGTTATGGAATAAACAAACTGTTTTCTTAGCTCTGAAGTTCTGGTCTGGTCCTGGAGGTGGAAGGGAGAGTTTTGGGAGAGAGAAAACCCTGAGTCCTAGGTCCACCTGCTAGCCAGCCCTTACTAGTGAGCTGTGCACAGGCCTTTCTATATCTGAAGCTGAGGCTCAGTAATTCTCATTCTCTCTGCTTTATGAGAGCCTGTTGTAAAAGGCCTGTGAAAGGCTGAATCCTGACAGAACGCTAAAAAATTTACATATACTGTTTGTATTAGGGACCAATTAGGGGGCTGACATGGGTTTGGTTAGTGTGTCAGAGGAGTGGATGTTTTGCTTGTATTATGCTATTTTATGCCACAGTCTTCCTTGATAATTCCTTCTACCGTATGTATTGATTGTACAATTGGGTGATATTTTATTTTATATTGATTGCTAAAACCTACGTCTGAATCCAGCGTAGTGTTATTTATTATCATTTTATTACACTATTTTCTTATTGCTATATGTGGAATATTACAGTCTATACCTTTGATGGATCACCCACGATGTTTATTTAGGTGGATTGTATTTTATGAGTGCTTTTATTGGCTGTGCTTTTTTTTCTTTATTTTTTTTGTAGCAGAAAACTATGTTTTTATACTTTAGAAGTGCAGTGGTGGTGCTGTTGTTTGAGACCTTCTGATTGGGGTTGTCAGCTCTACCACAAAGCTATGTTAAATCCTTCCTGTATAAATGCCACAAAGTAAATACTTAGAGAAGTTAGGGGATTCACACATTACAATACTATTCGTAATTTTTGTAATACTTGTGAATAGACTGCAGCCCACATGTGGTCATGTTCAACAAATACAGGAAACACAGCATTCATAGGCCTTCAATTGCTTTTTATTTCATTCGTGGCTGCCCACTAGCACAATTCTATCAGAGTATGTGCCTTCCGGAGTTACATTTTACAATAGGGAAGTCTAAGAAATTAGGTAGACTTCCTCAATGTATGTATGAAGTGATAATTGTGGTGTTATTAAAAGTGACCTTAAAATCTTGGCCAAAGTATTGGCTATTCATCTGTCTAAAGTTATAGCCAAATTAGTTCATCCAGACCAATCAGGATTTAGTTCCAAGAGATCGACTGCTGTGAACATCCCTAGGGTACACTTGAATATTCAAATTCCATCTCATAATTCCACCTCAAAATGATGGTAATAGAGCTATATTATCCTTAGATGCCACCAAGGCATTTGATAGTTTGGAGTGGCCCTATTTATGGTGTGTCTTAAAGAATAATATCTTATCAACATGATTACGTTAAATAGAGGCACTAGACAGGGATGTCCACTATCCCCCCTTTTATTTGTTGACGCAGTGTGACGTGACACATGCTGGCGTCGTTGCATGGCGTGCCGCTGGATCTGAAGGTTGCCCCAGGCTGTCTCTACAGAGGATGACTGGTGTCTCCTCTACGTCAGCTCTGCCCCTGGCTTTTGATTGGTTTATTTCCAATCCATGGCTGCCTTTATAAGCACAATTAGATCTGATGGGTCAGTGTTTCTCTGGCAGCCTGGCTGCATGGCCGTTGGTTAAATTTGATGGTATGTGTGTAAGGACAACTTGACCTTTTGGTAACGAGTACTTGGCTTGCTGCCTTGCTTATGTTTTTTACTGCCTTCCTCCTGTATAGGGTTTTCTGCATTTTTAGGCTTTTTTGTGGTTTTGTTTTTTCTTTTCTTTTGTTTAGTTTATTGTCGGCAGTACCCTCTGGCTATCTGTGCTGTAGCCAAGCTTAGCATTTCTTATTAGAAAAATGCCAGCCAGCTGTAATTATGTCCATGCTGGGCACCCCCTCTTTTTTATGTAAGCCTTTTTATTATATATGTTTGTGCTTGTAAAAATGATATAATCTTTTAATTTTTTGTGACAGCTTAACATCAATTTATATGATCTTTTATATGCAGCTTCTAAGGTTGAACTGAGGTTCCCTTCAGCTTAGATGTGGTGACCCCAGTGGCTCCGCCTACCGTTTTGTGGTGGTCTTCTCCTCCCGTTTGGCCTTCTGGGGAGGTGGCATATACGTTTATATGTGGTATTACGCTCTGTGATCTTGTGCATGAGGCATTTGAATACACCCTGGGCAGTAACACTGTAAGTGATGCAGTTTATGGATATTTATATTTATGTTTATATATGAAACTCATTGTTATGTGTATATTGTAGAATATCCTTGTTCCTCTTTTATGAGCATCCCTGAAGAAGTCGTCAAAATCCTATTTTCAAAACGCGTCGGATATCTCAACAAATTCATTGACTTTGGTCAAGGTTTTGGCAACCAACACTATTATGTTGCCTATGAAGTATCTTTAAGCTGTTCGATTTTTATGACTTTTATGTCTTTTTTTTTGAGATGTAATAAAGTAACATTTTTATATGTATTGCTTCTTGAGTCTCTATTGTCTGTTGTCTATATTGTAATTGGGATGATGGCACTCTCACACCTCTCTACCATATAGTTTTATTTGCCTTGTATTTAGAACCTTTAGCTGCAGCTATACGTGGGAATGGTCAAATAGTGGGATTCAGGAGAGGTGAGACAGGATAAATTTTGCCAGTATATGCAGATGATGCTTTGTTATTTTTGAGTGATACGACTACATCTACAGAACGCCTGATTTCCCTTATTAACATCTTTGGATCGTATTCAGATATTACCATAAATTTGGCTAAATCTACCCTCCTACTGCTAGACCCCTTTCTACCAGTCGCCTCCCAAATAAAGGTGGTCGAATCATTTGTATATTTAGGGATTACTCTTCATAGAGACATCTTTCAATATGTTAGCTTGAATCTAAACCCCCTGCTGACTAAATTTAACCAGAAAATCACAAGCTGGTGCAAACTACCTCTTTCAGTAGTGGGGAGGGTGAACCTTACAAAGATAATATGGGTGCCACAATTGCTATATGTTATACATAATGCACCTGTGTGGCTTCCAATATCTATTTTTAAATGGTTGGAGTTTTATATGTTGAACAGGAAAAAGCGTAGCCCAAGGATTAAAGTAGAAATACTGCAGGAGGCCATTAAAAGGGGGGGGGGGGGGCTTGGGGTTCCTAACCCTTTCCTATATTACTTAGCGGCACAGCTCCAGCATGTAAAAGGGTGGAAAAGGGGTATACTAAGTATACTCGAATATTACAGAATCTTAATTACCCCAAATTATTCCAATTACAGGGATTTGATCAATGGCTTATAAGTGGCCTTGAGTATATTCCACAATTATATCATGTCCAGCTTTTGAAGGATTTTCGCACCTTACAAGAGGAATTTGGTCTACCTACTAAATGTTTCTTTCAGTACATACAGCTTAGACATGCAATTCAAACACAGTCTATAGCAGGGGTATTAAATTAAAATCCATGGAGGTCCAGTCAGTAAAATTGTATCCCTGCAGAGGTCCGAATAGCATGTTTGAATAATAATAGCACCTCTGCACAATAATAACAATAAATAAATAGATAAATAAATAAGATAATAAAACATGGTATATTAGTAATATCTGAATAAAGCGCAAAATGTAATTTAGCTCAAAAGTGTTAATATGGTCATAGGGGAAATGGTATTGGTCACATACAGAGATATCAATATTATATCAATAGATATCAATATAATTAGGGAGTGTTTATACATAGTGAGTTATTATAAATTATTTTGTTTAGTTTTTTGAGTATATATCGTCTGTTTATAATGCACTAGGTGCATATGGTAAGTATTATGATAGCTGGAGACAATCAAAACCGTATCTGTAATTGGTTGTAAAGTGTAATTGTGTTGTTAAAAAAAAAGGAAAAATAATGTCTAATAAATAGTATTATTATAAAAAAAAATAAAAAAAAATAAAAAGATATACCGGTATACTGTATGTGCAGAATTGAATAAATGTGTATTATTTATTGGTCACTAGAGGGCGCTAAAAGCTTGATGGTTGAATAGCACATATGCCACGCACATAGCATACTTCTTAGTCCTTTTATCAATATTAGATGTTTTTTATATTAAATATAAAACTTTTCTGGGGGGGGGGGGGGGGGGTGGGGGGGTGTTTGTGCAGATAAAATGTTTAAATTAAACAAATGAAATACATATGCAGGGAAATGCAGTTTTCACTAAACATTTTCTGAATAAGAAGGATATATAAAATGTGCTGGTTATTATATTAGGTTATTATATCTATTAGTACATTATATTTTATTAATACTTTACAAGTGTGCTGCAATGGTACCCATTTAAAAAAAACATTTGATAGTGTGACTACTGCTAAGTAACACAGTAATTGTGCACATCATTTCAGTGTATATACTATAATTGACCGAGGTTAAAGAATAAGTGTTAACAAATGGTTATTATTAGTAACTGTATTACTCTTCTTTGACTTACCACTATGCCTGTGTGATGCAGTCATTTATTTAAAATTGATTCTCTGCTTTCATTAATCCAGGAAAAAAAAATCCTCACCTGCTGTTCATAGTAAACCATGAATTATGACTGCATAATTATTGATCTGACTTCAATGTTAATGGCAATACCTTCAATGTGTGGTGCAAGCATGGCCTACATACGCATGGCCTACATACGCCTTTACACGTGATGCTGTGTGCAGGGCAACAGGATTACATTTCATTTTTTTATTACATTTTATTATAATTTTTTTTTTTTACTTTATTATTAAATTTACCTTTATTATTATCACAAGGGGGTAACAAGCCCCACTATGTGATAGCAATGGGCAGGTGACCGATCCCCTTTACAGAGACACAGGGGTCATACTGCCTGCACTGTGAAAGTGATCGGCCAGCTTATACAGTTGTCTGGATCACGTTTACATGACAGCCAATCATGTGCTGCAATCGCGGCAACCCACATCACGCAACGCGTATTGCCCCAAAGTAGCCCCTGAACTATTTTTGGCCAACATACGTCCCGCGATGCTGGTTGCCACGACTTTAATTTTATTTTAATATGGACTTATGATTTAATGATTTCATTTTTTTTTTTATTTCTTTATTAGTCACTTTCTTTTTTTATATGGACTTTGCTTATTAATACTGTCATAGTATTTCACCTTTTGGATATTCAGTATCATTTTTGTCACATAGCGCGGCTTTTTGTATTGTTTATTCATTGGTTGCCACGATTGCAGCACATTTTATCGCGCAACAATCATAGCAGACTAGCACCGCGATTTGAGGTGTCATTAAAATGGAAGGCATCTCAAATGCGAGTTCCGCGTTGTCATTCACACATCAGAGCTCTGTCAAATTGCGGGCAGAGTCGCAGCAAATCTGCCCGCGATTCAAAACGCTGTAGTGTGAATGCAGCCTACGTGTCCTTCCCAGCCAGTGTCAGTTAGAGCCAGATTGGCCGCCACTCTTTTACAGTCACACTATAAGTCCCTGATTACCGCCATTACTAGTATAGTGTCTGTACGGATCAGCATCTTAATCACCATCAGAACTATACAGTGTCCCCAATAGCATACAACTGTTCCTGATTTTGTGGGATTGTCCCTCATTCAGAACAAAGTCCCGCTGTCCCTCTTTCCTCCTCATTTGTCACTCATTTTGGTCTGATCTATATAGTTGTATATAAAATGCACTATTTATCTATCAAAAAGTATTTCACAGCGCTAAATCTTTCATCCAATTTCTAAATTGCTGCATTTGTAAATTTCAAAGGGAATAGTAGTGTTAAAAAAATTAAATAAATAAAAGCACTTGTAGATTTATCTAATATTTTTTTTGCATAATCCTCCTTTACGGCTACTTTCACACTGGGGCGGGGGGCATTACCGGTAAAGCGCCGCTAAAACTTACCACTGTTAACCCCCGCTAGCGGCCGAACGGGGGCCCGCAAAGTGCCGCTGCCAAAGTACTTTGCAGGCACTTCAGCAGCGCTGCCTATTGATTTCAATGGCAGGGGCGGTGAAGGAGCAGTGTATACAGCGCTCCCCCACCGCCCCAAAGATGCTGCTTGCAGGAGTTGTTTTCCGTCCTGCAAGCGCACCGCCCCCGTGTGAAAGCACTCGGGCTTTTACACTGGGGTGGCTTGAGAGGCGCTTTTCAGGCAAAAACGCATGAAAAGCGCCCCAGTGTGAAAGGGTTCTAAGGGCCCTATGGCAGGGGGTGTGTCATATGCCTGCATACTTTTGCTAAAAGGTGTCCCTCATTTGCATCTCAGAAAGTTGGGACGTATGCAATAGTATAGTGTCTCTACAAATGCATTGTTAGCAGGATCAGCCCCTGATCACTGCCAGCACTAGCAATTTGGCCTACATTTATGGAGACATTGGATATGTTTTATAACAGAAAATAGAAAATATTGGGGGGGGGGGGGGGGGATTTCCAGAATTTTTGGTCATTTTTGTTTATATAATAAAAAATAAAAAAAATTCAGTGGTGACCAAATACCACCAAAAGAAAGCTCTATTTGTGTGGAAAAAAATGAAATAAATTAAATTTGCGTAAAGTATTGCATGACCGCGCAATTGCCAGTTAAAGTAGCACGGTGCTGAATAGCAAAAAAATTTCACATGGTTAAACAGTATGTAAACAAAACACCTGCTACAAAATTAGGAAAACTGTGTGCCAGTTATTAGCATAGAAAAAGACAGAGATCTGGGCACAGTACATAAATACAATAAAAACTGACTTTTAATTAGTAATCTATAAAAGCTGTCTGAAGATTGCATAGACAAGGCTGTGCATAAAATACTTTATTATGTATGTACAGCCTTGTCTTTGCAATCTTCAGATAGATTTTATAGATTATCAATTAAAAGTCAGTTTTTATTGTATTTATGTTACCATGAAAAACTGCAGTGTTTAAGAAAGGAATAGCTTTTCTTCCATAAGATGTGCTCTCCTACTCTCAGTGACCTTCAGCAAATACAAACTGTTCACCAAAATATTAGAACCCAATGTTACAGATGTCAAATTCGTATGTGATTTATATTCACACACACTGATACACAGTGCAGCAAAATCAGTGAGACTCCTTGAAATAACACACGTCCACCATCTGGCGTGCGCAGTGGGTGCCCGGCTGTGAAGCCACAGCCGGGCGCCCACAGTTACAATGCCGGCACCGCAGGGAGGAGGGGGAGACGTGCGGAGCTTCGTGCGCCCGCATTGCTGGACCCTGGGACAGGTAAGTGTCCGATGATTAAAAGTCAGCAGCTGCAGTATTTGTAGTAATTTTTTATATTTTTTTAAGCAGAACTCTGCTTTAAACTGAGTTCAATGTTAGCCTATGTGTTCATACACATTAGGCATTTATATTCATATTTTAAGAGCAGTGTTTAGAAGCAGAAAAAAATGCCCCTAAACTGTGTTTGGAGAGGAACTTGTGAGCATAATTTACATGTGAACGCACGTGCGTTTATGCATGTACATTTTTTCTAGTGGCTATAATAAATAAATATTCTAGCCAATAGAATGAATTTATGCTCAAGCGCTTCTAAACACCATATGCCTGTAATTCCACATAAACACACATAAACATGCATAAATGCATGTAAAAAGCACATTATTGGTGCATAAATTCATACTGTACACCTATGTGCATGAAGCCATAGCACAGACGTTGTGTTCTTTATTTTATGTACTGTGCTCTCTTTATTTTTATCCTCCTATAACATTTTTGCAATACATGCTAATTTTTCAATTTTTTATATATTTAAAACCCTGCCGGTACAGAAACATATCTTCTAGAAATCCCATGTGCTGATCCAGTGTGCTTTAGTTCATGCCTATTGCTTCTTATATTTTTAAGCAACTCAACAAATTTATACTTCTCTACATATGAAACAATAGTTCTTCCCGCATACGCCTCCTCAATAAACCAGATACAGGCACATGATTTCTGAATCACTCTAATTAACCTGATAAATGGCAGTGCATTATTTCATTTATACCAGTTAACCTGCGTTGCTTTTGGCAATGATAATTTACAGCCCCTTTTATCTGAACTCTGAAACCATAAAGCAAAAAGGAAACAAATTAAGGTTTTACCCGGTAATGAGGCCATGAACAGCTCCATTATCCTGATACACAGAAAGCTCAATCAAGGAGGAAGAGAAATATAATTATTAATGAACACTATTTAATGTTATTAACACGGGCTTGGTGACCGGAAGCTGCCTCCTTCTAAAGTCACTGTGGGGGAAGCGTGATATTATGAAGAGGAGTTTGTCAGGAACAGTGATGACACATAGGAATACTTCTCAGCCTTTTCCAACCAGGGTGCCTTGAGGTTTCTTCAGGGGTGCATTGGCAAAATGCCCTAAAATGATATCCAAACTGGTGGTGGATGAAACGACCAATGACATCATCAGTTGATATGGAGGATGTCAGTTGCCTGCGTATCATCCTTGTTTGACCCTCCCTTGCCTCCCTCCATAAGCTTTGGGGTCTCATTAGCTAAGTGATGGAGAAAAACTGAGGGTGAAGAGAAACATTGGAATACTAGTCAGTACCAGTTTGCAAACGTGTATTTGCTTTGAAAGAATAAATCACGTTGGGTGTCCTACGTGTATTAATGTTGCTGCATTATGTAAAACTATCAGAATAGTTGTACATTTTAGAATGGGGCGCCTCAAGACTGCATAATTTTGCAGGGTGCCTTGAGATTGTCCATAGTTTTGAAGGGTGGCTTGATTGAAAAAAGGTTGAGAAACACTGGCTTACACCATTGGTAGTCAACTTTCTAGATATGGGTGGCCTCAAGTGCAGCCCTTGATATCACTAAAGGGATGCACAAAAAAATTCAACGGATGTTCTATGTCAGAGACAACAAACACACAACAACAGAATTTAGTTAAAGACTATGGGCATTATACAATATATAGTCAGAGACTGTGGACATAATACAAGAGATAAACAGAGAAACATGGTACAGGAGATGGTTAGAGACTGCAGACATGGTATAGGAGATGGTTAGATACTGCAGACATGGTACAAGAGACAGTTAGAGACTGCAAACATGGTACAGGAGATGGTTAGAGACTGCAGACATGGTATAGGAGATGGTTAGGGACTGCAGACATGGTATAGGAGATGGTTAGAGACTGCACACATGGTATAGGAGATGGTTAGACACTGCAGACATGGTACAGGAGATGGTTAGACTGCAGACATGGTAATGGAGATAGTCAGAGACTACAGACATGATACAAGTGAGTTGTAGAGATTGGGGATATGCTTCAGGAGACTTTTTAGATGGGACATGAGATGTCACTGCCACAACAGGGTAATAGGGAATCACAGATTAGTGTCAAAAAGTACCAAAGGGCCACATGCAACCCCCAAGCCAAAGGTTGGGCGTCAAGGGCTTAAACAGTATTCCCCAAACATTGAGGGTATGAGACACCAGTGGCTCATAGCTACCTTTAATGTTGTGTGAGGCAACTGGAAAGCTCATACACCAGTATGCAGTAAGGGGAAATAATAGTTCTGCCACACTTTCACCAGAAGCTTCAAAAAACTCTTTAAAGACTTTCCAAGGTCAGTACTAAAAAGCTAAGGCCCCTTTCACACGGGGGCGGGAGCGGCGTCGGCGGTAAAGAAGCGCTATATTTAGTGCTGCTCTACCGTCGTTTTAGCGGCGCTATTCGGCCGTTAGCGGGGTGGTTTTAACCCCCGCTAGTGGCCGGAAAATGGTTAAAACCACCCGCAAATCGCCGCTGCAGTGGCGCTTTGCCGGCGGTATAGCCGCGCTGCCCCATTGATCTCAATGGGTAGGAGTGGTTTAGGAGCAGTGAATACACCGCTCCTTCACCGCTCCAAAGATGCTGCTAGCAGGACTTTTTTTACCGTCCTGCTAGCGCACCGCTCCAGTGTGAAAGCCCTCCGGGATGCTTTTTTCAGGCGCTATACAGGCGCTATTTTTAGCGCTGTAGCGCCTGAAAAATGCCTCAGTGTGAAAGGGGCTTTACTGCAAGTGTTATGTGCTTTACTATGCTTTGTTTTTTTCATCTGTGTAGAAATATACCTTTGGCTAATTCACAAAAGGGATTACCTTGTGCTAACACCTGGTGTAAGAAACTGTTCTGATCTAAAAGGCAGGCAACAAGGCAGGATGCAATACTAGTACAAAGATTTTGATGCCTTGAAAGATAACCACCCAAGGCCTTTAAAACTAGGTCTAGCAACCTGGTAAAAAGATTGAAAGATTGTGAATGTCACTTAGCCCTTGATACTTTTTCTGTAGCTCTTCTAACCCAAATCCCTATGACTCTGTTCTCATATGGTGAACATATCACAGAAGACAGGCTTGCTATGGGGTAAAATATGAAACTGGGGTGGGGAGTGTTAATGCAGGTTAGTTCAGCAGGGCCGGGGATGGCGGGAATTTGAGGAGTTTTGTACAGTTGTCAGGTAAATCCACTGCACATCAGGCTGATAGTAATGAGGCGTGGGTTGTAATGTAAAGCTGAGGAGAAATATACCTGTACATTCTAAGAAGCGGGTCCTGTGGTGTGCTGCTCTCATGCTAAATGACCAGAAGCCATGGCATCAGTACACTTGGGGCAAAGTCAGAGTATTTAGGGATTCTGTTGTTGCTGGCACCTACAGTGCCGACCTACTGCTTGTGTAATTGGCATAACTCAATAGGTTTAGGCTATATAACCTGGGTAAGAGCACTGTGGGACCTGCTTAGTACAGCTGATAGATAAGGTATACCACAGAGGTGTCAACCTGTGGCCCAGATGGGTATGAATGCGGCACAACACAAAATTGTAAATTTTACTCTATTTTTTTGAGAGGGGTGATCTTTTTGTAAAAATGCATTCACACTAAGGCCCCTTTCACACTGAGGTGCTTTGCAGGCGCTAAAGTGCTAAAAATAGCACCTGCAAAGCGCCCTGAAAGAGCCGCTCAATGCACTCCAATGTGAAAGCATGCAGGACGCTCAAAAAAGTCCTGCAAGCTGCATCTTTGGAGCGCTGTAGGAGCGGTGTATTTACCACTCCTAGCTATAGCTCCGAACAGCGCCGCTAAATAAAGCGGCGCTTTACCACCAGCGCGCTCAACGCCCCAGTGTGAAAGTGGCCTTATGGAAAACACGTGGCCGAAGAAAAATTTGACAGTTTCTCTTTACTGGACTAAGTTTTATCTTCCCAAAGAATAATATCTCACTCTTCACAATCATGCCCTATTCATGCCATCAGTTTTCCGCAGCACCTATATTTGTGAGCAACTATTTTCAAGGATGAAGCACATGAAGGGTAAAATTAGAACCAAAATATCTGATGAGCACCTTCATTGGGAATTGCCACTACAGCCATTAAACCAGTTATTGCATTAGTTTATCAAAAACAGGGTCAAATATCGCACTAGATTCATGTTGCCCTCTTTTTCTTTTATAATAAAAAAATTACAAGAAAAATGAAATTTTACTTAGATAGGTACTAGTGATCATTAACTGAACACCTTTTTCTGCTCATCAGCTATATTTTATGTGTGGCCGGAGACAATTCCGCTTCTTCCAATGTGGCCCATGAAGGTCAAAAGTTTGGACACCCCTGATCTACTAAGTATAGTAGATCTGACAGCACTGACCAGAGTGTTCTGGTAAGGGGGGGGGGGGGGGCTGTCTGCCCTGTTGGAACACACAATAGCACACCAGGGGATATCGGTGTACTAAAATCGGGTAGTTAGTACATCGGCTCCTTCTGAGGTGTCAGATTTTTTTTTCTTTCAACCAGCTGGGTTAAACAAAAAAAATAAAATGAATAGTGTGTACTAGGCTTAAGAGAGTATGCCGGGCACACGTATAGGCGAATAGTTTTGATGATATCTCCTGTTGACTCTTGGGGCCAGCTAGTTGTTCACTGTGACTGGCTTCCTTTAAATTTAATGGGTTCTGCAAAATTTCACACAATAATTATATTTAGAGGACTTGCTTTTAAAAGTAGGAGGTGATAATATTTTATGATAAGCTTTAAGGGTGAAAAAACAGGATGTAAATGTGTGGTCAAAGTGAAAATATTAATATTAGTGGGTGAAGCACATACTACATTTCCAAGTACAGGAAAATGTACAGGATGAAAGTAACTGATAACATTGAGCCTGAAAGGTATGAACATATACTGTACAAGAAATAACTCAAGAAATAAATAGTATTTACAATCATACTGAGTTGTCTTGCCTTAAACAATTGTCTTAAAGCAGTAATAAACCTATAAGCAAACAGTTATTATAATGCAGCTTACCAAGCTCTCTTGCAGTTACAGGGATAAGACAAACCACATAACACTGGCAGGGGTGCTTAAAGTGATCAGCTTTTATTTAGATAGATAAAACCTCTGTGCTCTGCCCATCCAACGCTCATCGGAGCTACAGGCTGTGGAGGACACGGGAGCGACTGGCTGAGGCTCTCAGCGGCATGCTGAGAGGTTGAGCCAACTGCCACTCAGGTATCTGGGTGGTTCCTGACATTAAAGTCAGGATCCCTTCAGAGTCTGGACTGGCCGAGTAACGCCAACCGACAGTGAACTTTAGTCCACTGTTACACCTCATGTACACTGCTGCTGGTAAACGGACGTTTAGGAGCAGTTGGGCATTTTTTTCAACTTCTCCTGAACCCTCCTCTATGTTATCTTATCTGTCCATGTACACAGGTTTGTTTATAGTAGTTTCTAGGCAGTTGCGTTTAGAGGCTTTTTTTGGAACCCAACAAAATGCGTTCAGAAGCTGTTTAGAGACATATTTTTTTCAAATGCTTCTAGACACAACCGCGGCTAAGCACGACTAAGAAGCAGTTTTTAGACGCCAGTTTCTAGCTGTCAAGTTAAATCATTCAGGTTGAACAACGTCCCATGTACATGAAGCCTTAGCTGAATTTGGGTCACAGGATTGCAGAACTGCATGCACTCCAGTGGCCCACATGAGAAGTAGGGACAAAAGAGCTTTGGACTTTACTTCTCGTTTAAATATACAAATATATTTAACACTCCCCTCCCCCCCATACTGACGATGCTGCTGTCCAAAGGTGCCCCTGTGCTCCTTCATCCAGAGTGGAGGCACTTTAATACAGAAGATGTGTTACTGGCCAGATCACCAGGTGAAAACAGAGAAGAAAAAGCCTATAAAAGAAAACAAATGCAGCCACCACATCCAATGATTGGTAAACTGCAATATATTGCATTGTGGGGGTTAATACTGCTTTAATGTATTAAATATGATTTGCATGCCAAGTAGCTGATTTACTAATGTAATGATCTTCCCTTAGCTTTACTCACTTCAATATCAGTTTCAGGTAAAACATCAGCTTTTTTAAAATTCCTCTGAATTTGATACATTGACATAAACACAGCGTTGGGGCAAATCAGATCCTAAACATACTGTATCTATGACCTCAGCAAACGTAACATCTGTGATAATTACAGATCCATATTTTGTGTGAGTATAGACACATCATTTTATTTCCTTCTGTATTGGGTAATAATTTAGCTATAATTGTTTAGGGTTTTTTTTTTTTTGGTTTGTTTACCCGTGGACCAAAACTTTAGGAGTTGTGGGAATGTGAACTTGATTCACATGAATATTTTTTCACTTTTATTAATTCAAATAAGTAAAAACTATATATATTAATATTGATGTAAAAATCAATGGGGTTCATTCTGGGATTATACTAATTAAATATATCCATTTTTTCTTTTATCTCAGCCAGTGGAAATTCTATTGAAATCATACATACAAATACATGTATATATTAAATACCTTTGCAAAATCCCGCACATCAAATAAGTCAAAAGCTTCAAACAGGTCACTTTTCTTCATAGTGAAGGCTTCACAGCACACGGATAAGAATGTGCGAATATTCTTAAGGCAAAGAAACTGTAAAAGATTGAAAACACATATAAGTTAGTATGTAGGCACAACGCAGTTTTCTTCGTATACTGTACAGTATGTAGAAAAGAAAAGATTATACATTTAAAAAATGAGTGCCAGTGTTACAAAGTACAGTAACACAATGATTTGCATTTTCCAGTGTTTGTCTATGGCAGGGGTAGGCAACCCCCGGCACTGGTGCCCCAAGCGGCACACAAAGCCTCTTTTGCCGGCACTCAACTCCTTCCCCATCAGCAGAGCAGCGCAGGGAAGTGTCAGTGAGACAATAATACATTCCAGTTTTTAGAATTCCGCACACCGCACCTGTGAGGGGGAGACACATTGTAAAAGATGGGCAACATTGATTGGCTCTCTAACTTTGCTGTAGCTGCGATCGTCAGCTTTTGTGATAGGGAAGAGATCGGGTGCAGTTCTGATGGGGGGGGACCCTGTTTCCAGGAGGAGGAGGACTGTCATTGGCCACTGGTAAAGCCAATCACAGTCCTGCTAGCCTCGCCCACCATCTGGAGGAAGAGACTCGCTCGGTTGCCACTACCAATCTTAGAAAGAAGGGATTTCACAGTGATTGAGCTTCTGGGAACTTTGTTGAAATGATTCCTGAACCTTTGCGTCACTTACTACTGAACTCACCTCCCCGTTAAAATGCATTGAAATTGCAACAAGAGCGCATTAATAATGCACCCGTGTTATGTTTTTTGATGCGGTTTTTGAGTCACATGACCTATGAAAAACACACCGCAAGCGTCTTAAAATCGTGGCAAAATCGCATGCATTTTCAGCAGCATTATTGGCACCTTTTTCTGTATCAGCAAAATGCCAAAAACACCATTTTTGGACAATATGTTTCGGCCGCCAAAATGTCTGATTTGGTCAACTAATTTAATTCAAAGACTCTTAACATCTCATCCAGACTTAGAGTCCCAGACATATGAAAAAGGTTTTCATTACATTACATTCAAGAAAGCTTTTCCTTCCTTTCCTTCAAATTTTCTTGTCATTATGGTTGAAAACAAATGTCTATTTGATCCCATGAAAATTTACTAATGAAATTAACCATTTCCAGACTGCCTCCTGCAGCTTTACTGCTACAGTGCGGCTTGGCTGCACAGGATCACGTAAGTATACCTCTGCCCTGACTGTGATGTCATTTGCTACTGCACAAGCCAATCAGCAGGTCCTGGTTAACGATTTATGGCTGGGCGAATGGCAGAAGACAGTCCTGTGTTGGTAGACAAAACAGGGCTCTCTACAGACAAGCAGCAATGTGCCCTTTTTTTCTCTGCAGGGGAAAAAAACAGCACATTGCTTAGTAAAAACAGCACATACTACACACAGTAAACATTGCTAGGCGCACAGTTAGCCCTTTGATCGCCCTAGATGTTAACCCCTTCCCAGCCAGTGTCATTAGTACAGTGACAGTGCATATTATTAGCACTGATCACTGTATTAGTGTCACTGGTGATGTCAGTGTCAGTTAGTCAGTTCCCCCAAAGTGTCAGTCAGTTGCCCACGCACTGATCACTGTATTAGTGTCACTGGTGATGTCAGTGTCAGTTAGTCAGTTCCCCCAAAGTGTCAGTCAGTTGCCCACCGCATCGAATATAAAAATAAAATAAATAAAAATTCCAGTATATACACCATTGTTTGTAGACGCTATAACGTTCACGCAAACCAGTCAACATACACTTATTGGGATTTTTTTTTTTACCAAAGACATGTAGCAGAATACATTTTGCCCTAAATTTATGAGAACTTCTATTTTTTATTGGATTTATTTTATATCAGAAAGTAAAAAAATATTGTTTCGTTTTTTTAAAAATGTTGGCCTTTTTTCGTTTGCATAATAAGAAAAAACCCGGTGGTGATCAAAAACCACCAAAAAAAAGCTCTATTTGTGGGGAAAAAAATGATATAAATCTTGTTTGGGTGCAGTGTTGCATGACCATGCAATCGCCAGTGAAAATAGTGCAGTGCCTAATAGCAAAAAATGTCCAAGTCATGAGTCAAGTTCACTTTTTAGAAAAAAATTATGATAAATGTGCACTTTTTTGCAGCTAAAAAATGTGCATTTATTATTATTATTTTTTTTTGGAGCCTGATCGCTGGTACCATGTAGGTCTCCTGCAGATCTGTCAGTGTATCTGTGTGACTGATCTAGTAAGGGCAAGCAGATACACTGGCATTAAGAATCAAATAAATGAACTACCATGGCGCTCCACAGCGCCATGGTAGTTCATTTAGAACTACAAGCTGATAGCAGCAAAGGGTGTCAGGGCTTGTAGTTCATTCACACACAGAGCTGTGTGAATGAAAGACGCGACCGTGTGGGCGGAGCCACGCACGGCTGCGCTGATTTCAAAAAGTGACAGCTAGTACAGGGAAATTCTTCCCGTATTGCTGTCACAGGGAGGGGGGATCGGGCAGCGGCTGCAGCATTGGGAACGTGTTACATGTTCCTCCCTAAAAACGGGTGAAAAATGGAACATGTTCCCAAAGGTGAACTTATCCTTTGAGTCCAGGTTCACACTGCTCACATGCGACTTCTGATCCGATTTTTCCCTGCAACTTCAGTCTGACTTTGATTTGACTTATGCCGCGTACACATGATTGGAAATTCCGCCAGCAAAAGTCAGATAAGAGCTTTTGGTCGGAAAATGCGACCGTGTGTATGCTCCATCGGACTTTTGCTGGTGGAATTCCAGCCAGCAAAAGATTGAGAGCAGGTTCTCAATTTTTCGGTTGGAAAAAGTTTTGATCGGAAATTCCGATCGTCTGTACCAATTCCGACGCGCAAAATTCCTACGCATGCTCGGAAACAATTTGACGCATGCTCGGAAGCATTGAACTTAATTTTCTCGGCTCAGCGTAGTGTTGTACCTCACCGCGTTCTTGATGATCGAAAGTTCAGCAACCTTTTTTTCACGGTGTGTATGCAAGACAAGCTTGAGCGGAATTCCGTCAGAAAAACCATCCAAGATTTTTCAGATGGAAAATCCGCTCGTGTGTATGCGGCATTAATGTGACTTTTTACACTCTATGGCATTGAAGTCGGACCAAAGCACTGCAGGAACCTTTTCCAAAGTCGGAGCGACTTGTGTCAGATCAGTTAAGACGGCTCTCATAGGGAAACATTGAATTTGACATGTCATGCGATTTGTGTTCTCACAAGTCGGATCCCATATCGCACCAGTGTGAACCGGGCCTAAAACTGGTCTCCAGGTTTTACTTGAAATTGATGGTTTGGACCAAGTTGGTGCAAATGAACTATTTACTTTACTAGCAGATGCAGTGGCTGGGAGAGCTGTATGAATTGTATGTAGCCTCAACTATATACAGTATACAGCACTGTGTCCTGGTGGCAGGACAAGAACTGCCCATCCCATTCCCAGAACAAAATCTAGTCAGCCATTCACAGGAGGATTGTATTCTATGAAAGAATATAAGGCTTTCTCTGATTGTCTGAGGTAGAGTTTGTGACGTCACCAGCACACCTCTCTGCTGTAAATCCTAATGCCGCGTACACACAGTCGGACATTCCGACAGAAAATGTCGGAGCTTGTTGTCGGAAATTCCGACCGTGTGTAGGCTCCATCGGACAGTTTCCATCGGAATTTCCGTCACACAAAATTTGAGATCTGGTTCTCAAATTTTCAGACAACAAAATCCTTTTTGTGCAAATTCCGATCATGTGTACACAATTCCGACGCACAAAGTGCCACGCATGCTCGGAATTAAGCAGAAGAGCAGCACTGGCTATTGAACTTCACTTTTCTTGGCTCGTCGTACGTGTTGTACGTCACCGCGTTCTTGACGTTCGGAATTTTTGACCAACTTTGTGTGACTGTGTGTATGCAAGACAAGTTTGAGCCAACATCCGTCTGAAAAAAAACATGGGATTTTGTTGTCGGAATGTCCGATCGTGTGTACAGGGCATAACCTCTGTCAGATTTTGAGTGTCTGTGTGTGTGTCTTCACTGAGGAGATTTCCACTCAATTCTGTCAGTTATTCCAGTCAGTGGGATAGGAACCGGTGGACAATTTCTCCAAAATGCAATAACACAGGTTCTACCATCTGTGTTTTACTGTCTGTCTCCAGTTGGTGCCAATACTCTTTGGTTGGAGTTCTTTTCTAGTTTTCTACCCATACTCCATGTCGTATTGTGAAACTGACACTATGCAAAAAAAAAGAAAAAACCCCACAAAAAAGTAAAAAAATTCCCTTTAACCTAATGTTTTGAATATCTGAAGATAAAATGAAAGATAGTTCCCTTTTCACACGTAACGTATATTGATTTGTGGCTTTCGGCCAACAAAGGCTCAGTTGCTCTGCTCTACATGATGACATTAGATATAACCCAGGACCTCACAGACACCTTTTATACACACATACATATATATATATATATATATATACACTTATAAACACATAAATAGAATGATAAATTCATCTGTGCTTAGGATGATCTGTAACATGTACTTGCTTGTTCTTTGGAAAGACAGGGACACTGAACAGACTGGACTGCACAGGATAACCCTTCAAATATAGTGAATCCTCGGATTCCTGGGATATAAACCAGGCGGCCATTGTGAACATGACTTCATAGAGGACTTCAGAAAAAAGATACATAAACCAGTAATCTCTATGTAACATTTTTGGGAAAACAAAAAAAAAGATTTAAGTAGTATTAAACCCCAAACCAAAAACGTAAAGTGGTTCTAAAGGCAGAAGTTTTTTTTACCTTAAAGCGGTTCTGCACCGGGGTTTTTTTTTTTTTTTTTTTTCTGGGGGAATATGCTAAGGGGTAATAGGAAAATTAGGGGACTCACCTGTTCCATCTCCATTCGTGATCGCTGCCGGTTTTCGTCCGATGAAGTTCTTTATCTTCATCTTTTGTGCTGGGGGCCATCTTGCCTGTGGGCATGTGAAACCCCACAGGCACTTTAGATGGCCCAGCATGCACCGCCGTTACTGCGCCGAGCTTGCGCGTGCGCAGTAACGGCAAAGTGCAGCTCACGTTCTCCGAAATCTCACGAGATGTCGGCACATCTGCCGACATCTCGCGAGATTTCGGAAGATGTGTCCGAAATCTCGCGAGATTTCGGAAGATGCCCGCACAGGCTCCTGGGATCAATGACACCAGATCCCAGGAGACAGTGCCTCGTGATGAGGATCCCCGCACAGACCCCGCCCACCCCGCAGAGACAGAGGACCGGAAGTCATCGATTACAAGGTAAGTGAAAAAAAAAAAAAACACATTTCATTTAGTACTCTTTGCCTGATTTGGAAGGCAAAGAGATTTACTAAATAAAATGTGTGCAGAACCGCTTTAATACATTGTCTGCACTGGGCTAAAAAAAACATCTGTATTTAGCTCCCCCCAAATACTTACCTGAGCCCGATCTCCATCCAGCGATGTGCCCGAGAACAGCAGCTCCATCCACTCTCTCTCCTCATTGGACATGGAGACAATAGCGGGGGCCACTGGCTCCTGTTGCTGTCAATCACAGCCTGTGAAGAGGGAGTGGGGATATGGCCAAGCCATGATGTGTGTGTCAATAGACACGCAGAGCTCAGCTTGGGATAGAGCCTGCCTGAGTGCCCCCATTGCAAGCGGCTTGCTATGGGGGCACTCAGCAGGAGGGAGGAGCCATAGAAGAGGAGCAAGGGACCCAAGAAGAGGAGGTTTGGGGTTGCTCTGTGCAAAACCACTGCACAGAGCAGGTAAGTATGACATGTTTGTTATTTTATAAAAAAACATTTTGTTTCCTTTACAATCACTTTAAAATGGTAAATGGTTTAGGGTGGCACAGTGGTGTAGTGGTTAGCATTCTTGCCTAGCAGTAAAAAGTGTCACTGGTTCGAATCCCAACCATGACACTACCTGCCTGTAGTTTGCATGTTCTCCCTGTGCCTGTGTGGGTTTCCTCTGGTTTTCTCCCACACTCCAAAGACATGCTGGTAGGTTAATTGGCTTCTGTTTAAAATTGGCCCTAGTATATGAATGGGGACCTTGGATTGAGGGTAGGGACTGATGTGAGTGTGCGATGTACTGGATGGACTGGTATCTTTATTCAACTTTGCTAACATTGTAACTATGTATTAAACCCAAAATAAAATTTTAATATATTACAGCTTACCAATCATTAGATGTGGTGGCTGTATTAGGCAAATCAAAGCCAAACTCCAGGTAATACCTGCCAGTGATAAATGGTTTGTCTCATCCCTGTAACTGTAAAAGAGCTTGTTCTGTTGAAAAACAATAGACATACTGGCAGGATCACCAGGTGAAAATAAAGGAAAGCAAACCTAAAAAAGGAAAGCTAATGCAGCTATCACATCTAAGAATTGGTAGGCTGCGTTATTTTATTTTTTTTAGGCTTTTTTCCTTCTGTTTTCACCTGGTGCTCCGGTCAGTAACACTCCTCTTGTATTAGGGTGCCTCCACTCTGGGTGAAGGAGCAACAGAGACACCTTTTGACAGTCCGGGGGGAGGGAAGTGTTAGATGTACTAGCAGATTTAGATAAACTAACAAATTGAAGCCAAACTCACACTTTATAATCAGTTACTGCAACAGTTTTTTTTTTTCTTTTGGGATAAAGGTTTTACATAAATGAATAAAAGCTGATCATTGTAAGCATCCCTGTCAGTGGTAAATGGTTTGTCTCAACCCGTTGCTACATCTGCAGGAGAAAGCAAAGGAAAGAGAAACGAAAAAGAAAAAGAAAACTAATGTAGCCAACACATCTAATGCGGCGTATACACGCTTGGACTTTCCGGCAGGTTTGTCCGAAGGATGCTGGGACTGTGACATCATATGGGGGCGGGGTCACCATGTGACATGAGCATGTGACCCCGCCTCCCTGTCCCTATATAAGTCACAACACAGCGTGTCTCTGCCATTCCGGCCAGAGAGAGCGACGAGGCAACATCGGAAGAAGAAGAAGACGGCGCAGAAGGTAGGGACAGCGGCAAGAACAGAAGAGAACCCGGAAGACCCCTGAAGGCTGAACGAGACCCCCAGACGACAGCGGCGACGACGAAGAAGAAAGCCGGGCTCCTCCGCTCATGAAAGAGCTAGGTAAAAGAGCAGAAGAGAGTGGAGGAGTCCGGCGAGAAGACTCCCCAAGACGGAAGAAGACCCCTGGAGCAGTGCAATAAAATATTTTTAAAAAATTGTGTGTTTTTTTTATTTACACTTATTTACACATTATTTACACTTTTACACCTTAGGTACTCGTTCACATAGGGTGGGGGGCTGGGATCGGGGGGCCCCCTTATTAAAGGGGGCTCCCGGATTCCGATAAGCCCCCCACCCGCAGACCCCGACAACCAACGGCCAGGGTTGTCGGGAAGAGGCCCTTGTCCTCATCAACATGGGGACACGGCCCCCCCTTTCCCCAGGGCACCCCCCATGTTGAGGGCACGCGGCCTGGTACGGCTCAGGAGGGGGGGGCGCTCGCTCGTCCCCACCCCTTTCCTGGCCGGCCGGGCTGCGTGCTCAGATAAGGGTCTGAGATGGATTTGGGGGGGACCCCCACGCCGTTTTTTTCGGCGTAGGGATTCCCCTTTAAATCCATACCAGGTGACGGGGCTAGCACGGCGGCATTCACTGCCTTCGCTAGTCCCGTCTGCCTGCAGTCACGTTCTAAATGAACGGACTTTCCTCCGTGTGCGAGGCAAGTCCGTTCATTTCAAAAGTCCCGCGGACTAGCACACAGACCGCGGGATTGTCCGGCGGACTCGCGAGTCCAGCGGACAATTTTAAGTCTGAACTTAAAACTTAGTCCGCCGGACTTTTGGCAGGAAAAAGTCCGCCGGCGCCCACACACGGGCGGGAAAGTCCACTCGTGTGTACGCCGCATAAGAATTGCTAAGCTGCAATATAATTTGTATTGCTTTTGGGTTTAATATCACTAATTGCAGAAGGGTTCATTAAGAATCAAGAAAAGCATTTGTCAAACTACAATAAAAATTATAAAATCACAAATCTACCGAAAACTGTTCTTTTCAGTAGTTAAAAATGGGCTTTATGGTATTATTCCTGTAAATTCAGCAAAATATCAATATTGGAGTTTCCAATTCTGGCCTTTTTATCATCTATGTTATATATTTTTTTCTTATATAAAATCAGAGGAATGAAGCAGAAAGTGGGAGCCTATAGTGGAATGAATAGGGAGGGATGGGGATGCTGCCCGGGAAGAGGTTTGTTTTCCAGATCTCTCTCTGCTTATTGCACACATATGTACAAGGAGTAGGAGCACATGTTTTACTTTTAGTGCTTGCGTGCTGCTTTATGTATTTTTTTAATTATATCAATTTGAGCACACATGTGCCATACATTAAACTATCAAAGACTTTAAGGCCAAACTCCAGGAAAAATTTCAAATCCTCCCATGCAGTGCGGCTCTCCCTTACTGCAAGGGTTAATTGCTCATTTAGCAAGGGGCAGAATATTAATGTGTAAATACTTACCTTACTTCTCAATCCAGCATGCTCCCTCCAGCACTGCAACTGCTTCCCTACAACGGTCGGTAAGCTGCAACAGCCTCCTACATCTACAATAAAGGGTTAATATCCCTGCATTGCACATGATGACACAGAGGCTCCGCCTACAGACCGGAGCTTCAGGCAGAGGAGGAGAGTACTGGAGTCGGTTGGAGCAGGGAAGCAGATAAATGAAACAGCCTCTTCTATAATCCCCTACACAAGGAGCCTTCCTTCGCTCTCCCATCCCACCGGGGAGCTCAGGACTGAAGTCGGCGGATCATAGAGATGACCGAGGACCAGAAGGTACCAGATTATCTCTATGGTCTAAAAAACTGGAAGTATTAATTTGTCCCCAATCATCCCTAAGGTCTAAGAAACCGAAGGGTCACTTCTGGTTTCACCAGGATGTAAACAATCTACTACTGGCTTGGGAAAGCATCGGATCAAAACGATCTTGGTTTGCCGGGATGCTTTTAAGGACAGAGGAGAGATCTGGGGTCTTATAGAGTCTCGATTTCAGCTGCGACAATCAGATGGTACGGTCAGAATTTGGCATAAACAACATGAAAGCATGGATCCACCCTGCCTTGTATCAGCGGTTCAGGCTGGTGGTGTGGGGGATATTTTCTTGGCACACTTTGGGCCCCTTAGTACCAATTAAGCATCGTTTAACCACTTGCCGACCAGTTGCCGTCATTATACAGTGGCAGGTCGGCTCGTTCCCGCAAATCACTGTAGGTGTACGTTGGCTCCTTTAAAAGCCATAGCAGGCGCACGGTGGGGGACCCAATGCGCATTACCGGCGGCTGCGATCGCGGGAAAGAGAGCAAGAACGGCGATCTGTCCATGTAAACCAGGGATCCTCAAACTACGGCCCTCCAGCTATTGCAGAACTACACATCCCATGAGGCATTGTAAAACTCTGACATTCACAGACATGACTAGGCATGATGGGAATTGTAGTTCCTGAACAACTGGAGGGCCATAGTTTGAAGACCCCTGATGTAAACAGACAGATCCTCGTTCTGACAGGGGAGAGAGAGAGAGATCTGCTGTTCCTAGTTATTCCTAGAGACTAGGAACAGTGATCTCTCTCCTCCTCCAGTCAGTCCCATCCCCCCACAGTTAGAAACACCTCCCAGGGAACACATTTAACCCCTTGATCACCCCCTAGTGTTAACCCCTTCCCTGCCAGTGACATTTACACAGTGATCAGTGCATTCTTATAGCTCTGATCGCTGTATAAATGTCAATGGTCCCAAAAAAGTGTCTGATCTTTCTGCCGTAATGTCGCAGTCCTGCTAAAAAGCGTAGATCGCTGCCATTACTAGTAAAAAAAAAATAAGAATGATAAAAATGCCATAAATCTATTCCCTATTTTGTAGACACTATAACTTTTGCACAAACCAATTTTTTTACCAAAAATATGTAGAATACATATTGGCCTAAACTGATGATGAAATTCGTTTTTTTTTTTAATATTTATTCTAGCAAAAAGTAAAAAATATATTTTTTTTCCAAAATTGACGCTCTTTGTTTTGTTTATAGCGCAACAAATAAAAACCGCAGAGGTGATCAAATACCACCAAAAGAAAGCTTTATTTGTATGAAAAAATCTATTTTGTTTGGATACAGTGTCGCACGACCGCACAAATGTCAGTTATAGCGACACAGTATCGCAAAAAATGGCCTGGTCATTAAGGGGGAAAATCTTCCGGTCTGTAAGTGGTTAAAGGCCATGGCCTACCAGAGTATTGTTGCTGACCATATCTATCCCTTTATGACTACAGTTTATCCATCCTCTGATAGCTCCTTCCAGTAGGATAATGCACCATGTCACAAAGCTCAAATCATCTCACTGGTTTCTTGAACATGACAATGAGGTCACTGGACCCCAATGGCCTCCACAGTCACCAGATCTCAATCCAATAGAGCACCTTTGAGATGTGGTGGAACGGGAGATTTGCATCATGGATGTGCAGCTGACAAATCGGCAGCAATTGTGTGATGCCATCATGTTGATATGGACCAAAATCTCTGAGGAACGTTTCCAACACCTTGCTGAATCTATGCCATGAAGAATGAAGGCAGGTCTGAAGGCAAAAGGAGGTCCAACCCGGTACTAGCAAGGTGTACCTAATAAAGTGGCCGGTGAGTGTATATTATAGTTTATAGATAGATGCAATAAGATAATGTATTGTGTTTAATCAGACAGATCTGTCAAATGTTGCAAATGTTATCTCTGTAAACACATATATTCTATAACCTAAATCAAATATCAAGTGGCTGCATGTCTAGACTTAGTTGTATGGAGACAAGTCGATAAAACAGTAATTGTTGGTCTGATACAAGTCAAGTTGTGCTGGTTGAAAATTCTTCTTCTGTCTAAGCAGAGAAAACAGAACAGGAAGGACATGACAGACAGAATTGGTCTTTAATGTAACATATAATCTGTAGTCACATGTCCTTCTTACATCTGTACCCACATTACATATTATAGGTCTAATAGACCACATTATGGATTAACCTCATATTTTACCATATGTTCTACAATTATACTGTTTGTCTTTACTATTAACCTATTTGCTCTATAAGGCTCCATGCACACTGGACGTTAAAATAACGTTTTATTTTATTAAAACACCAGTAGCTTTGCAGTGAGTCTTTCAACGTTTTTTAACGTTTTTGCAATAGCGTTTGTTAGCGTTTTTCCACGTTAGCATTTTTTTGTGTTTTTTTTTTTTTAATGGATCAAAAACTTTAAAAAACGCTCGTGAGCTACTTTTCGTTGCACATTTGTTGACGTTTATTAGCGTTTATGAGCGTTTTTTGTGCTCATAAAAACGACTCCTGAACACGATTTTATGGCGTTCAGAAAACAGCCCATAAACTCCACTGCTGATAAACATCCAAAAACGTTCATGTGTGCATGGACACATAGGAGGGGAGTTTATTGGCTGTTTAAAAAAAAAACTCCCAAAAACGTCAGTTTATGAGCTTCAGTGTGCATGGAGCCTAAAACTGTTTAGCGTAGCACTTTCAAAGCTTAGTATGTTTAACCACTTGACATCTGCGCTATGGCTGAATGACGGCCACAGGGCGGATCTGAATTCCCGTTCCTGTGCACGCTCCCTGCACGCGCTGTGATCACTGAGTCACTGAGACTCGGGTGATCAGCAATCCGAGTAAGGGGCCGGTCCCAGCCCCTTACCATGTGATCAGCTGTCAGCCAATGACAGCTGATCACATGATCAAAACAAAAGCTCGGTGATCGTTTTTTTTATTCTCCTCACGCTGACAGTGGAGGAGAAAAAAAAAAGCCAATCACCGGCTCATCTTAAAGGGACATCGGTCCCGAAAAGGAAGAGGCAAGTATGCCTCATGTATGCCACCTATCAATGCCCACAAGTGCCACCTGTCAATGCCTACAAGTGCCACTTATCAATGCCCATAAGTACCACCTATCAATGCCCATAAGTGCCACTTATCAATGCCCACAAGTGCCACCTATCAATGCCCACCAGTGCCGCCAATCAGTGCCACCTAAAAGTGCTGCCTATCAATGTAACCCATCAGTGCCCATCACTGCCACCCATCAGTGCCCATCACTGCCACCTCATCAGCGTACATCAATGACGGACAAAAATTACCCATTTTAAATTTTTATAACAAAATTTAAAAAAAAATAATAATAATAATTTTTTTTAAATTTTGTCTTTTTACATTTTTTTAACAAAAAATTAAAATCGCAGAGGTGATCAAATACCACCAAAAGAAAGCTCTATTTGGGGGGAAAAATTAATTTGGGTACAGTGTTGTATGACCGCGCAATTGTCATTCAAAGTGTGACAGCGCTGAAAGCTGAAAATTGGTCTGGATAGGAGGGGGGTTTAAGTGCCCAGTAAGCAAGTGGTTAAAGCTTAAACCCGAATCACTCAAATCTTATATACGGCTTAACATGCTAATGTAATACAAATGGCATTTTCATAGTTTGATGTCTGCAGCTTTCATTAAAATGATATCTGTGATCCTGATATGGATGTCTTTGTTCATGTGGTTCCTGGTATTAGGTGACAACACTCTGCCCCTGATTCCAAACTCTGCTCCTGAGTTGTCACCCTGTTTCCCTGGGATTCCTATGGAGACTGCAAGTGACTACATGGTTCACTGTTGTCCCCATCAGGAATCCCATTCTGAGAGAGGCCATTCCATTGCTAAACAAGAGATATCCTCTTTTTTTTTTATACTGCAAACAATGTATGATACACCAGGGAGCTTATTGTGACAACCATTGACTCTCATATCAAGTCATTTACCCATATGCTTTTTTCATTAGTCACATACATAAGCTGCATAATGTTAAAGCACAACCTATTCCAGTATTTGTCCTCATTCTGCCTGCAGCTGAACGTCTCTTTGCCCTTTTCTAGACTGCCAATGAATTCATTCACTTTTCCAAATAACCACAATGATTTGTCAGATTTTCATGCCATTATCTGAACTCTGAACACATTTAGACACACATTAGGACTCAACTGACAAAGCTAAAATACCAGGATACCAATCTTTCATTTCTTAAAAAAGTGACAGTTATTTTCATTGGTTTCCAATGAGATTTGAAAATAACAGTCACATGTCGGGACATGATTAGAAATCGAAGGGCCCCACAGCAAAAAATGTAATGGACCCCAACAGAAAAAAAACACAACTGTAGCGGCGCTCCCCCCCGCACAAAAATATTTAAAGTCAGCAGCTACACATACTGTAGCTGCTAACTTATATTATTAGGATACATACCTGTCCTGGAATCTAGCGATGTCGGCACCCCAGCCAATGTTTTCATCGGCTCTCAGGTGCAGCCACCGCCATAGCCGATAAGGAAAACGAGTAGTGAAGCCTCATGGGTTCACAGCCCGTTCCCCACTGCGCGATGCGCTCTCTTACTGGCCCAGTGGCAAGGGAAGGACTTCTGATGCGAGATCTGCCGGAAATGGGGGCAGGTACCTGTCAAAAACAGGGTACCAGCTCCCCCCCTCCCCCTGAAAGGTGCCAAATGGGGCACCAGAGGGGGGAGGAGACAGATAAGCGAAGCTTCCACTTTTGGGTGTAGCTCCGCTTTAAAGAATATGTTACCCCAACATTTCATATTCCTATATGTGGCTGCTGTACAATGTACTTGTATAAAAAAGAACGCTGTTCTCTTTGTATTGTTCCCTTTGTGGGAAATTCCTGGTTTTCCTTCTAGTCCCTCTGCTTTCCGATTAAAAACTGACCACACTAAGCAGAACACACTGTGGTCAGTTCTCTAGCTGTGCTGGGAACTCAGTGTGCTCTCCTCCTAAGATCAGACTTGTCCTGATATGTCCCACCCCCACCTGCAGAGCCATTCAGTGGGAAGCTCGGTGTGGTGCTGTTTCTCCTCCCCCCAGTTCTTATGCAGCCGAGAACAGAGGGATTGGGATCACTTATAAAAAAAAAATGAGAAAAAAGGTATATTTATAATGTTTTACTATATCTGTACACAAATGTTTTGCCTTTCATTCCTATTTTAAACTGAATGGGTTGTTTTACAAGGTGATCATTCACAATCACTTTAATTACCATAGAAAGGACTTAAAGCGTTTGTTACCCGATATGTGCCTCCTGTACCATGTACTTGTATGAGAAGGTATCCTGTTCTTTATATTGCTTCCTTTATGTGAAATCCCTGGTGTTCCATCCCCTTGCTTTCCTATTAAAAACTGACCACACTAAGCAGGAGAGCACACTGTGGTCAGTTCTCTAGATATGCTGGGAACTCAGTGTACTCCCCTCCAATGATCAGACTTGTCCTGACACAGCCATTCACTGGCAAGCTCAGTGTTCTGCTGCTTCTTCTCCTTCCCCAGCGCTTATGCAGCTGAGAACAGAGGGAATTTGATCATATATTAAAAAAAAAAGGCAAAAAAAACGTATTTATATATTTTTTCTATACAAAAATGTTTTGCCGTTCATTTCTATTTTAAACTGAATGGGTTGTTTTACATAGTGATCGTTTACAATCACTTTAAGAGGACACAACAATGATGCTAAGGTATGTGGATAGCAAAGGGGAAGGGTGCAGAGGGTAAAGGAGTGAGGCTGTGTAGAACAGGGAATGTACAGCATGCCATACGGAATAAAGCAGTACAGAATAGGAAACATATGGCACGGTATACAAAGTGAGGCTGTGTGGAACAGGGAATGTACAGCATGGCATATGAAATTAGAGGGCGAGGAATAGGGAATGTACAACGTGGTATACAGAGTGGAGCTGTGTGGACCAGTGAACATACAGCATGACATACAGCATGACATACGGAATAAGATGATGCAGAATAGGGAACATACAACAGGTATGTGTAGTAAGGCTGTGTGGACCAGTGAACATACAGCATGGCAAACTGAAAAAGGTGGTGCAGAATAGAGAACATACAGCATGGTATATAGAGTGGGGCTGTGTGAAACAAGGAACATACAGCTTGGCATATGGAAAAAGGTGGTGCAGAATGGGGAATGCCATACAGAGTGAAGCTGTGTGGACCAGGGAATGAACAGTATGGCAAATGGATGGAGGTGGTACAGAATCATGAATGTACAGTAGAACTGGACAATGAAGGCTGTGACATCTCCCTGGATCACTACTGCCACCTGGAAACATAGAGCCAGTAAAAGAACTCTTCCAATACTGTCCTCTGCTGTGCTCTGCATTACATGACATCACCTATCAGGAAGAAGGGAGAGGAAGTGAGTGGTGGAAGACTTCCTCTGCTGTCTCAATACAAATGACAGCATCAAGTGTGTGAGCTGTCACAACATCCATGGGTCTTGTGGGGTCTGAACACTTTGGTGAAGGCAGATAAGGAGAGCTTACTTCCACCCAACTCTTCTTATTCCTGGGGCTCCTTAGCAGCCCTAAGATTATAATTCCCCCAGTGGTCACATGACTAAACAGAAGGATCCTTAGCCTTGTGTAAAACTTTGTAATTGTATCTATTAACATCTAAAGCAGGGACTGTGTGACTGTCCTGTTAGGACCGCTGCCGTGCCATTAATAAGCTTGAATGTTCACTCTACGGTCTCCCACCCAGCTGCCGCTATCATATTCACAGAAGGTGGGGCCAGGAGGTGCTTCACATCGGGAGTCTTTTCATATTAACAAGCCGGTAATCACCTGTTTGTTAATATAATAAGTCGGGCAGCTCCCACTCTCTGTCCTGATCTACAGCTCCTTCTGGCCCCACCTTCTGTAAATATGATAGCGGCAGCCAGCGGGAGCCCTGAGAGAGAACATGCGGCTGCTATGAATGCAGAGATATAGAGAGAAGCAGTGTTGGTCATCTTACTTTAAATAAGTAATTAGTTAAGTTACAAATTACTACATTGGAAAAGTAATTAGGTACTCAGCAAAGTAACTGTGACAGGGGTGGCAGTGGTGGTGGTGAACTTGGGGGGGTGGCAGTGGTGGTGGTGTACAGTACTTGGGGGGGTGGCAGGCAGCAGTGGTACTTGGGGGGGGTGGCAGCGGTGGTGGTGCCATCCTCTCCCACCACCACCTCTGCCTCTTACTGATCCCATCCCCCCCACCACCACTGATCTCATCCCTACCCTATCCCCCCCCCCCCCCATCACCTCTGTTGTCGAAGTGATGGTGGGTGGGTAGGGATGGGATCAGTAAGAAGCAGAGGTGGTGGAGGACTTGGGATGGATCGATTGCACTGCAATTGGAATCGTCAGACAGTCACTTACTAAAATGTCTCCAGGGATGCCTTTCCTCATGGGGAGAGAGAGAGACCCTCCCCTCCACTCGATTGGTGTCAGATGGTCAGCTGACTTCATTTTTCAGTGTCCGCCCCGCCTCCCTACATTCTCTCTCTCTGGATAGGCGGGGCGGGATGGGGCTCTGGGGCTCCACTCCAATTAGTTGCTGTATGGGGGGGGGCTCTGGGGCTTCTTTCCAATTAGTTGCTGTATGGGGGGGACTTTGGGGCTCCTCTCCAATTAGTTGCTGTATTGGGGTGGGCTCTGGGGCTCCTCTCCAATTAGTTGCTGTATGGGGGGGGGGGGGGGGGGGCTCTGGGGCTTCTTTCCAATTAGTTGCTGTACTGGGGAGGGGGCTCTGGGGCTCCTTTCCCATTTTGAAATGGGGGGCGTGCTCTGGTTCTTCTCTCCAATTAGTTGCTGTATTGGGGTGGGCTCTGGGGCTCCTCTCCAATTAGTTGCTGTATGGGGGGGCTCCTCTCCAATTAGTTGATGTATGGGGGGGGGCTCCTCTCCAATTAGTTGCTGTATGTGGGGGGGGGCTCCTCTCCAATTGCTGTATGGGAGGCTCTGGGGCTCCTCTCCAATTAGTTGCTGTATGTGGGGGGGGGGGGGGCTCTGGGGCTTCTTTACAATTAGTTGCTGTACTGGGGAGGGGGCTCTGGTGCTCCTTTCCAATTAGTTGCTGAAATTCTATAGCTCAAAATTTTAATTCAAGACCCCTGAGCTAAAGGGTCATCCATATCTATATCTTGTGCTCATACCTGTATATGGGTACATTTATTTAGTAGTTTCTATATGTACAGCTAGCATAGGAGAACAATCAGAATGTTCCTATCCACTAAACTAAGCCAGCAATAGGCCCTTTAGTTTTTAAAGCACAGATAGTTTGTTATAAAATACAGTGATGATTATGGTGAAATGGTATTTCCAGAGATGATTGAATTTCATGACATCTGTACAGTAGCGTGGAGCCCAGACCATCATTTCATGTTAGAATTATTCACACAAATATAGCTTTCACAAGAACACTGGTTGAGATGAATAAAGCCTAATGAATCTAACCCTATAGCTGCCGGAGCTTTTTTTTTGTGAATTCATACTAATTAAGACGCACTTAAAGTCTAACTAAATGCAAAACTTTTTTGGGGGGTTTTGCATAGTGGAGAGGGATTAGAACACCTGCCAGGTTTTTATTGCTGTTTGTGCCCCCATTAGGGAGCTTCACCCTCTTTATTTGTTCAGTTTATCACCAAAAGGAAAGAAAATCCCAAATTGTGGGTTGTCCCCAGAACAGTAACAGGACAGAAATCTTCAAATGGGAACACTTCCTGTTTTGGCTATGGGACAGGAAGTGAAGGTAAATCTCCCCAATTGGACACAGATGGCAAAAGGTTATAACCCTCCCTTGCTCTAACCAAAATGACAAAAAGTTTTACCTAGAGTTCTACTTTAAGCCCTAAAAACATATATTTTCTAGAAGTAGAAGCCTTATAAAATAAATGGTAGTTGCAAATTTTTTATGCCATGTGATATTTGCACTACTGTCGTTGTAAAGGCACAAGGTTTTTTTATATTGCATTCTATGCATTAGGATAAAAACCTTTGTGAGCAGCAACCCCCTTAGTCCCACAATACTGAGCCCAGCTCGATCCAGCGATGTTCCGAGTGCCTCGGCCCTCCAGGACTCTACCGCCTGATTGGCTGAGACACAGCAGTGGTGCCATTGACCTCCGCTGCTGTCAATCAAAGTCAGTTAGCCAATGAGGAGAGAGAGGGGGCAGGGCCGAACCGCAGCTCCGTGTCTGAATGGACACAGAGCTGCGGCCTGGATCGGATGCCCCCATAGCAACCTGCTTGCTGTGGGGGCACTCAACAGGAGGGAGGGGCCAGGAGCACAGAAGAGGGACCCCAGAATAGGAGGTTTGGGGCTGCTCTGTGCATAACCACTGCACAGAGCAGGTAAGTATAACATGTTTGTTACTTTTAAATTAAAAAAAACAAGACTTTAGTATCACTTTAATTTTCAGTAAAATAAAAATACACTAAAATTTGTTTTAGTACACACACAATATATATTTCTAATTCCTGTTTTTGTCAAATATAAAAGATAAGGTTGTGTCAAGTTCATAGATACCAAATATTTCAAGCCTCAAAACTGCAAAGACAAACAGCGACAATTCATAGTACCTAAAAGCCTTGCATGAATGATTGTGCTTTCAGAATTAATTGGGCAGCTTTACATTCATTCGAATCATTTCTGTGTGACAACACTTCTATATGAAAGGCCAACAACCGCTAAAGAAATGTACACAAACTCCCAGCCGCTATTGAGGCCCTTAGTTTGTTTACATGCAGGTATTGGCACCACAGCAGTTACAGCAGCAACAAGATAATGTCTAAACATGACCCAACGGGTATGAGCAATAAAAACCAGGGTTGTTTTATCTCAGAGAATAGGTGCAGGTACTCCCTCTTTCTGACTCACCACTTGTCTCCACCCTCTACCCACCTCTTAGGACCGTCCCTTGGTCCCACCACCTTGTTCTTCTTTTAGAGAATACAGAACCAAGTATCATTTAGGGTAATTGTAGTCATTTGTATAGATAATAACAATAAAAGCGGTAAAATAGATCCCCTGCAGCCAGCAACAACAGACCCCTCCAGCAATACTAGACCCTCCAGCAGCAATAGCCCCCCTACCAGAAACAATATATTCAGCATCAATAGATCCCTCCCTCAACAATAGATCACTCACAGCGACAAGAGATCCTCCAGCAGCCAGCAACAATAGACCCCCCCCCCCCCCAGAATCCCTTGCCATTACACACATTCAATGCGTGGGGTGCTGAACTGCATTACCCCACGTTCAGGCTGAATAAAAGCCCTAAAAAAAAAAATTAAATGTTTCTATACTCTCTACTAGAAAAACTGCAAGAAATCACCCGAGTTAATGAGTCAATGAGAAATCACCAGAGTCAATGAGACTCGGGTGATCACAGATCCGAGTAAGGGGCCGATCCAGGACCCTTACCATGTGATCAGCTGTCAGCCAATGACATCTGATCACGTGATGTAAACAGAATATTGGTAGTCTTCTGTTTGAAGGGACATCGGTCCCGAAGAGGAAGAGCCTCATATGTGCCCACCAGTACCGCCTGCCAGTGCCACCTGCCAGTGCCACCAATCAGTGCCCACAGTGCCACAAATCAGTGTCCACAGTACGTAAGTGCCAGCAATCAGTGCCACCTAGCAGTGCCCACAAGAGCCACCTATCAATGCCCACTAGTGGTGCCAATCAGTGCCTCATCAGTGCCACCTAGCAGTGCTGCCTATCAGTGTCACCTACCAGTGGCGATCAGTGCCCAACACTGCCACCCATCAGTGCCAGCTATTAGTGCCACCTATCAGGGCCACCTATTAGTGCCCATCAGTGCCGCCTTATCAGTGCCCATCAGTGTCGCCTTATCAGTGCCCATCAGTGCAGCCTATCATTGCCCATCAGTGTTGCCTCATCAGCGTACATCAACGAAGGAGAAAAATTTATTGTTTGCAAAATTTATTAACAAAATATAGAACTGTTTTAGACATTTTTAAAATTCTGCCTTTTTAAATTTTTTTTAGAAAAAACCCAAAGGTGATCAAATACCACCAAAAGAAAACTCTATTTGTGGGGAAAAAAATGATAAAAATTTCATTTGGGTACAGTGTTGTATGATCGTGCAATTGTCATTCAAAGAGTGAGAGCGCCCCAAAAGCTGAAAATTGGTCTGGGCAGGAGGGGGGTTTAGGTGTCCGGTAATGGTTAATAAAATGGCAAACAAAAAGACAAGAGAAAGGCGCCTCCAAGTGTAGCATTTAAAATTGTTTAATTATCCCAAAAGGGTTAAAAACACTTACAAGATGTGCAGAGTAGTACAGCATATCGTCAATCACAGTGTAGGTGGTCCGGCATGGAGGAGGTCTCTGGCGTATACATGCTCCTGAGGCTATGTGTATCCAAGGCAGAGGAACAGCAGGGAACTCCAGGGGAACTGACAGGCCGGTCCACAGCCACGATCTCCGTCACGGGAAGCGCAAAACCCGGAAGTGACGTCAGCAGTGGGGGACAGCAACCAGCGTGGACCGCAAACAGGAAACAGTCATCAAAAGGGGAAGCTTTTCGGAACACTGTGTGAGTGCAAGGAGGATATATACTATGTGGGCGGGCTTTATGGGCGGGGAATTTAAACGAGTACCATGATGTAAACAAAACATTTGAACTATAAGTAATAACTATAAGGCCCCTTTTACACTGAGGCGCTTTGCAGGCGCTTAAGTTCTAAAAATAGCACCTGCAAAGCGCCTTCAAACAGCCGCTGCTGTCTCTCCAGTGTGAAAGCCCGAGGGCTTTCACACTGGAGCGCTGCGCTTGCAGGACGCTGAAAAATGTCCTGCAAGCCGCATCTTTGGAGTATTTACAAAATTTAAAATTTTTGTTGGCAATGCTATTCATGCCAAGAATTTCACTAAACCTACTGCAGGGAATTCATTTCTTCATTATAAAAGTTGTCATCATCCACAGTGGCTCAATAACATACCCAAGAGCCAATTCTGCAGACTCAAAAAGAATTGTACCCATAATGTTGATTATGACAACCAGAGTGAGACTTTAAAAGCAAAATTCCTTGATAAGGGGTTTCCAGTAAATTTAGTGGAAACAGCATACTCTCATTACAAAAACGCAGTTCCCCCTTCACATACCTCCATTCATGGTAGTACAAATCTGAAAGATTTACGGTTTATTACCCAATTTCACTCTCGTCATAGACAGATGGAAAGCATTGTACAGAGACATTGGCCTCTCTTGCTTCAGGGTGAGCACCAGGTAAACTTAAAGAGAAGGGCCCATCAAAATTTTTTTTTAAAAGTCAGCAGCTACAAATACTGCAGCTGTTGACTTTTAAGAATCGGACACTTACACTTACCTGTCCCAGGGTCCATCGATGCAGGGGAACGAAGCACCCCCTCGTTCCCCGCTCCGCTAGCGTCGCCGGCATCCTTACTGTGGGCACCCACTGCGCATGCGTGAGCGGCGCCGCACATCGTGATACGTCGCACAGTCATCTGGGACCTGTCACATGTCCCAGATGACTGACTGCCGAGAGGAAGTGACGTTTCTAGCCCGGGCTGAGGAAGAGGCAGATTTCGTGGGACCACCTAGCAACAGGGAGAAATAGGTAGGTGACATTTTTTTTTGTTATCCAATTATTTTTTATTGTCACATTTAATGTAAATAGGCATAATGTTGTCATTTTGGTGGAAACACCACTTTAAAGAGAAACCTCTTCCTTCTGGTTGTTCTATTTCAATTTTTCTAGCTATTTCAGGTATGTACCAATGCCGCAAACCATTATGCAAAACCTGTCAGTTTGTGAGACATGGTCAGAAGTGTGTAAAAGGTAAAAGGTAAAACATACTCCATCAAGGGTTTCCACACGTGCTCCACTGACCATGTGGTATATTGCCTAAAATGCCCCTGTGGTTTGTTTTATGTAGGGAGAATCATAAGACCACTACGCAAGCGTTTTCCCAGGCATTTCCTCGAGTACCATCAAAAATCTACAGATGGTTTAAGAGTCTGGGTTATCGAGGCTATGCCAAGGAACCTCCCCCCCAGTTGAACGTTTCAGAAAACTCTGTAATAGAGAAATGTTTTGGATTTTCTCTTTAAATGTTCTTGCCCCTGGAGGGTTAAACGAGGATTTCGAAATCAGTGCCATCCTCTGACTTCCTTCTTTCCTAATATATTTTGTGCTGTTTTTTTAGCAAAAAATTTCTAATCAGTTAAATATCTAGTTCATATAATGGGTTAATATATGGACATTATTGAATTTTTTGAATATATTTTTAAATGCCTTTTAGTATTTTAAATATTTTCATATATTTTTTATATATTTATATATATATTCTTCCAATTTATGTTTAAATATATATATATATTTTTTTTTTCCTTTTCGTTAATCTCCCTCTTCCAGCTAAAAAAGTTCCTGAAGGTTGATCATAATATTGTTTTTTATTTTTATCTTTATTGTTATTATTTTTTATTTTTCAATTTTATTGCTAAATGTTCTCTTCGTTTTTGTCCTTCATGTAATTATTTACTTTTCTTTGGATGGTGAATATGTCCTCGTCATCCTTCCTATTCTAAACCTTTTTCACTGTTAAAACACTCTTCTTATAGTTATTACTTATAGTTCAAATGTTTTGTTTACATCATGGTACCCGCCCATAAAGCCTGCCCACATAGTATATATCCTCCTTGCACTCACACAGTCATCAGGTTGATACAGGAACCAATTAGATGTTCCGAAACGCGTCCCCTTTTGATGACTGTTTCCTGTTTGCCGTCCACGCTGGTTGCTGTCCCCCACCGCTGACGTCACTTCCAGGTTTTGCGCTTCCTGTAACGGAGATCGTGGCTGTGGACCGGCCTGTCAGTTCCCCTGGAGTTCCCAGCTGTTCCTCTGCCTTGGATACACATAGCCTCAGGAGCATGTAAACGCCAGAGACCTCCTCCATGCCGGACCACCTACACTGTGATTGACAATATGTTGTACTACTCTGCACATCTTGTAAGTGTTTTTAACCCTTTTGGGGTAATTAAACAATTTAAAATGCTACACTTAGAGGCGCCTTCTATTGTCTTTCTGTCTCCTATCTAGAGATCGTTTCTCTCTATAAGTGCAGCCCTAAGTGTGGAAGACCTCTTATTACAGACTTTCTGGCCAAATATAGACATTTCTTTTTGCTTGTCCCTAAAGCTCAGAGCGCCCTTGATACACTATAATAAAATAGCAAACCAATGCTCCTGATCACCTCTAGCTTCTTTTGGCTACTTTGTCTACACATGATTGCTCTGGGCCAGTTTCCTGATCGTGACAATGGGGAACCATGCCTGTTCAATATGTTTTAGCACAGCTGCTTGTAGTTTCCACAAAAAAAATGTAAGTGGGTAGGGACCCCACGCAAAAACTAAGAAAAAAGAGCCCCCCTAAAAAATAAAAAATGTACCCTAGACCATTATTCCAGCATGCAGCCTGGAAGGCCAGCAAAGACTGCACTTCCCTCACTCCATAACCATACCTTGCTACAAGGCCCCCCTGGAAAAGCACCTTGTCCACAAGGGCCTCTTCCCAACAACAATATCCTCCTGGTTGTGGGGTCCGGGGGTCATAACTCGGGAAACCCAGCCCTTTTGTAAATATTTTAGCAGCTGGGGCTGCAGTTGTCATTTGGTTGAGGGAAGTTACTGGGACAGAAATGTGTTAGTAGTCGGCGGGTTTCTTTTCTTTCAGAGAGGCCTCAGAAATTGTGATTGACATGAATCTGCACAACCACCATGGGAGGGGGTACTTGAACATTTTCTTTTTTTTTAACCTAAGCTTGTGTGCTATACTTGTGTTTACAATAACACTGACGATGTTCCTTATTGGACAAAACGCCACGTAGGGTGGAGCACAGAGCTCTAACGTCTCCACATTGCACGTGCTGATCGCAGCCATTTTGTTGGTGGGAAACAAATGTTAACCCAGGATTTTTTGTGTTCCTGAAATGCTCATTTTAATTCTCCAAATGTAAGTACCCTGTATGCTTTTTACTTAATAAAACCATCTCGAATTAACATACTACACTATGAGGGGCTGCTTCTTTTTTATCCTACATATGAACCTGTGGATTCCCCCCATGTTATGACCCTATGAGATTCAGCTGTCTGGTACCAGAGTGAAATCGTGCTATAGTGGATATATCATGCCTATCTGACCACCTATAATCTAGTGGTCCATATTCTGTGGTAAGAGGCCCGGTGTGTTGGTGTGCGGTGGAGGATTTCATAGTTCACCTCAGCTTGTCATATTTACACTGTGGGTGATGCCATTTCTTGAAACATGGACTCTCGCTCAATGACAGTGGATTTTTATTTACATAGTTCATGCTTGTATTTCTAGCGCTGCAGTGCACAGTCATTCATGTCTAGGGAAAGCAGTACCTGGGCTGCCCATGCAGGCGAAAGATGCCAGCATTTACATTGAATGGGCTCAGCCACCCATGTTCAAGGACCCTAAAGGGTAAATCTGCTGACTGGGTCACGTGTTTCAATGATAACTGTGTAAGAGGAGATTCCCATTACTTTGGAAAGATTTCCTTTTGCTTCCTGTTGGATCTAAAGGACAGGAAGTGAAGGTAAATCTCACCACTGTGACATACAAAAAAACTGCCTATGGTTTAAAAGTTTCCCTGCTCTATCCAAAAAAACATGTTTTAGTTTTAAATGCAGTATAATATTAATATGAGTGTCCAGAAATGAACATTAAATGTTTCCCTGACAGTACAGTCAATACAGTTCAATTACTAAGTAGTCCTCAATAACATGTTAGCTCTATGTCTATATTCTGTGGAAAATAGCATTTGAAATGGAAGAGCTTCATTGAGGTGTATTTGTCTGTGAGGATCTCTTATGTACAGCCTGTGCTGACGTGTTGGCACAAATTACTGCATCATGTGTGCAGTGTATACAGCGAGTAAGCTCTGTTTCTATTTAACTATGTTTTTTTGAGCTGTGGCCACTGTTCTGCGCACATGTAAAGGGGGATGTGTGGAGGGCAGGCATACCTTTATTTCTCTTTGAAATGGAGGGCAAGCATATCCCTCCCTCTTCCAGAACATACATCATCAGCCATGTTGACTACATCACATGAATATACATTTCCTTCACTTTGTTCTCTTATAGCTTAAAGCAGTTGTATATCGGCACATCTAAAAAAAAAAAAAAAAAAAAAAAAAAAACCTGTAAGGCATAATGAGCTAGTATGCACCGCATACTAGCTCATTATGAAATACTTACCTTAGATCGAAGCCCTGTATCGCAGCCCGGTTCACGCTGAGGGAGCTGACATATTGCCCTTTGTTCTGGGTTAGCAACTCTGGCACTGTGAGTGGCCAGAGCCACGATGACGTCACTCCTGCATCTGCGACCTTCAGCCGGGCATTCAGAGCACATGTGCCGCTGATGTCAGCGGCTGCATGCAAAGTGAATATCTCCTAACAGGTTTAGGAGATATTCATTTTACCTACAGGTAAGCCTAATTATAGGTAAAAATTACAAATGAGGGTATACAACCACTTTAACTGCCTCTGCCCCGGAAGATTTTACCCCCTTCCTGGCCAGAGCACTTTTTGCAAAACGGCACTGCGTCGCTTTAACTGACAATCCTTTTTGACGTCCTTTTTCCCCCCACAAATTGCAATAAGCGTATATTGATTGGTTTGCGCAAAAGTTATAGCATATACAAAATAGGGGATAGTTTTATGGCATTTTTATTATAAATTTTTTCTTTTACTAGTAATGGCAGTGATTTTTATCGGGACTGCGACATTATGGCGGACACATCGGACAATTCTGACACATTTTTGGGACCATTGGCATTAATACAGCGATCAATGCTATAGAAAATGCATTGATTACTGTAAAACTGGCAGTGAAGGGGTTAACACTAGGGGGGCAATCAAGGGGTTAATGTGTTCCCTAGTTTGTGTTCTTACTGAAGGGGGGAGGGGACTGTGCAGGGGAGATGACAGATCACTGTTCATACTCTGTATGAACATACGATCTGTCTGTTCTCCCCTCAGAGAACCGGAAACTGTGTGTTTACAGACACAAATCCCAGTTCTCTGTGTGCGATCACGGGAGCCCGGCAGTCACGTGACCGCCGGGCACTCGCATCAGCTCGTAGTGGCCACAGAGTGAAGCGACGTTACTTAACATGTGAGGCGAGGAGCGCCGATTACTAGAACTTCCTTGTTTACATGTGACCGGCTGTGATTGGACACAGCCGATCACATGGTTAAAGAGATTTTCTCTTTACAGAGATTGGGGTCGCGCCGTGTCCTATCAAAGTCTAAGCAGCATTATGGGTGTATTAACACTATCTATCAACTTTATATATATATATATATATATATATATATATATATATATATATATATACACATATTATGTTATTACACACACACCTTGGCCCCTCAAAGGGGTTATCCCACAGTCACCCCCTTCACACACATACACTCCCCATATGGGTTTACATACATGTATGACCCTTAGTCACATCAGTTCATGGTATTTTGCCAGGGCAACTCCAATACTGATTTCATACGCATACATTCTACAGTGTATCTAGTGTTTATCTGCACACCTTTCATTGGTGTGTATGGATTTTCTATTCATTCTTTATATTCTTCACTCATCACACACACTCTGGTTTCACTCACTCTACCGATACATACATAACCCTCACCCATGCACTCACACGTTTCATCTCACATTTGTTTTTGTTATTCACGGTTTTTATTTATAATTTTTTCACAGTTTTTGGAGTTCAGAATGTGCACACACAACACTCATCAGATAGGTTGTGAGAGTATTTGGGGTCAGTCCATGGCTGCTGGTTCCCCTGGTCCTTTTTCCTATTCCTCGGGGGGGGGGGGGGGGGGGTGTTACCCTGCCTCAACCACAGGTGAGACAGTTCATTCCAGACTACCTTGCAATCCTGTTGCTGGAGTTGGGTTTAACTAACAGGCTGTTCTGTAAGTATTCTCACCATGTGGTCGCCTCCGTTATTCCCTTTCATGATAAGGTTTTATATATCAATAGTTAATTTAGCTACTTGATTTCCAGCTTACATATGCATCTTACCCCTGATGATTGGCAGAAGCCATGAAACGCATCGGAATGTCAACCAAGGTTGCCCCGTTTAGCTTGTTCCAATCATGAATTTCAACCTAATTACCATCCATTGTCTGCTTTAAATATGTGATTTAAGTATTTTTGATATGTAATTTTATTGATTTATACATTTATCTGTAACAATTGTATTAATCACGTCCATTGATTGTCGGCATTAACCCCTTCACATCCCGCCCATAGTCATATGACGCCCACAAGGTGGATCTCCCATCCTGGGTGGGTGTCATATGACGTCCTCCCATTCCAGGCCGCCTAGGGACCCGATGCGCGTGCCCGCCGGGCACCCGCGATTGCCAGTTATAACAGAGGGACCGTGCGGGACCGTGGAGCTGTGTGTGTAAACACACAGCTCCACGTCCTGTCAGTGGCGAGGAGAGCGATCATGTGTTCCCAGTACGGAGGAACACCGATCGGTCTCCTCCCCTTGTGAGTCCCCTCCCCCCACAGTTAGAATCACTACCTTAGGGAACATATTAAAACCTGCAGCGCCCCCTAGTGTTAACCCCTTACCTGCCAGTCACATTTACACAGTAATCAATGCAATTTTATAGCAACGATCGCTGTGTAAATGTGAATGGTCCCAAAAATGTGTCAAAAGTTTCCGAAGTGTCCGCCGCAATGTCGCAGTCACGGAAAAAAATCGCAGATCGCCGCCATTACTAGTAAAAAAAAAAAAAAATGCAATAAATCTATCCCCTATTTTGTAGACGCTATAACTTTTGCGCAAACCGATCAATATACGCTTATTGCGATTTTTTTTACCAAAAATATGTAGAAGAATACGTATTGGCCTAAACTGATTTAAAAAAATGTTTTTTTAAAAAAAAATGGGATATTTATTATAGCAAAAAGTAAAAAATATTGTGTTTTTTTTCAAAATTGTCGCTCTTCTTTTGTTTATAGCGCAAAAAATAAAAACCGCAGAGGTGATCAAATACCACAAAAAGAAAGCTCTATTTGTGTGAAAACGTCAATTTTGTTTGGGTGTAACGTCGCACGACCGCGCAATTGTTAGTTAAAGCGACGCAGTGCCGAATCGCAAAAAGTGCTCTGGTAAGGAAGGGGGTAAAATCGCCCTGGGCTGAAGCGGTTACATTTATTATTATAATTATTATGTTAATCTTTTATGATTTATATTTGGATTATATATTATTATATTATTTATGCATTATGCTCTCAAACATCATGGACCACCCCTAGGGGTTAATAATATCAATTTAAATTTAATATCAACTTGTATATCTATTTATATCTATTAGCCACAATAACATGCTTCATCTAAAGTCCCACGTCCACTTCCTATTTTTCTACAACGTATTTAGGGATGGAAGCGTGCTATTGTCCTTTTAAGGTTGTGATGGGTCACATTTGATCTTAATTTTCTGCTTTTACAAGAAAGCCCACTGCCGGTGTTCTGTCGCAAACTGTCCCCCCCATCGGATAGTGTCCGCCCGGTACTGCACAGGTGCATCGCTTGCGCAGTACGGAGGACAAGGAGACTCCGAAAGTCTCCAAAGATGAACGGTGCCTGCGCACCTCTTCTGCCCAGAGTCCAGGTTCAAGCCCCACCATCCAAGTGGACATACTGTAGATGATGTAAAAGATTACTTGGTAACAGGGCGTCGCTTCGCTCGGCAATTTTTTATTCTAACTCTATGTCACTTGGATGGTGGGGCTTGAACCTGGACTCAGTGCGCAGGCGCCATTCATCTTCTGAGACTTTTGACGTCTCCTTGTCCTCCCTACTGCGCAAGCCCAGTACAGGGCGAACACTAACCGACGGGGGACAGTATTCGACAGTACACCGGCTATAAAATACGGTACCGGTATGATGCCTGCAGCTGCAGGCATTAGCCTGGTATAAGCACATGAAGTCTAGCGACATACAGTTATGTTGCTGGTGGGCAAGTAGATAAAGTAAAATGTTAAATTGTCAATTATCGAGAAAGAAAAAGACACATAAACTGTCTAACTACTATAAGAAAGAAACCCCTGTGTGTAGCACATAGACCCAATCATACCCTAGTCATGTGCACAGTAATATGTAGGTTTGGCTTACCATATGCCAATAGAAGCTTTTAGAATCTGTCTGCCTTCTGTTTACCCATCTCACTGTCCCCTATCATAACTTTTTCTGTAAGGCTTCCTCTACCTAAGCTGGTGAAAGAAAAACAACTCTTTCACCACATTCATTTATAAGGCTTTCTCAAGTTAAAGTAAAGGCCTGTCAACTGAGATTTCCGAAGTCCTGTAGGGCTTTAATATTGATCTTTCTCCAATTCCTCTCTCCGTCTGTCTTTTCCATCTCTCTTTACTACCCCCACTTTCAGACAGAAGAATTGATTTGAAGAGCAAGGTTGTGTGGACTTCTGCTAACATGGGACCAGCATTAATAATGCAAGGAGGTCTTGACTGTCTTTTCATTACAGGCAACCTGTTAATCCTAATCACACTTTAAAGTTAACCTCTTCCATTTCATCCATGTGCAAAATGGAAGCAACTATAACTTACAGTATGTGTGACTACTACAAGTAGGAATAAATTCACCAGATATAGACTAAAAAGTCGACTGAAGTGAAGAAAATAATTAGTTATCTGTACTGACGCATGGTACATCATTTAGATAATGCCCTCTGTTCTTGCTGTTCTGCATTTGCTGCTGCTAAATCTACTAAACATGGTAAGCTGACTTCACGTGTACCTACATAAAAACATCCAAGTGTATTTATTAAACCAAAAAAATAGCCCACTTGCATTTAAAATACTTGACTTGCATGAGAGGAGATAATAACGGAGACACTGCAAGGCTGGCAGCTCCTGATCCCCTGGCCAGCATCAAGAGGACCCTTTCACAGCTCTCAAAAAGCCTCCTACAGGAGGCAGTGTATAGCAGTCCTGGACACCGGGTATTGGCGGCTTTTGACAGCTGTCAAAGCGGATCCCTTTGATGCCGGCCAGGGGATCAGGAGCTGCTGATGTACACACACAGCCTTGCAGTTTCTCCATTTTTATTGTTGTTTGAGCTGCACTGGATTATCCCCGGTCTTCTTTGGAAGCTGCAGGATCCGGTATTGCATGGCCCCTGGTATTTCATCTGATTTAACTGACACTGCCTTTGACACTGGACATTTAACCTGGGACTTGTGGGGTGCTGTACTAGCTTGTGAATTTATTAGTCCAGCACTGGTGGTCTGGTGGTCCTTTTCAGTGCCAAACAATATTCTGCCATTCTGCCCATTTCCTTTCAGTCCCAGAGGCACATCATCATGCAGGCTAGGCTCACAGTACTCCAGGACTGAGTGGCACTCATCACACACATCAATGCGCAAGTGATGCTTAGTCCAGGAAGAATGCCTGCCACTAAAGGAAGAAGGGGAATCTGCAGGTACATCCGAATTGGCAAGAAGACCTAGAGAAAAGACTGCAAGTATGCATAGTATTTTTTTTAAGAGATACTGGTGGGGCTTGGGAGGTGGAGGTGGGGGTGGGATGACTTATGAAGTTTTGCTTTAAAGCCCAAGCTTACAATTTCAGTTTTGGTCGCTGCCAGTGTCACCTCTTAGAGAGATTTCTTCTAATTTCCTGTCTTGGAAAAACCCTTAGGCATCCTGATATAAAGTGAGTTATGTGAACAGAAATTATGAAAAAAATCCCTCCAATGGGGATACATATAGCAAAGAACACTTGACATAGGCTTTAACCCTTCAACACTCTAGCCAAAAGAAGTGTTGTTTGGAGTTGTACGTTTACCAAATCTAATTTCCTTTTCACCATCACGGTTGTTTCTAAGACTTTTACAGTTTATGAGATAAAAGGAATTTGTCTAATTTTATATGTGCCAAGCTGTTGGCATATACTCTAGGTGGTAGAGCCTGAGCCAGAACAAACAGGTTGCTTTCAGAAAAGTGTGCTTAGGCCAAACTATGCTGCCAAATGCAATGCCACTGTTCTACAATCCCTCCCAAGATAGATAAAGAAAGTTAGAAAAAATAAACCACTACCTAATGGTGTTCAGCAGTCTCTGTGTGGATCTGACGAAAAAAGGTCACTAGTCATGATTTCAGCCCCTGACCTTACAAGTCCAATACCACTTCAATTTCTGAATTTCCCCTGATGTGTCCTATTAAAGAGGAAGTAAAGCCTCCTCAAAAAAAAAAAACGGAACCTGCAAGGCAAAGGCATAATGAGCTAGTATGCATAGCATACTAGCTCATTATGAATAACTTACCTGAGAACGAAGCCCCCGAAGCGGTCCTCATCCACGACCTTCTCCGGCGCCATCAAGCCCGGAGTGACTTCCGGGTCTCGCCGCTTCAGCGCAGTCATTCGCTGGATCGGCGATGACGTCACTCCCGCGCATGCGCACGAAAGCGGCATATCGCCGTGATCTCGGCATGCGTAGTGCGCCTGCGCGCCGCTGTCTACGGCGCATGTACAATGCAGAAGGGCAGCCACTCAGGACCCGAAAGCTAGTGGAAATAAGTGGAGTAGTGGTCCCTACTATAATGATTCCCAACTTCCCTATGTAACTATGTAAACATTTTCATACCTGCAATTCATCTTTAAATCCAAAATACATTTGGTTTAAAATCACATTCCTATGTTTAATTATCATGAAATTATGATTTAGGCCATAAATCCATTACACATTTTTCTTTTCAGAAACAAATAATCCTATTGACAAGTTTACATTTTATAATTATTTTTTTTGTTCCATCACCTTCTCTCCTGCTCATGGCACAGCACTCATTTCTATAGCGCATCTGCCTTATTTCCTTCTCCTTTCTAATCTAATCCTTCTACACTTTGCTGGAGAGTGATTGGATATTAATTAGTAATAAGCCATTACCTAGCCCGACTCTGTGCTCTTCTGGGAACACTGACGCAGATTAAATATCAGTATATTCTCTCAGGGTGTTTCATGTTTACAAAATTGCTTGACTAAAAACTGGAAAAACACATTAGAAACTAAATAGATTTCAAACAAACACATCTGTGTTTCTTATTTTGCTCGCATTTATACATATTTTGTTTCACTGTAATTCTATTGAAATCTGAATAAATAGCTAAAAATACTGCAAAAAACGTTTTTTTTATATATATATATATACATGCATGCTAAGTAGTGTGGTAAGCATCCCCGGCTACTTAACATGTATGGTATGTTGGTACAAACACTTTTCTCATCCTTTTTACTGCCGCCGTCTTTGGGTCACTTAACGCAGATTCTCCAGCTTCCTTTTTTTGTGAGTGCGCGCTCACCCAGATCAAAAGTAACAGGACAGGCGCCAGCACCCAATCAGCTTCCAAGCAGGTAGAGGGGGTGATATGCAAAAGCTGTTTGTTTTAATAGATGCACGTCCATTCAGCACTGGTGCCAGCCAAAAGCATGCACACAAGGGTGTCTCCATAGAACCCTTCAAGGGAAAGGGAGACACCATGCATCCAGATACCCCATCCAGTGCAGAGGAGAATGGCTAAAGCAGCAGGAAAGAAGAACTTCTTAACAATGTCAGTTAGGTCTTTTAAGCAGGTGAAATGTATTTTGAAAATGATCCTTTAGTATTTTAAAGGATTAGTTCACATTCATGAAAAAAACTGCCTATGCAGGTAAGGGGCAAGTAAAACCAAACTATGCAGCTTTGACCAAATTTGAATACAGGCATACCCCACTTTTAAGTACACAATGGGGTTTATTTACTAAAGCTGGAAAGTGCAAAATCAGGCTCACTTCTGCATAGAAACAAATGAGCTTCTAACCCCAGCTTGTTCAATTAAGCTTTGGTAATAAAACCTGGAAGCTCATTGGTTTCTATGCAGAAGTGAGCCTGATTTTGCACTTTCCAGCTTTAGTAAATAAACCCCATTGCGTACTTAAAAGTGGGGTATGCCTGTAATGCCCTTGCTATGGCAGGGCCTGGCCAAAAAAACACCCTCACATACGCTCTCTCTCCCCTGTCACAGTAGCTCTGAGTTTAGCAATGCTGCAACAGAGAGAACAGCGAACCATGCATGTGCTCCTGTGATGATGCGGGTGAGCAGTAACAGCTGGGAGTGTCTTAGCAACATCCTAGCAACAAGATAAGATGGGAAATGCCATCTCTTTTATCTACAGGACACTTACTCAGAGGTGTTGATTTACTAAAACTGGAGAGTACAAATTCTGGTGCAACTGTGTATGGTAGCAAATTGGCTTCTAACTTCAACTTGTTCAACTAAGCTTTGACAAAAAAAAAACAGGAAGCCGATTGGTTATTATGCAGAGCTGCACCAGATTTCGCACTCTCCAGTTTTAGTAAATCAACCTCAATGTGACTTGAGTTGGAACCTGTTCTGGCTTCCAGAGATGATGCTGGGGATAACTGGGAAACAAAAGTTGGAGGATGATGAAATTGGATGCTGGGCGTGGGGGACACCAGGTACAATTCTGACCCCTGAACTCTCTGAGTAATGAAATCCTGACCCCTGAACTCTCTGAGTAACGAAATCCTGACCCCTGAACTCAGATATTATTTAACTTACCCCTTTAAGACCCACCCACTGTCATCACAATTTAGTCACACCCACAATTCACACGGCTTCTTGCACCACGTCATTCCCTTTTTCATTATGTGCAAGGTATTTTGTCTTTATATCTTGAATGTCTGCCTCTTATTCCAAAACTCTATGACCAATTGTTTCAGGGTGTTTTAAAAATTGGGGCCTGATTTGGATGTGGTTACTAATGAGGGTGTGGGTTTGTGGACATGGTTAAAAAAGGGCGCGGTCAGTAGGTTGTCTCTGTAAGTTGTTCATTTTGAAAATCTGGTAGCCTTATAGGGAGGTCATAGCACACCAGAAGCACTACAAGATAACTGTACTAACACATACTGTACACATGTCTGGCTTCCACCCATGAGACTTATGACATTAGCCTTCCAGCATGATACCAGGGAATACCCAGATCTCAAAATGCCATTGAACTCTACTGCCATTAAGATTTTGGGTGCTTAGCAGTATCTAGTTTGAAGGATAGTGAAGTCACACACTGTTCTACAAAAGCCAGAGGAAAGGTAAATTGTTTTCCCAAGCAGGTGTTTTTTTTTATGATTTTTGCAGTGAATTAGGATGGAAGAGAGAGCCTGCTTACTGAATATGTGGACCTTGTTGCATGGAGTACAAGATCCGCGTTAATATTAACAAGCATATTCAGGCCATAAAACATTTATTACTAATAACAAAAACCCATTTGGCTAGATGTAGGAAACATGGACAAGGAACAGCATAAGTCTATTTTCCAAAGACAACCTCTGGATATGACGCTGATCACATTCACTCAACTTCTTTGGTCGACCATGGCGAGGCCTGTTCTGAGTGGAACCTGTCCTGTTAAACCGCTGTATGGTCTTGGCCACCGTGCTGCAGCTCAGTTTCAGGGTCTTGGCAAGTTTCTTATAGCCTTTGGCCATCTTTATGTAGAGCAACAATTATTTTTTATTATTTTGAGGGGACAGCAAATTTACACTGTTATACAAGCTGTACACTCACTACTTTACATTGTAGCAAAGTGTAATTTCTTCAGTGTTGTCACATGAAAAGATATAATAAAATATTTACAAAAATGTGAGGGGTGTACTCACTTTAGATACTGTGTATATATATATATATATATCTACAGTGGATATAAAAAAGTCTGTTAAAATGTCAGGTTTCTGTGATGTAAAAAAATGAGTCAAAGATAAATCATTTCAGAACTTTTTCCAGCTTTAATGTGACCTATAAACTGTACAACTCAATTGAACAACTAATTTAAATCTTTTAGGTGGAGGGAAGTAAAAATAAAAAAAATAATAATTTGGTTGCAAAAGTGTGCACACCCTCTTATAACTAGGGCTGTAGCTGTGTTCAGAATTAAGCAACCACATTCAAACTCATGTTAACCTCCCTGGCGGTATGATTATGTCAGGAATTTTGTACCAAAAGCGGTACAATTATTTTGCATGGGAATTGGCGTTCTATATTGTAGGCCTGCAATTCTTAGGAATAACTCACTTAAATCTGTCCAAACCAGAGTCTAGTAGACATCCCGGGTATGATAAAGTTTGAAACACAAAATCATAATTTATAATATAATAAATAACTATAAAAATTATTCAATAATGTAATCAAATCAAAAACACCAATACCCCAAACATTTTTTAAAAAAATACGTAAAATATTTACTGCCTTCATATGGGAAAACGGGAGAGCAAGGCTTGCACATGAAACTTTATGCAGGAATAAGGCAGAGGGAGGGGTAGGTTTACCGGACATGTTAAAATACTACAGATACTACAATGACACTAGTTCGAATTTTGAACTGGTGCCATGATCAAGATAACAAAGCATGGGTACTACTGGAAAAAAATCTATCCGGTAGAGATCTAGCAGGGGCACCATGGATTCCAACCAAAGAAAGGGGGCTATCTGAATGGACATCACCATTAATGAAGAATACTCTGTCGGTATGGGACAGAATGAATAAAACAGGCAGGTATGCCCCGAAAATATCACCTCTGGCTCCACTAGGTGGGTACCCATGGTTCCCCCCAGGGGAGGAGATGGGAGCGTTAGGACCCTGGGAAACAGAAGGAAATACGATGAGTTTAAAATATGCCCTGAAAGGGGTCCTTTTGTCACAGAGGGACCTAGAATTAAAATATGGAAGCATGAGAATGGCGGGATGGAGATATAATCAAATTAAACAGTTCTTTAAGAAAATAGAAAAGCAAGTCCGATCACAAGACTCCTTAATGGTGTTTGAGAAAATGTGTAGAGAAATATCAAAACCTAACCACCTACTATCCCAGATGTATAAAATAGTACTCAGTGAGAAAGAAAATACAATCCCATACTTTATAAGGGAATGGGAAAGAGAATTAGGGTACAAATTTACAACATTACAAATAAAAAAGGTAATAGAAGCAACTTATTCATCTTTAACAAGTTCAGCCACACAGGAAATGTCATATAAATCGAATAAACTAGATGGCACAGAACCCCAGCCCGATTAGCACAAATATACCCAACTGCAGAGAGCTCCTGTTGGAGAGGATGCAGAGAAAAGGGAACTCACCTCCACATTTGGTGGACTTGCCCAGTGATAAAGATATTCTGGTGTGAAATAGCCCCATGGATCAGGAAAATGGTAAAGGAGAAGATAGAGATGAAACCAGAACATTACCTGTTCCATGGAGCGATGAACACCAAGGCCGCATATAAGGAAAATATGATACAGCATTTATTGAACGCAGCCAAGAGATTAATACCAAGAAACTGGAAGCAGATCAAGGGCCCAACACTGGAGGAATGGAAAATAGAGGTAGACAAAACGCAGGAGGCAGAAAGATGGGTATATAAAATAAGAAATAAACAAGAGAAACATGATGCAATTTGGGAGGAATGGGAAAAACCTGCCAAAGAAATAGAAACCGAAATACAAGCCAGGAAAAACGAAGGGAGTTGAAGTAAGCAGACAGGGGGGAGTCCACAACCTGGACAACCTATTAGGGGAATTTTTAAATAGAAGTGTATAATGATATGCTGAACATAAAGTTGATTGATGTTTGTTTTGGAAGGAGAAGGGCGCTTTCAGTGGCCATGGACCATAGAGGGGAAGAATAAATTAGTACATTTTTTTTTTTTCTTTCCTCTTTTTGACACACGAGCACAAGATAAATCACATTTGATTAGATGGGCACAAAGGTTGGGGCATTAGGAGAAATAGGAAATAAACACGTAAATCGATAGGCACAAAGAAGAAGGGGGGGGTGGGGGGGAGCGGAAAGGTAATAGGTGAAGGCAAAGAAAGGTAATTAGGGACTGAAATATAATTAGAAGGGTTAATAAGACATACACATTCACATGAGGATCTTCTCAATAGATAAGAGAGAAGGACGACACAAAGGACACATAGTAAGAAAGGAAGTGTAAACACTCTGGGGAGAATTTTCTCCCCCCCCCCCCTTTTTTTTTTTTTCTCTTTTTGCTTCCTCTTGGGGTCAAGAGCCACTGGAAGGGGCAATCTTAAGTTCACAAACTTATCAAAAGTATGGATAGACTACTGAAATGAAATCGGCAAAATGTAAAATGTATATGTAAAATTATTAATAAAGATTTAATTATAAAAAAAAAATCAAAAACACAGAAATTTGCTCAGTTGCAGAATTGTCGCTGTCATTAGATTTAGTGTTTGATGACGAATTTCCCCACAAATCGCTATCGCTCAATTCTGCAAGTGATTCTAATTTATTATAGCTGTTTTCTTGCTGGTCTAAAACCACTTTTGACATAAAGGGACACTTTTTGGTTGCTATGGACAATCTCCAAATTCCAGGCAGAAAAAAATGTATTTATAATATAAAATGCAGGGCACTGGACAGACCACTAGGGACAAAGGGGATGTGTAATATTTGTATACAGTACTTTAATCTGTAAGATTACAGTACTGTATGTGTATTGTGTGTTTTGACTTTTTTGAATTTGGCGCCGATCTCCGCTCCCGTGCGTTGCCACGTCTCAGCGGCACTCAGGCACTGTGTGAATCGAGCGGAGGAGCTCGCTCACACAGCGGGGAGACATCGCAGGATCCAGGGGACAAGGTAAGTAAGGCCGCGTACACAGGAGCGGACTTTCCCGTGGGATTGTCCGCCGGACTAGAGTCCGCCGGACAATCCACCCGTGTGTGGGTTCCGGCTGACTTTTTCCTCCCAAAAGTCTGGCGGACTAAGTTTTAAGTTCAGACTTAAAATTGTCCGCTGGACTCGGCAGTCCGGCAGACAATCCCGCCGTCTGTGTGCTAGTCCGCGGGACTTTTGAAATGAACGGACTTGCCTCACACACAGAGGAAAGTCCGTTCATTTAGAACGTGACTCCAGGTAGACGGGGCTAGCGAAGGCAGTAAATGCCACCGCGCTAGCTCCGTCACCTGGCATGGATTTAAAGGGGGATCCCTACGCTGAAAAAACGGCGTGGGGGTCCCCCCAAATCCATCTCAGACCCTTATCCCAGCACGCAGCCTGGCCGGTCAGGAGGATGCTGGGACTGTGACATCATATGGGGGCGGGGTCATCATGTGACATGAGCAGGTGACCCCCCCTTGTCCCTATATAACTGGAAGCGCAACACGTCTGAGCCATAAGAAGAAGAGACAGCGACGAGTCAACATCGGAAGAAGAAAGAAGAACAAGAAGCAGAAGAAGCAGAAGGCGGCGGGGACAGCGGCGACACCGACGGCAACACAAGCCCAGGCCACCGCTCGTAAAAGAGCTGGAAGAAGAAAGCGGAGGCCCGGCAAGAAGAAAAGAAGTGATCCCGAAGACCCCCGAAGTCGGAACAAGACCCCCAGATGTCAGCGACGAAGAAGAAAGCCGGCTCCTCCGCTAGTGAAAGAGCTAGGTAAAAGAGCAGAAGATAGTGGAGAAGACCCACCAAGACGAAAGAAGACCGCCCGGAGCTGTGCAATAAAATATTTTAAAAACTTGTGTCGTTTTTTTTATTTACACTTTTTTCCTTAGGTGGTTGGGGGTAGGGGTATGGTGGTTGGTGGGTAGGGTGGTGGGTAGGGGTACATCGTACATCTTTCCCCAGGGCACCCCCTATGTTGAGGGCATCTGGCCTGGTACGGCTCAGGAGGGGGGGCGCTCGCTCTTCCCCACCCCCTTTCCTGACCGGCCAGGCTGCGTGCTCGGATAAGGGTCTGAGATGGATTTGGGGGGGACCCCCACGCCATTTTTTCGGCGTAGGGATTCCCCTTTAAATCCATACCAGGTGACAGGGCTAGCACGGCGGCATTCACTGCCTTCGCTAGTCCCGTCTACCTGGAGTCACGTTCTAAATGAACGGACTTTGCTCCGTGTGTGGGCAAGTCCGTTCATTTCAAAAGTCCCGCAGACTTTGGCCAAAACTCCGGCGGATTGTCCACCGGAAAAGTCCGGGTGTGTGTGGGCAAGTCCACATGGTCGGAAAGTCCGGCAGACCTCCGCTGGAAAGTCCGGCGGTTTGTCCGCTGGACTAGGTCCAGCGGACAATCCCGTGGGAAAGTCCGAGCGTGTGTACGCCACATAACTCTCCCTGTATACTGCAATGTGATCCCGAGTCTGGCTCAGGGTTACCGCTAATGGTACTGAAATTCCACCCCGAGCCAGACTGGGGAATACCGCCAGGGGGGTTAAATAGGAGTCAGTACACACCTACCATCATTTAAAGTGCCTCAGATTAACCCCAAATAAAGTTCAGCTGCTCTAGGAGGTCTTTCCTGACATTTTCATAGTCGTATCCTACAGCAAAAGCCATGGTCTGCAGAGAGCTTCCAAAGCATCAGAGGGATCTCATTGTTAAAAAGTATCAGTCAGGAGAAGGGAACAGAAGAATTTCCAAGACATTAGATGTACCATGGAAAACAGTGAAGACAGTCATCATCAAGTGGAGAAAAAATGGCACAACAGTGACATTACCAAGAACTAGATGTCCTTCAGAATTGATGAAAAGACGAGACGAAAACTGGTCAGGGAGGCTGCCAAGAGGCCTACAACAACATTAAAGGAGCTGCAGGAATATCTGGCAAGTACTGGCTGTGTGGTACATGTGACAACAATCTCCTGTATTCTTCATATGTCTGGGCAATGGGGTAGAGTGGCAAGATGGAAGCCTTTTCTTATGAAGAAAACATCCAAGCCTGGCAAAATTTAGGAAAAACACATCTGTAGTCTCCCGAAGGCATATGGGAAAATGTGATATGGTCTGAGGAAACCAAGGTTCACTTTTTTGGCCATAATTCCAAAAGATCTGCTTGGCACAAAAAACAACACTGCACATCACCAAAAGAACACCATACACACCGTCAAGCATGGTGGTGGAAGCATCATGCGTTGGGGCTGTTTTTCTTCAGCTGGAACAGGACCTTAGTCAAAGTAGAGGGAATTATGAACAGTTCCAAATACCAGTCAATATTGGCACAAAACCTTCAGGATTCTGCTAGAAAGCTGAACATGAAGAGGAACTTCATCTTTCAGCATGACAACGCCCCAAAGCATACATCCAAATCAACAAAGGAATGGCTTCACCAGAAGAAGATTAAAGTATTGGAATGGCCCAGCCAGAGCCCAGACCTGAATCCGATTGAAAATCTATGGGGTGATCTGAAGAGGGCTGTGCACAGGAGATGCCCTCGCAATCTGACAGATTTGGTGTGTTTTTGCAAAGAAGCGTGGGCAAATATTGCCAAGTCAAGATGCGCCATGCTGATAGACTCATACCCAAAAAGACTGAGTGCTGTGATATAATCAAAAGTATTCGTTTAAAGTGGAGTTCCACCCAAAGAAGGAACTTTTGCTGTCCGGATTCCTCCACGTCTCCGGTGTCACATTTGGCACCTTTCAGGGGGGAGGGGGGAGCAGATACCTGTTTAATAGGTATTTTCTCCCACTTGCAGTAAAAGACACCATGTCCAGCCCCTCCTCCGTCCCTGTCCCCCCTGCTGTCTTCTGGGAGACACACAGGTCCCAGAAGACAGCAGGGACCACTCAGAACACACAGCGTGACTCGCGCATGCGCAGTAGGGAACCAGGCTGATGCCCTCACTAACAACGCCTGCACTTGGAGCCTAGGGGACGGATCGGCTTCGGGTAAGAACATCACGGGCGCTCTGGACTGGTAAGTGTCAGGTAAGTGTCCTTCTTTTAAAAGTCAGCAGCTGCAGTATTTGTAGCTGCTGACTTAAAATTTTAAAGGTGGAAAAGGTGGAAAAAGTTCTGAAATTTTTTATCTTTGTCTCATTTTTTTACATCACAGAAACCTGACATTTTAACGGTGTGTAGATTTTTTATATCCACTGTATATAAAATTTAGCAGCTGTGCTTTATTCTCCCCATTGATACTACACTAAATTGTCTCCAATGTGCCATTACTTTAAAATATTAAATAACCACAAATTAATCCAAAAATAAATATATAAATGCATGGAATGGACATCCACTCGGAGGAAAACTATCTGGCCTTCAGGAAGAAGCTCAAGACCCATCTCTTCTGAAAACCCAGACGGACACTGGCAGCAAAAGCGCCCTGAGGCGATTTAGTTTGCATGTGTAGCGCTATACAAGTTATTCATTCATTCCTGTCGTATACCTTGGACAATATAGTCAAAATATGCCTCTTGGGTTAGTATTCTGTTCTTTAAATATTATTCCGCTCATCCAATATACCTGGAGTAAGCGGGATATTAACCAAGAGGCACATTTTGACTATACTTAGAAACAAGTGATTGAAAGGATCTGGTGATTGGGCTCTTTATAAGAAATTTGAGCAAAGGTGGTTGTACAATGAGGATGGAATAAGGGTACTTGCACATAGTACTGATGTTTGAACATCAGTATTCTTGGCCAAAATTTCTTGAGTTTATATTGCGTGCATATTTGGGTGTACGCACATACATGCATAAAATAAATTCTTGCTCCCAGAATGGACTTCTAATATCCTCCTTGTATGCATGTATGAGTTTTGTATTATTTTTTATTTACTGACTTATACGCAGCACTGTTATGTGTGTATAGGCACATTAAAAATAATGGTCAGCATTTCCATCAGTAAAAAAACAAAAAATGCCTGTATGACCAGAGGCATCAGAGGACTACATGTCTAAGCACAAGAGAAGAGGTTTTTATCACATTGGGACTTTACGAAAAAATGTTATGCATGAAGTAATATCACAATAATGGGACCATGATTATGTATTGATATATAAAAGATGGTGATATTTTGTAATCGGCATATATAGTGTGCATAACAGAATGATGGATTGTCAGGGTGTTGTAGACAAACGATTGAAACGAGCACACAAGGATTAGGACACACAATGACATATTATTCATTTTTAATTTATTTGAGTTGTTTCATATTTTTAAGTGCTGGACACTTTAATAAATAAATTTAATAAAATCCTATGTAGCAGGAATTAAGGAATTCATGGGAACAGATTGACACATTGCACTCATTCTGTAATCACACATCTACAACATTATAAATATACAATGTTTAAATGGAATTAATTATACAGAAAATATATAAAAGTTTCATTCACTACACCATGTAAACAGTAATAATTATATTCTTATAACCTGCCTGTAAGGATGTATAGCAATCACCGCTAACAAGCAAATTAATACTGACAGCATGCAGCAGTAAGGTGAGTTTAAAAATTCACAGAGGAAGGCTAAGAATAGCAACTGTCATACTGGGGAGAATGTCAAGCTTCATTATACTGGTCAATAACACAGAACCTTGGTGCAAGCCGATGCAAGGAAAGGATACAAAACAAGGAAAAAGTACAACACTAACAGAAAAGTATTCTTCGGTCTTTTCTTTAAATTTGATTTGAATGGGATTGACATAATGTAAATAACAATACTGTTTTTTAAGAAAGTTAAAGTTTAAAGTTGAACTCCAGGCTGGTAGAAGACAAAGGACAAAAATTAATATAGCTCTCTATTCATTAATACACAATAAAAAATATTTATTTTAAATGCAAGCAGTTTAAGTACCTGAATGTTCCTAATTTAGGACATTGGATGTGCTACACAGGCCCAAAAAAAACTCATCATGGTACACAGGACATGTCATAAAGTCCTCCTGCCCTCCCCGATCCCTTGTTAGTTTTGTATTTACTCAGTTTTAGTCATCAACAGTTCGAAGGGATGAGGTGTGATCTGCAAATGATGTCAGTTAAAGCAATCTGATACAGAAAAAAGTTTATTTTTTTATTTTTTTTATTTGCCTCTGTCTAAAACCCCTTAGTTTACCTAATTAGCCCTAATTAATACCTTCTTTCCCATCCAGCCATATATTCTGCAGATTTTTTTTGTTTATTTCTATTTTATTAATTATTAATATTTTTTGTTTTTATTATTTGTTTTTATTATTTATTTATGTTTTGTTCAATAATTATTTTTAGTCTCACATTAAAAAAAGCTAAAAATTGAAATGTTTGCAATGCTTTGTACGAGAATCAAATTTTCAGTGACATTATACACAGTACAAATTACAGAATAACACTTTTTATAAGTGTATAGCCAGCAATTCCTTGCACCGGGAAAACAATCAGATCGGTGTCCCCTCCCGCCGCCCTCTGGTGCTTCTACTGGCTCACCGTGCGTTCGGTGAGCCGGAGAAGAAATCTGCCGGCAGCGGAAGTTTACCATAGAGCTGACTGAGGACTAGAATATACAATAAAAAAAAAAATGAAAGCCCCCCCCCCCGCATGTTAGCGAACGCATAGGTAGGTCGCGGCCGCATATGTAGACATTCAAACCACACATGTGAGGTATCACCGTAAACGTTGGAGCAAGAGCAATACTTCTAGCACAAGACCTCCACTGTAACTCTAAAATGGTAACCTGTACAATTTTTTAAAGCCTAGCCTACGGAGATTTTTAAGTATCGAAGTTTGGCACCATGCCACGAGTGTGCACAATTTTAATGCATGACATGTTAGGTATCTATTTACTCAGCGTAACATCATCTTTCACATAATACGAAACAAATTGGACTTACTTTACTGTTCTGTTTTTTAAATTCATGAATGTGTTTTTTTTTTTTATTTAGTTTGAAAAATTGCTGTGCAAATACCATGTGATATAAAAAATTGCAATGTCTGCCATTTTATTCCCTAGAGTCTCTGCTAAAAAAAAATATATAATGTTTGGGGGGTTGTGAATAATTTTTCACGATTATTAGCATTTAACTGGTAGACCATCAGTGGTCTGACTTGCATTAAAGTGGGAGTAAACTCCCTTGATTGATTTTTACCTATAGGTAAGCCTATAATAAGGCTTACCTATAGGTACAGTAAATATCGCCTAACAGAGATTGCATGCGAAAAATCGGACAGGCTGGTTGAACTGAAGTTGATCAATAGATCAACTTCAGTACAAATAGCCTGTTCATAGATGGATCAAATCTCAGCCATTCCCTTCTGAACTGGCTGAGAGTCGATCCATCTATGACCAACTTAAAGTGTTACTAAACCCAGGACCCTGCATTTACTATATCTGGTCTCCCAAAGTACACAGAACATGGAAATACAATAGTTTTAGTAAATATAAACTGCTAAAAAACCTTTTCTCATCAGCAGTCTTATGACTTCTATCAGTTCCTGGTTAAAGCTTGTAGAAGGAGTTTTCATACTGCACTGAGCTGTACTATCAGGATCCAGGACCCCTGACCCTCTGTCTGGACACTGCTGATTGGCCAAGTGCTGATCACATGCACTCTCCCAAGGAAAAAAAAAAACTTTAGCAATACACACCAAATTGAGCATGTGCAGACTGACTCCAGTAACTCTGTCTTAACCGGACCTGTCCTGGAGTCAGTGGAAGAAGAGGAGGGTCTGTGAATACAGGATCAAACAGCCTTTTTACACAATGCAGAGGATTGACACCTTAGGTTCTACAGTGAGCATAACAAGCATGCTTTACTGCATATACAGACTGATTTTACTGTTGCGGGTTTAGTAGCACTTTACGGGTCTATATGTTATCTGGTCTGTCAGTGTACATTTAAATGACACCTTGCTATTGCATAAAATCATAATATAGTAAGTTAAAAAAAGCTGTTTTGTTTGACAGTTTTTGTAATTAGGACTACTTTCACAATGGAGCGATTTTCAGGCATTTTAGCGCTAGAAATAGCCTCAGCAAAGCGCCTGAAAACCGCCTCCCATTCATTGCAGTGTGTCTTTTCACACTGGGGTAGTGCGCTTGCAGGACGTTACTAAAAGTCCTGCAAGCAGCATCTTTGGGGCGGTTTGTGAGTGCTGTATTTAGCGCTCCCAATACGCCCTGCCCATTGCAATGAATGGGCAGCACTTCCAAAGCGCATTAAAAAACGTTTTGAAAGTACTGCAAAACAGGAGTTTTTATCCTTTTTTTTGGTGTAAAAATTACCTAAAAACAACGCTAAATTGCAGCAAAAACTAGTGGCGCTTTAGCGCAAACAGCTGCCAGTGTGAAGGGGGTCTTACTGATATCAAAATTGGATTTGTTACTAGTCCAATTGTTTATACCCTGAACACAAAGTCCAAGCTTTTAGATATCTACTGATATCATTTGTATCAGTGATCGAAGTCAATGTCATTTGTTAGAAATTGTTACAGTTATTACTAGATTAGAAGGAGAAATTAGCCGATTCTGGTCATTCCACATATAGCTTAATTATACTGCAAAGCAGGAAATATCCCACAGGCTGGATAGCGAGCGAAGGCCATTTCCCCTTATTATAAACAAGAAAATTCAATAGCAAAACCTACCAAAGAAATTACTGTTTAAACAGGAAGGAAATCTCTTGCTTAGTGCCTGGATATTAGCTTCATCAACCTGAATTTACATACGTGACAATTTACTGCATGAACGCGTTTTGCAGTAAATCGAAAGAATCATACAGTGTATGTTAATTATGTGTCTGGATGTGAAGAAATCAAACACTATCCTTCAATATAAAACACAAAAATGGATTTAAAGTGAGACTTTTCTTTTGCCAAGCATGTAAACATACAAGTGCATTCAGAAACCGTTCCATTAGCTATTTTAAGGCCTTTTCTTTTGTCCTTGAAATATTCAGACTAAATGGCGTTTCAACTTTCTGTTAAAAGTCTACAGCTAAGCCATCGTCTTCATTTCTCTCCCTGATCAATGATGTGTGTAGAAAGCAGTGACAGAACTACAACGGGAAGGGCAGAGGTGTCTTTCACCCAGGGCTGTGATTGACAGCCAGGATTCACCATCTCTGATGTGCAAGATGATTTATTTATTTATTTCAGGTACTTATATAGCGCCGTCAATTTATGCAGCACTTTACATATACGTTGCTTTAGATCTATAATTTTGCAGTACCAACTCAGCTAAAGGTATTCCTAGCCATGGGAGGACCTGTCATCTAAAATCTGTGATTGTAACAAGACAACACAAAACCTTGTCCAAAGATTTCCTGTAACCGGTCACTTCAGAGGATGTATGGCGGAAAATTCATCATGGAAAATGTTACTTAATAGGTTGAAAATGTACTGCCGCTGATTTTTTTTTTTTTTGTTGTTGCTGTTGCGATCCAAAAAAACAAGGCATACCTTTGTACTCATAAATAACATTATGTATGATTATCTGTAAATCAGGAGAAATAAATATACCGTATATATACGAGTATAAGCCGAGTTTTTCAGCACATTTTATTGTGCTTAAAGTGCCCCCCTCGGCTTATACTCGAGTCAAGCACTTTTCTGCAGCAGAAAATTACATTTTCCGAACCAACTTTGGGGCCCCGTATCTCAGGGCCACTTGGTGCTAAGAACCCAAAATTTGGTGTGCGAACCCAGTGGAACTAGCACTACAACATATCCTAGCACCAAGTGGTCCAGAGATACGGGGCCCCAAAGTCGGTTCGGAAAATGTCATTCTCTGCTGACATTTTCTGACCCGATATTGGGGTTCCTAGCACCAAGTCGCCCCGAGATACAGGGCCCCAAAGTTGGTCAACTGTGTCCATCTGCAGCAATGTCATTTCGGGACCCTTTGGGTCCAGAGACCCCAAATTTTGGCTGCAGCTAGGGGGCATCTAGGGACCATTAACTACCAAGTTAGTTCAGGGGACCAATGGCTGCAGATGGGCACAGTGAGGCTGCAAATGGACATTGTTGACCCTCTTTTCCACTTACAGTAACTGCGCATTTTTCACCCTAGGCTTATACTCGAGTCAATACGTTTCCCCAGTTTTTTGTGGTAAATTTAGGTGCCTCGGCTTATATTCGGGTCGGCTTATACTCGAGTTTGAATGTTTTGCTGCTCCTACAGGACATGGAATACACACCTTTACTTGTACATGTGTTTGATGCTGTATCCCAAAGAAAAAAAAAATAATAATATTAATCTTTGCTTTAATTTAACATAGAGTAGGTGTTTCTCTTTGGGAGTTCATAGTTAGGATGTTGTCTTCATCCAGTGCTTGAATGATTTATACCAGGGGTCTCCAAACTTTACAGTACGAGGGGCAAACTGAAAAGTTTTACAAAAAAACTTCAAAAAATAACTTTATATCAGAAGCCCCCCCATCCTTTCATATCAGAGAACCGTTTCACTTCAGAGCCCCCCTTCCCATTAGAGTCCTCTGTTCCCCTGTCCTTACCTTACAAGCAGATCCTCTTCTGAATGCTGCGGTGACCATGAATACTCGTCTCTGGATCAGCGTCATACATTTCCATGGTGCAGTTGGGCATCATAGCAATGAATGGTGTCATGTGGCATGACCACTCAGCTGTTATGATGCTGGCAGCAGGCCCACCTGCACTATGGAAATGCATGATGCAAATATGAGTGGCAGCCAGTGGCCATAGTTTGGTGACCCCTGATCTATATTATCAATACCTTAAATCTCTGCAGAAATCAATGACAGGACCTACAGTATTATTTTCTTAGGAAGGAGTGGCGTAAGGTAAACATTTATTCTTATATGGTATACACAAGTATATTTATGCATATGATGGGCATGTATGTTTTTACAGTGATCAATGCATTTTTATAGCACACATCGCTGTATAAATGCCAATGGTCCCAAAAATAAGTCAAAATTGTCAGATGTGTTCACCATAATGTCGCAGTCACGATAAAAATCGCACATCGCCGCCAATACTAGTAAAAAAAAAAAATGCTATAAATCTATCCCCTATGTTGTAGACGCTATAACTTTTGCGCAAAATCAATATACGCTTATTGCGATTTTTTTTACCAAAAATATGTAGAATACATATCGGCCTAAACTGAGAAAAAAATTAGGATATTTATTATAGCAAAAAGTACAAAATAGTGTTTTTTTTTTTCAAAATTGACGCTTTTTTTGTTTATAGCGCAAAAAATAAAAACCGCAGAGACGATCAAATACCACCAAAAGAAATCTCCATTTATGGGAAAAAAAGGACGTCAATTTTGTTTGGGTGCAGTGTCACACGACCGCGCAATTGTAGATTAAATCGACGCAGTGCCGAATCGCAAAAATAGGCCCGGTCATTCAGCAGCCAAATCTTCCAAAGTGGTTAAAGCGGAGTTCCACCCTAAAGTGGAACTTGCGCTTATCGGATTCCCCCCCCCCCCCCTCCGGTGCCACAATTGGCACCTTTCAGGGGGGAGGGGGGTGCAGATACCTGTATAATACAGGTATCTGCACCCACTTCCGGGACGCATTATCCGAGCTGCCCCGCCTCTGTCCGAGAATGCCCCGTTGTGTCTTGGGAAACACAGTTCCCAGGACACAGCGGGGACCAATAGGGGCGCGCAGCGCGACTCGCGCATGCGCAGTAGGGACCGGGCGGTGAAGACTTTGCGTCTTCACTTCCTGATTCCCTAACGGCGGGGCAGCGAGAGACGAGCGGTCTCTCGTCACATTCTGCCTACACCGCTGGAACCAGAAACAGGTAAGTGTCCATTTATTAAAAGTCAGCAGCTGCACTATTTGTAGCTGCTGACTTTTAATATTTTTTGTGCGGGTGCAGCTCCGCTTTAAGATAAAAAACCTTCTATGTGCAGCAGCCCCCCTCAGCCCCCCTAATACTTACCTGAGCTCCATCTCCATCCAGCAATGTTTCACGAGAGCCTCAGCTGCAGTGTTGTCAACCTACCAGATTTAAATTTACTGACATGACAGCCAAAATTTACTGCCACATATTTAACTGACATATTTAAAACTTACAAAATTACAGTTTTAAATGCAAATTTCAGTATTTCGGCTACAAACAAGTACAATATGCAATTAGCAAAGTGATTTAAGGTAGATATTAAGGCAAAAACATATTACTTATTTTATTTTTGATATAGTAAATAAGTAGCCCAGGAACACATGCAATTGACTCTCACAGTGACACTGACAGCCGTGTGCAGCAGCACAGATGAAGATGGCACCTCACCAACATGACACATCCCCTCCTGAGTCACAGTGACCCTCTCTCTCCATGCCAGGTGGTCCCTTCAGTCCACTCCCGGCTTGCCTTCCTCCCGTTCCACAGACCTGCACCTCCATTCCCTTGCACCATGACTTCATGCGACACACTGCCAGCACAGTCCGAACACACTGTAGAAGGCACTCAGGTGGTCTCGGACAAACGTCACAGCCATATTTTTACTGGTAACCTTTTTCTTTCACTGGTATTTACTGGCAGGAGAAAAGTGCCCATTTTTATACTGGCAATTGGCAACACTGCTCAGCTGTCCAGGACTCTCCCTCCTGATTGGCTGAGACACATCAGCAGTTGTCATTGGCTCCTGCTGCTGTCAATCAAAGTCAGCCAGCCAGTGACAAGTATGGGGGGGTTGAGGGACACCATGAGTTGAACAGTGTTGCTTATTTGTGTCTGTCAGTTTCCACTGCTGAATGCTGAACAACTGGAGCACAGACCGATTTAACGTTATTCTTGGGTGAATTGAACTCCAGATAAACATTTATATATACAAAAGTTCTACATATATACTGTATATGGAGGAGTTTTCCTATCCAAAGTATTTGCACTGCCAGTTTTGTGATTCAGGTGACCCTGCCAGATAGTATAGACAGATCTTCAACCTCCACTAAAAGAAAGCCTTAGCTTGGTCAGATACACACTCCCAACCTGTGGATGGGACAAGCTGCTACAGGTCATTCCTCTGCCCTCCCCTTCTGTCAGCATGCTCAGTGTCAGCACAAGTGCCACATCTACTTAGCTAGATTTTAACATATAGAGAAACCTTTGTATCACATAGCTTTGGTATTATAATTAGGCTGAAATACAAGTTTCTCAAAACATTCAAATACAGAATTCAGAACTGGTAAGCAGTTTTCATACTTGAGCTTTTACTATGCTGTATAGTGTGCCTGCCCTTCTCTGCAATTAGGTCAGCCAATTAAAGTTGATTTAAATATCATCTGTTTAAATTCTGTCACAGATCAACTTGTACATAGCAATTATTTTGCAATTCAGCACTACAGGTTAATTACAGCTACCAAAGTGTAATTAAAGCTGAACTCCGGCCTTATGCCGCGTACACACGAGCGGAATTTCCGTCCGAAAAATCTTGGATGGTTTTTCCTACGGAATTCCCCTCAAGCTTGTCTTGCATACACACAGTCGCACAAAAGTTCTCTGAACTTTTGACCGTCAAGAACGCGGTGACGTACAACACTACGACGAGCCGAGAAAATGAAGTTCAATTCTTCCGAGCATGCGTCAAATTGTTTCCGAGCATGCGTGATTTTTTGCGCGTCCGAATTGCATACAGACGATCACGTTTTTCGAATAGGAACATTTCCCGACCAAAAAATAGAGAACATGCTCTCAATCTTTTGCTGGCTGGAATTCCGCCAGCAAAAGAACGATGGAGCATACACACGGTCGCATTTTCCGATAAAAAGCTCTCATCTGAGTTTTGCTTCTGATCGTGTGTACGCGGCATTACTTTCAGACTTACACGGTTCTATAGGCTTCTCTCCTGTACTAAAATAACGTACTCTAATTTTACTGCACACTATGAGCTTCTCACAGTGTGCCTTAGATGTTGCAGCATTAAGTCAGATGCAGCTCACCTCATCTTTGTAGCTGGAAAGCATCCAGTATCATTTAGTTCTTTTCTCCCTAGCCTTACTACCCCTGGCCTGCCCCTTTCATTCATAATATTTCAGTTATATCAATCATGGAGGCTCAAGCCAGCCATAAATGGATCAAATTTCTGGCGGTTTAGCAGGGACTGGCCGAGATTTGATCCACGTATGGGCAGGCTGGTTGTACTGAAGTGAATCCATCGATCGACTTCAGTACAACCAGCCTGTCAGATTTTTGGCTTGCAAATATAGCCAGCGGCTATAGCCACTAGCAGTGATCATTGTGTTCTCCCAGCCGTGAAGGCTCCCCGAGCCTCCGCACAAGCATAAACGCAATAGCGCTGCAAGAGGAATTCCTCCATCAACACTAATGCCGCGTACACACGACCAGACTTTCCGGCAGACTAGGTCCTACGGGATAAGTTATCCCGTCGGACAATCCAATCGTGTGTGGGCTAGTCTGTTCGTTTTCGGGAAAAAAAGTCCGGCAGACCTAGAAATAGAACATGTTTCAAATCTGTCCGACGGACTTAAATCGGGAAAACTGTTCGTCTGTGTGCTGATCCGACAGACCAAATAAGACGCAAGGGCAGCTATTGTCTACTGGCTATTGAACTTCCTTGTTTAGTCACGTTTACGTCATCACGTTCAAAACGAAGGGACTTTCGAACGGACTTACTCCGTTCGTGTGTGTGCAAGTCCGTTTGTTCGTAAACTCCATCTGCCAAAAGTCAGTCGGGAAGACCGTCGGACCTAGTCGGCCAGAAAGTCCGGTCGTGTGTACGCGACATAACTGTGTTGATGAGGGAACCAGGCCATTAGGTTGCATTAGGTTGCAGGATTGGGTTTCAGGAAAGAAAATCAAATCATCTATGGCCTGACTTAGCAGCACATCTGGATGTTACCTGGGGCAGTCTGCACGCAAATGTGCTGTGCGATTCGGTTGGGGGCTAGGAATCACATTACCGCGACTTGAAAGGTGCGTGATTTTGCCGCCATTTCAGTGAGATTTGCATCAAAGTCGGACCAAAGTGGTGCAGGGACTACTTTGAAGTCGGCACAACTTGAAGTCGTACTAATATGAATGGTAGACATTGGAAATCATGGCGAACGACTTGTCATACGACTTTGCAGTCCCAAGTCATACAAGTGTGAAAGGGGCCATAATAGTTTTCTTCCCAAGTATACTAGACATTCCAATACAGTCATCACTGCCAAACCAGACAACACTAGCTGCTTATAATATAGACTTGAGCAAACACCACTGCTAATGTGCAAAGTACAACAACCAATAGCAATTTTACTAAAATAAACTGTACATTTCTATTGACCATTATACTTTGCATTGCCTTCCCATGTAAAAGCAAAACTCCAGGCAAACTTTAGTCAAGCGGCTTTTGCACACAAATTGTGCTTTATCAAAGCCCAAATTGTGCTTTATCAAAGCACAATTTGGGCTTTGATAAAGCACAATTCCTGTGCGAAACATGGAAGCTGTTTCTCCCTTGCTTGTACATGTAGTGCTTCTCATGTTCTTCATGGTTTTATGCGAATAAAGGCATTTGGATCGCAGTTTGGTGTGCAGCCATCCGGACTGTCCTTTCATAATTAACATATGTAATCTTAAAAATGATGTATGTGAACGAGAATCCTTGATTGACTAGATCAAATAGATTTTAATTTATGTAGCGGTCACACTTCACCAAGTGTGCGCTATCAGTGAAAATGTGTTTTTTGCTCAGAGCTGTAGTGGAGTTCTGAAGGTTAATTGTACAGGTTTGGCATCAGTCTAGCTGGGCTGTACTAAGATTCCGCCTGGTCATAGGTGCAGCGAGGCACCCATGGCAGGCCGAAAACCGAGCCTGGTCTGTGTAAACATTAAACAGTAAACATTTTTGTATTTTTTAACTATGTTAGATATTTGTCCAGAGTTCCTCTTTACATAAGTATTACTGTATTTTTTTAATTAGAAAGTTTCACTTTTGTGATCTGCTAACATACCATTAAGTAGATTCCAAGTAGGATACAATAGCTCCATTTAAGCCATTCCAGAATCCCGAGTCCTGAGTCCCATTAATAATAATAATAATACTGAACCGCTGATGGTACTAATACATTTTAGCCTAAGTACAAACAAGCACTTGATGCAAATGAGTAACCAAGGCTTGCACGAAAAGTTGAGCATGTGCTTTTGCAATAAACAATCCCATTTTGTCCTGGTATTGCTGTATGTGTTCATTTTGGTGCTATGCACTGTGAAACTAGCACTATAGTATGAACGTTTCTATGTCAAAGTACAACCCCAATTCCAATAAAGTTGGGACATTGTGTAAAATCTACATAAAAACAGAATGTAATGATTTGCAAACCTCACAAACCCATATTTTATTCACGAGAAAACAAAAAACATATCAAACTGAGAAAATGTACCATTTTAAGAAAAAAAAAAAGGTAATTTTGAACTTGAAGGCAGCAACATGTCTCAAAAAAGTTGAGACAATGCCATGTTTACCACAGTGTAGCGTCCCCTCTTCTTTTAATAACACTCTGTAAATGTCTGGGAACTGAGGAGACCAGTTGCTGGAGTCTTCGGAATGAAATGTTGTTCCGTTCTTGCCTGATATAGGATTCTAACTGCTCAGGAGTGCTGAGTCTTCTTTGTTGTATTTTTTATTTTAAGATGTGCCAAGTATGTTTAATTGGTAAAAGGCCTGGACTGCAGGCAGGCCAGTTAAACACCTGGACTCTTCTACTACAAAGCCATAATGTTGCCATCGGAGTAGTACGCAGTTTAGCATTGTCCTGCTGAAATTTGCAAAGCCATCAATGAAAAAGACATCATCCGGACGGAACCATATGCTGCTCTAAAACCTGGATATATCTTTCTGCATTGATGATGCCTTTCCAGATGTGCAAGCTGCCCATTTCATACACATTTATGCACTTATACACCTCCATACCATCAGAGATGCAGGCTTTTGAACTGAGAGCACTAATAATAAGCCGGAAGATACCTTTCCTCTTTAGTCTGGAGGACACAGCGCCCATAGTTGCCAAAAAAATATCACATTTCAATTTGTCTGACAACAGAACAGTTTCCACTTTGCGGCAGACCATTTTAAATGAGCTTTGACCCATCCATATTTCGATCATGTTCAGATATGGCTTCTTCTTTGCATGATAGGAACTTTAACTTGCGTGTTTTGATAGCATGTCGAACTGTGTTAACAGACAGTAATTTTTGGAAATAGACCTGAGCCCATGCAGTGATGTCCATCACAGAATCATGCCTGATTTTAATACAGTGCCATTTGAGGGCCTTGCGTTTTGGGCCTTTTGCCTTGCGCACAGAGATTTCGATATCTTTTGATGATATGTACTGTAGATGATGATATATTTAAAGTAAATTTTCCATTGAGGAACATTATAATAAAATAATTTTACATGTTTTTGACGCAGCTTTTCACAGATTGGTGAACCTCTACCCATCTTTACTTCTGAGACACTCTGATGCTCTAAGAAGCTATTTTTATACCCAATTATGTTACTGACCTGTTGCCAATTAACCTAATTTGTTGCAAAATGTTCTTCCACCTCCTTCTTTTTAGTACTACTTATTTTGCTAGCTTTTGTTGCCCTGTCCCAACTTTTTTGAGACGTGTTGCTGCCATCAATTTGAAATGACCATTTTTTTTTTCTTAAAAGGGCACATTTTCTCAGTTTAAACATTTGATATGTTTTCTATTGTGAATAAAATATGGGGTTATGAGATTTGCAAATCATTGCATTCAGTTCCTATGTAGATTTTACACAGCAAAGAAAAAGTGCAACAAGTGAGAATATGTAAGCAAGAGGAGACCATACAGTGCAGGATACGTGTCTCCCGCGGCACCCCGCTATGCTGGCAGGCTAATGCGTTCGAGGGCACACCCCCTGCCTCAGAGCTAAGCTGGCAGCATATCGGGGTGCCGTGGTAGCCGGTATCCTGCGCTGTATGGTCTTGTCTTGCTCACATACTCTCACTTGTTGCACTTTTGTGAGTTTTCACTTTTACCAGTTTTACATTTTGCATTCATTTTTTTTCGGTAATGCACTGGGTGCTTGCGCCTTACTGTTTGTTTCTTTGGATTCTCCCATCTGAGGAGGGCTGCATCCTCCAGGCATTGCGGATTCTCATGGTTTTGTTGATGCATAATTTGTCCCACTGAAGAGAACCTCTGATCGTTGGGAGTGACTACCAGATTTTACGCAGCAGCCAAACTTTTTTGAAACTATGGTTGTACCTCTGATACTGTAAATTTCCTGTGTGGAGAATTCAGGTACTAATAAAATTAAGTTTTATATTGTAAACATCCTTGGCTTGCTCACAGTTTTGAAATATGTAGTTATTATTTAAAATTCTTCTTGATGATAACATTTATGATAATGGAAATATTGCAGCACAGCATTGAGGTTCAGATTGTATTTTATATAAACAAAAATTTAAAAAATATATACTAAGAGTAAATTGCTACAGATTTCAACATTTTTAAAAAAAGTGTTACAGAGAGTAGGAATTTACTGAAAATTCCACTTTGTGAAATCCCATATTGGAATGTGTTGGCTTATATAAAATGTGTCAAAGATAATAAATAGATGAAAGGAAACAGATATCCAGAAAGATATGTTTAATTTCATAAGGAGATACTATAATGTGTCATGTAAATATAAGGAGGCCACGAGACAGACAAAACCCACAGCTGTCTTCAAGTGTTTATCAAAAAAATAAATAAATAACTCTAAATCCACTTGCAGCCACATTCTAAGACCAATCTATCTAACCCTGTTAAGCAAAAACTGCTATACATACCTTTTCTGTAGCCAATCTGGTCTGGTCTCCAGCGGTGGCTGCTGTGTGGAAGAGACAGCCGACAATGGCTGGAAGATGCCTGGGAAGTGACTTCACCCATAGACTTACTATGGGGCTTCCGTTGTCGGCTGCCTTTCCTGCAAACTCCTACACAGAGAAACCGCCGCTGACAGCTCATTGTGGGACCGGACCGGATTGGCTGCAAAAAAGGTATGTATAGTGATTTTTGCTTTACAAGGTTAGATTGATTAGTCTTATGCCCCGAACACACGATCAGACTTTCCGACAACAAAACCGTGGAATTTTTGTTCAAAGGTTGTTGGCTCCAACTTGTCTTGCATACACTTGGTCACACAAATGTTTGCCAACAATTATGAACGTGGGAATGTGGTGATGTACAAGATGTACGACGAGCCGATAAAAAGGAAGTTCAATAGCCAGTGCGCTACCCTTTGGGCTCCTTCTGCTTGATTCCGAGCATGCGTGAACTTTTGTGCGAAGGACTTGTGTACACACAATCGAAAAGTCAGACAACAAAGTTTTGTTGGCGTAAGATTTGAGAACCTGCTAGCCAACATTTGTTGGCAGAAAGTCCGACAACAAATGTTCGATGGAGAATACACAGGGTCGGACTTTCAGCCAATAAGCTCATATCCAACATTTCCCGTCGGAAAATCCAATCGTGTGTATGCGGCATTAGAATGTGACTGCCAGTAGATTTAGAGTTAGTTCGTTTTAAGCTGAATTCTAACTTTAAGTTAGATACATGAGTTGATTTGGGGTATATGTTAGAAATACTCAAAGGCTAATCAATTATCCCAAACAGCAGGATTTGAGGTAAAAAGAGACATCTGTCAAAATGATTTTCCAATTTGCTAGAAAATTAATTTTAATGGTTTAAAATGGTTTATGACATAGATTACAATTTAAAAGTCTAAACACCATCTGTCACTTTTCCAAGCACAAATGTAAAGAATCACTAATTACCCCAAAGTACCCTAAAGAGTGACTAATAATCCTAAAGTAATATGTAAAAAGATGATATTAAAATGGTTCAGTTGTTTGTTGACGTCATTTTATTTTAATAGACACTTTTCATTTACTAGTCAAAGAATATTTAAAAAATCTTCCCATAAATTGATCCATATAGTATATGATGACTTTGGATAGCGTATTCCAAAGTTTTTCATTGGGGCATTTAAAGTGACCCTGAACTCAAAAGTGAAGATTTGCTATGTTATAGAGACATTTTAGAGGTGTTAAGTGTCTGAAGAATTATCTTAATAGCTAAGTTCACATTTGGAACATGTTACATGTTCCACCCGTATTTAGGGGGGGACATGTAACATGTTCCAGCTCCTGCCCCCTCTCCCCTGATTCCCCCTCCCCGTGACACCAGGCGGGGGTTCGCACGTTCAATGCTTTCCAGCCTCCAAAATGAAAAAATATGTACATTTATTATTTTTCTGTAAAGGAGAACTTAGCCTTTAAGGAGACTCTGTCATAAGAAACTCAGTGAGGCTGGCATTGCTAAACTTGTCTTTTGAAAATTCTAGTTCCCTGGCAAGATGCTCGTTCTCTGACTTCAATGCTGTCTGAGTCATTGACCTGGCATAACTACAGGGATAAGGAATTCTTACTCTTGTTTACAGCATGCTTGTTCTGGGTGTAACTTAAAAAAAAAATGATTTAGACACAGCCATGAAGCTAGCAATTTTACAACGGAGGACTGCAATTGAAGTCCCCAAACTTCTCTCGTGATAGAGTCACATTAAGTCTTGAATTCCTCCCCAAAAAATTACTATGCACTGGTATGTGGCGATGCCTAGGCACTGCTGTGCCATTAGGAGCCATGCCCTTTCATTTTAAACTAACAGGATTCCCTGTAAATCCAAACCTCATCCCTGGTAAATGGCGTACCGAAAGTATATTTAATAATTAAGACTGTAAAAAGTGTATTGATCTGGTCAAACACCGTTCTTCCATATTCTTTCTGGCACACATAAATTATGTTGCTAAATAGACATATGAATTGTGTTGAACATATTGTTAGTTCAATAATAAAACATCAACTTTAACACATTTCCAATATTAGAAATGCACTTATGATGTTCACACTCATTCACAGCAATCATCCATGGTAATTATCTGAATTAATCAATACTCTTATTACTTGCGTTTTAATCTTGACTTTGCTTCATCTCAACTATGTAACACTACATTGGCTCCTGTCTTTTATACCAACATAAACCAAGAAAATTGGTGCTTTGTAACCAATTAATAAAAATTAAAGTCCATCTCCAAGCAAAAAAAAAAAGATTTTCCCATGAAGTTGGGCTGTGTTCGCACTGCCTTGGTCAAGTGCTAATTTCTGTCTATGGGAGAGGAGAAAGGAGATTTACTTACCTAATCATCCGATCCCCCCAGCACAAGTCTGGTCCGGCACCCCAGTGGTCTTGAGTTGTGGACTGTTCCTGACGTCATCAAGCCCAGAGCAGACTCCATAGACCAGGAACAGTGCTGGGCTGTGGAGGAGCGCCATTTTCCGGTGGTACAAACAGGCATGTACTGGCCTCTTGGCCAGGTTGGGCCGATGGCTCAGTGGGCCGCTTTCAGTGACAGCCTGTCAAATTAATGGCTGGGCTGCTCGCACAGACATTAATTTGAGCACCGCTGTACTGCCCATGGCTAGGTATGGAGGTTCCAGACGTAGCACAGCGCACTTCGGCTCTTTCCGCCCCCCGTTTGGCTCTTTCTGGACACTGCACACATCTTCGGCCACCTCCGGCCCGCACTCGCCCTTTTCTGTCACCGATCATCTTCCCCCGCCCCCCTCCTCTCTGACAGCTCTTCGGCTTCTTCCAGCAAATCTCCGGCGGCCCCCGCAGTAATGGTCGATGTGAGTTTAAATGAGCCGGAGCCGCCCATGTGACGTGCTGATCATGTGATGGCAGAGAGGTTCCCGGAGCAGACGAGGGAGCCGGAGGATGACAGTGTTGCAGGAACCCGTCCAGGTAACTGGCCGGCCCGGCACAGCCATTGAAAATATAGCAAAGGATGTGACGCTAACTAAAATAACATAAAAAATCCATTTGGTGCAAATAATGATTCAAACAATATGCAAAATCCAATCTGGCTAAAAGTTCATCAAAAGTGTCAATTAATATTGAAATGTGCATAAAAATATTTTCAGCTAAAAATTCATATATAAACCATAATTAAAATCATTATATCCAAACTATGTCCATGGTATTAAAGTGCAAAAAGAGTGCAAATAAATGTGCAAATTAGTCTCTTCGAATGGGCAGAGAAAAAAAACTGCAAAATATGCAATCAAAGCAATAAGTAAAGTGTCCCAGTGCAAGGAAAAAACTCTGGGTAGTGTGATTCCACTTGTGAAAGGTGGAAGCAAGTGGGATCACATTACCCAGAGTTTTTTTCTTGCACTGGGACACTTTACTCTTATTGCTTTGATTGCATATTTTGCACAGTTTTTTTTCTCTGCCCATTCGAAGAGACCGGTTTGCAAATTTTTTTGCACTCTTTTTGCACTTTAATACCATGGACATAGTTTGGATATAATGGTTTTAATTATAAGCATGGTTTATATATGAATTTTTTGCTGAAAATATTGTTATGCACTTATTTTTTGCAAATTTCAATATTAATTGACACTTTTGATGAACTTTTAGCTATGTTGGATTTTTGCATATTGTTTGAATCATTATTTGCACCGAATGGATTTTTGATGTTATTTTAGTTAGCGCCACATCCTTTGCTATATATTACATTTATCTGTGGGTTTGTGGTAACATGTTTGATGTTGGCAGCTGCTCACTACTGCGGTTGATCAAAACTAGGTGTAGGCATTAGTTGTTTATTTTAAAATATATAATGCAGAGCCAGGCTTCGGGTCTAGTCCTAGGGTACATTTGACAGGGGGACACCAAGAGGGAGAGGGGGGCTGGAAGATATAAGACAACCAGGGGGCCCAGGGAATGAAGAGGCTCCTGTGGGAAGAAGGAGCCCTAATGAAATGAAGGGGGGTTTGAGATGTATGGGCCCTATAAGAAGGACCCTATGGTATGTAGGGGGTTGTATGGGATGTAGAGGGCCTAGAAGAAGGACCCTATAGAATGAAGGGGACCCCAATGGGAAGAATTGGTGTTATGGTTTCTGCATCAGTCTTGATGGCATCAGAAGACCTTAGACAGCTGGAGCATAGGGGAGAAGACTCTCTGAGGACCAGTCTAGCAGGATGGAGGATCAAGTAAGCAAATCTTCCATTTTCATGCTGCCTGGACCTAAACAAGCCCTTGCAGTGTGGGCACGATTTTATTGTCACATGACAAACTTACCTTTGAAGCAAAGCCCTCCAGCAGCGTGCCGTCACTGCTGCCGGGGGCTTCCCCCTTCACCTGGTCTTCCTTCTGGGTTTGCGTGCTCCTGCTGTGTGGATAGCCGGGCCGTGATGATGTTACTCTCATGCAAGTGCTCAGGATACTGTTTTTTGTGCGCGTTTGCAATATTAGAGTGGGCCGGTCTGGATGATGTCCAGGGCCAAATTTTTGTCCCAGTCCAGCCTGGGTACGAAGGAAGGCGTGAGTATAAGCTTTCTCCTCACCCCTACACAAAACGAGCAGTTGACCAGTGCAGTGCGGGAAAAAACTTTTTTTGAGATGGGCTTTAACTCTGCATATACAGTATATTGTTAGAACAACCAGTGGCATGCCCTAACTTCATGGGTCCCACATTAAATACAAGTGATGATTTAAATTCAACATGGGTTGACTGGCTTATGAATATCCAAAGTAAATTGCCACAATTTTCTTCATTTAGAAAAAGACTAAACCCAATGATTTCCCAAAACAGTTACATTCAAGCTATGCATTTTAGCTTGCAAACTTCACGAGCAGGGTCCTCCTAATCCTTCTGTATTGAACTATAATTTAACTGTACTGTCTCCCTTTATGTACAAGAGCACTGTGAAAACTGTTGGTGCTAAACAGAGCCTCAATAATAATAATAAAAAAAGAATAATCTAAAAGAAAGAACTGTCAGTTGCCTCTACATCCAACCAAACTGTAAAGCCATCAAATGGCTGGTGTCATGACTGATCACATGTGCAGCACCATAAGCCAGCCATAGATGGAGTGAGTTTCTAGCCTGCAACCACGGGTGGTGCTATTGGGTCGCCCCAGCTGGGGGAACACACAGTGATTATTGCTAGCAGCTATAATATTTGCATGAAATATCGGGAAAAATGGTTGTACCCAAGTTGATCGATTGATCAACTTAGGTACAGGTAGCCTGCCCATACATGGTTCGAATCTTGTCCGGTCCCTGATGAACTGAACGAGATTTGAATCCACAATGGCCGGCTTAGGATGATTGGAGGGTTTTGTTCTGCTTTAAGTTTTGAAATCAATATAAAATAAGATGATTATACTTCCCAAGGCTTTGTGTTTTTATGACAGAAGACCACATGTCCTGAAACTGTAGGTGGGTGCTTCACCCCGAAAAAATTAATCTTCTCTCAAAACACCACATGCACTGGGCCTTTCAGCACTTCCAGTGGACAAAGCAGGGGGTGCAGAAAACATAAAACGTCCTTAGTTTTGCATGTTGCTGGCTTCTGAGTGACAACTGTCAATGGCAGATCAGTAGCCAAGTACCCCATGTAAGAGTTGAAGATTTTGGAGGAGGCTGTCTCTCATGCTGGCCATTAATCAATTGATTTTTTACCGGTATAGCAAGGACTGGCCGAATTTGGATCTATGTATGGGCACTGTGGATGTGATCTACTTCTGTACAATCACCCTCTCTGGTGTTCCTCGCTCGATCAGCGCTTAAGACTATAACCGTGTACTATGATCAGTGTATTCTGATGGCAGTGAAGTCTCCCCACTGTCAGAATACAATAGCTCAGTGGGTGAACGTAGGAATCGAGTCAGTTTTTTTCCTTTAACTTGCAGGCTGAATAAAAAAAAAAAACTCTCTTCTTAGGCTTCAAGAGTGGTGGCTAGCTATTTCTAAAGCAGACCACAGGAAACTATTTTTTCTCTTCTATAGACTGTGGCACCAATCTGGGAACATGGACTTACTGACTATGGTACAACTGCATCCCTATGCTGCACTGAATCAGTCTGATAACAGATGTGATAAGGAAGATCAGTAGGGGAGTTCCATGCACAAGGCAGTTTCTGGTTACTTACCTTTCAGAGTGGTAGATGACTATATTAAAAGCAGAGACCATGAGGAAAGGTGCGATGGAAGGAAACACACTCCTCAGGCAATATAAACAATTTTTTCTCATCTCTAGATCAGGGGTGTCCCCACCTGGCATCCTAGCAACTAATGATGCAGAATTCACAGGAGAGAAGGACTTCATCCATCCAGACCCACTCTGCCCCCTGACTCCTTGTTGGTACATGGCTGCAGCCATGCTGTACGTTGAATTAAAGAAATAAGGAAAGACCCTGATGTAAGAAGAGAAGCTGATGGGTACACTGATGTAAGAGTGCACTCTGATGGCGACAATGATTTAAAGGGAGCACTGACGGAAGTGGGGACTTTGATGGAGACAATGATGTAAGAAAGTCTCTGATCAAGGCACTGATTTAAGAGGAGGCTCTGCTGGAGACACTGATGTAAGGGGACTCTGATGGGAAAACTAATATAAGGGGGGGGGGGCACTGATGGGGACACTGATGTAATAAGGGGGGCTCTGATAGGGAACCTGATGTAACAAGGGACACTGATGTAAGGAGGCACTATGATGTGGACACTGATGTGAGGGGGGACTCTGATGGGGACACTGATGTAACGGGGGACTCTGGTGGTGACACTGATGTAAGAGGGGACTCTGATGGGGTACTGATGTAAGGAGGGGAACACTGATGTAGGAGGAGGCTCTGATAGGGACACTGATGTAAGGGGGGGCTCTGACGAGGATAATGATGCACAGTATGGAGGGCTCTTATAGGCGAACTCTGATGGGGACAATGATGACTGTTTTGTTTTAATCCATTTTGTTTTTTCTCTTTTGTTCTGAATCATATCATGCAGATTACAAAAAGGACCCAAGTAAAAGCTTTTATTCATTCATAAAACCTTTTTCCTTTATTTATACTTAAATTAAAAAGTGAGGTATAATGACAAAGTTTCTTTACAGAGGACTCTGCACTCCATGCAAAGTCAGCTTATTTATTGTTGTCCACTCTGCCATCTTAAACCACGGCAAGAAAAAAGACTTGTGGAGGGTAAACTTTAACCCTTCACGCAACGTAGCGCAAATATGTGGCCTTCGGCTTGAAGGGGTTGCAGCTGCAGGCACTGTTTTTTTTTTTGCAGGTACTGTTTTTTTTAGAGCCAGCAGTCGGCTTTCTTGCCCGAGCAACCAGCCAGCATGTCCGCCAGCTGGCCAGAGACCCGAACGAATCCGGAAATGGCTTTGATCGGGTCTCGTATCTAGTAACCCGGAAGCAATGTCATGTCATCACTTCCGGTTTACTGAAGACTTGAAGGTGCAAAATTAAAAAAAAAAATGACAGTATTCAAAACAGCAAAACTTGGCGTTTTCAATTCTTTTAGGTTTTGAGTACCTGCCACTGCCTATTACTGTCACAAGGGATGTTTACATTCCTTGTGACAGCAATAAAAGTGATCAGAAAAAAAAAAAAATTAGAGGGGCAGTGTAAAAATAAAAAAAATGTAATAAAATAAATATTGGAATTTTTTTTTTAAAGCACCCCATTCTTCTGTGCTCGCGCGCCGAAGCAAACGCATATGTAAGTCGCACCCGCAAATGTAAACAGTGTTAAAACCACACATGTCAGGTATCGCCGCGATCGTTAGAGAGCAATAATTCTAGCACAAGACCGTCTCTGTAACTCTAAATTGGTAACCTGTAGAAATTTTAAAGCATCGCCTATGGAGATTTTTAAGTATTGTAATTATGTATATTATGTATAAATAATATTAGCTTACTATTCATATTTAAAATAAATCGCATCTATAAAGCGACAGATTGTAAAAACTTTATAAAACCTACAAACATGGACAGTTAGAACTTTCCTTTCCATAAAGTCCATTAAAAACACATGATGTCATTTTGGGTGTAAAGTTACCATGGAAAGAAAAACAAACAGAAAGTGCTAGTTTTCACCGTACTGTCTCCCGAAAGGAAACCATTACCTAAAAAACAAACACTCCATTATCATCACTGAAGTTTAGCGGGATCCTGTATTTCAGTAAAGCATAAATAAATTTGTTTTGCAATGCTTAATCAAAGTAATTTCTTGTTATTAGGGCCTATTCACACTTCTGCATCCATGTACTTAAAAGGGCCCTTAATTAGCTTTAACACTTGGAGAAAAAAAAAACTACCTGCACATTATGGGGCAATGCAGCACACAGAAACCGATACACATTTAAATCTAGTAAGTGTATTGCTTCACACTTTATATGTGCACTGTAGGTGCCATTTAGACTGAATGATGACAAACTGTAATGCACATACAGTATCTCACAAAAGTGAGTGCACCCCTCACATTTTTGTAAATATTTTATTATACCTTTTCATGTGACAACGCTGAAGAAATGACACTTTGCTACAATGTAAAGTAGTGAGTGTACGGCTTGTATAACAGCGTAAATTTGCTGTCCCCTCAAAATAACTCAACACACAGCCATTAATGTCTAAACCACTGGCAACAAATGTGAGTGTATTTACTTTTGTGAAATACTGTATATAGTGCATTGTAGAGCTTTATGATAAAGTAAATTAAAGCCTCAGCGTGTATTACTAAAATGCAAAAAGGCTGCATATGCAATAATAAATATGCTGCCTCAAGGGTTAACATTCCATGTGCTAGCAGCACGCTGGGCAGTTGGACCACTGCTCTTAAACACAGGCAGCAATCTGGGTCGCCAGTGGTCTGACACCAGCAATGTGTAAAGGTGCTCGCAGCATGCTAAAGAATCAGCCAACTGCTGTCACACACAAGCCGTAGCCGAGTCTCCCATTATCTGACACTCCCCCTGCTCAGTGCTCTAGTTAGAGGATAAGTTCACCTTTCGCAACATGTCACATGTTACACCCATATTCAAGGTGTAACATATAACATATTACAGATGCAGCACCCCTGCACCCCCTGATCTCCCATTTTGTGGCAGCAAGTGGGCGATCTTTTCCCCGCACTCGCTGTCAGAATTTAAATTAAAAAATTGGCCATGCGCAGCTCCGCCCACCCAGCCACATCATTCATTCACAGGGTTCCGTGAATGGAGGAAATACAACTTCCATCAGCCATTGCAGTTGACGGCTTGTCATGCATGAAGGTAAAAAACCTTTAGCTCCCCCATCAGCCCCCCTAATACCTACCTAAGCCCGATCTCGATTCAGCGATGTGTACAAGGCTCTCCCAGGTCTCTCCCTTCTGATTGGCTATTGGCTCCCGCCGCTGTCAATCACAGCCAGTGATTCGGCAGCAGGGGTTGGGGCCAAGCTACGCTCTCTGTGTCTTATGGATGCAGAGAGCCGCCTCAGGAGCGAGCATGCATGAGTGCCCCCACAGCGAATAGCTGTGGGGGCACTCGGCAAGGGGGATCGGCCCAGAGCGCCGGGCCTCTCGGGAAGAGGAGGATCGGGGCTGCTCTGTGCAAAACCACTGCACAGAGCAGCTAAGTATGACATTTTTGTTGTTATTTTTTTTTATATTTTTTTTCTTTTACAATCACTTTAATTAATAATGAATTAAACAGAGTTTTTTGTTTGTGGTGCTCAGATACAGTGTAGTTCTGCTTTAAGTAGTGGGTGTGTAGGAATTATTCCTGGAGAGTAAAGTTGGCCATTTCAGCAGGAATTGGGCAAATTTTGATCCATCTGTGAGCAGGCTGGTTGTATTGAAGTCAATCTATTGATCAACTTCAGTACAGCCAGCCTGTCAGGTTTTTCTATATAATCACTGCCAGTGGCTATAGCAATTATTGTATTTTGATGGTGGGGAAACCTACCACTGTCAGAATACAATAGCGCAACGGGAGGGATTCCCCCATTAAGCAATTTCCTTTCCTTAAACCCGTGGTTGAAGGAAAGAAAACTGCATGATCTATGGCTAGCCTAAGGATATCTTTTATGCCGCGTACACATGACTGGACTTTCCAGCAAACTAGGTCCAACGGTCTTCCCGACGGACTTTCAGCGGAGTTCGGACGGACTTTCCGAACGAATGGACTTGGCCACATACCGAGTCCGGTCAAAAGTCAGTTCGAACGTGGTGACGTAAACGGGACAAAAAAATAGCCAGTAGCCAATAGCTGCCCTTGCGTCGTATTTGGTCCGTCGGACCAGCACACAGACAAACGTTTTTCCAGATTTTAGTCCGTTGGAATTGAGTCCATTGGATAGATTTGAAAGAAACATATTCTATTTCTAGGTCCGCCGAATTAGCCCACACATGATCGGATTGTCCGACGGACTAATCCCGTCAGACCTAGTTTGCCGGAAAGTCCGGTCGTGTGTATGCGGCATTAGTGTCACTTTAACTGCATTACAACGATAAATGACAAGACTTCAACTAAGCTCTAAACCCCTCACTTTAATGCACCTCGCTGTACATAAAAATATGCGGTTCCTCCTGCAGGGATATTTTGCTATAAGTTGAAATATCAGTGAGCGGGATGTATCAGCAGTCAGTACTGCTCTGTATTGATTCCTAGTGAAGGCTAACAGGGCCCAATCATCGTCTCATCATTACAAGCAAAGTTTGAATGGACACATGACTTGCAAGGATCTGGATTTCCTTTACAGATACGTTTCATTTCTAGAGGATTGACATCCAAGCAATACTTCAGCTGTTACTATCCTAATAATAAACAGGCCTATTGGTCACAGCCTTCAGTTTCTTCTTAGCCCTTGTACAATAATAATGTAGATTCCACTTTCAATGGTTTAATTTGTCTCTTGTAGCAAACAGAATATGTGAATAGCTTGTATTTCCTGGCCCTCAGGATTGTGTGTACACAGGAAGGTTTCCAGTCACGGCCTCACTCGGCCTCACTCAGACAGGGCCTCTTATTTACTTTGACAGCTGCATCTGTACAAAGCTCTATTGTTGCACATCTGGCCTGAAGGTGTCTGTCCTATTTCTTCATTCTAATTCCATCTAGCCTGCTATTTGGATTCTTGCTGCACAACTTCTGCCCTCTCTCCATCAACTTGAGCTTATCTTCCACAATTCTTTTATCCCCAGCACGCTCATTCATAATCTCACTCTCTCCCCTCCCTGTACAATCTCATTCTTCCCCTTTACAGCACACTGTCCTATTTATTTCCATTTCATTGCATTATACTTACAGCTGAAATCGTTTAAAATGAATAAATACCCTCTGCTCTTATTTCCTATATGCTATTGGCAGGAAAGATGTTCTTTGGTAAAGCATGGAAGTCACCTGTGGTTATATTACTACAACAAAAAACAACATTTCCTGCATTATGCTCCATGTAAAGCTAGTGACTGTCTTTAGGTTCACATTAGTGTGGTTCCGCAAGTCACGTTTGCACAGCAGCCCATTCATTTGAACAGGCTGATGTGCCTGCGGTTTCCTGCAGGAAAAAGTGTTCTACGCCTTTTTTTAAAGGTGGCGCTCGGAAATCGCATGGAGCTTTGACACCATGAAATTCTGTGTGTGGGAAACTGTACCACATTTTACAGTGCCATTTTCATTTCATTATCTCTTAATGGCACCCCCAGGCACGCTTTCTTTAAAGAACCGCATTTTGTGTATGGCTTCATGCGGGTGCGGGGATGTGTGTGATTTACATGCATTGCCACACTCTCACTAATGTGAACCTAGTCTTAGAATGCCAGGGATGGGGTACAAAAAAAGATGGTAGATCATTGTTTTACTGCCCACCTTACTGCAAAAATTATACCCCTTGTGGGGCTACAGGGGCAGCATCGCCATGGCATATGCATCCTTGCTGGCCTCGCCCCACAAACACCCTTAAATGCTGGAATGGGAGAGGGACCTTACATGTGAACTCGGAAACATAAAAACAAGAACCCTCTGGCGGGACTTTAAAAGGCGATGACTCCAAAAATTACGTATGCAAACAATGAATGTATAAAATTTATATACGTTTAATAATACAAATTCTAAAAAGATAGATACATAGGGAGTTTGTATCACAAATTTTAACATAATGTATCCACATGAGATCCTGTAGATATCATAAACCTCTATACCACTTTCTCCTGATGAAGAGGAATGACGCATAATCTTGAAACACGTAGAGTTTCACTCTGTACATTTGCACAAGAGTGATGTAAACTAAGTGTTTTTTTTATGATCTCATGTGGATACATTATAATAGTGATACAAACTCCCTATGTAGCTATCTTTTTAGAATTTGTATTATTAAACGTATACTAATTTTATACATTCATTGTTTGCATATACGTAATTGTTGGAGTCATCGCCTTTTAAAGTCCCGCCAGAGGGTTCTTGTTATGCTATTTCTATGCTTTATCAGGGATGTGGGCGATTTCTCCAATTCCCCACCAGAATTGAGCTATTCCATATATACATGTGAACTTAAGCAGGAGGACTGCTATATCAGACTCCAAGTTTCCTACATGGGGATATTAAAAGTTTCCCTGATAGAGGCTAATATTAAAGTACTAACAAAGAACTAACACAGTGGTATTTGGTCCCTGCTCGCTGACCAGAATGTACCCAACTGTACCCAACCCCATCGGCTTCAGGGGATGCTCCCTACGTGGCACTATGCTCTACATTTGATGGGAATGCCATAGTTTTTGGAACAAGGTCTTCTGTATGCCCCGATAGCCCTGATAGCTCAGCAGGTTCATGTTGCTTTGCTCACCACCAGGATTATCACGACCTATGAGGAGCTTAGTTTACTTTGTATTTTTGGCAGCCAAAATCACTATTGCAGGATCCTGGAAGTCATCCTCTGTCTCAACCTACTGTTTGAAGGTTTCTTGGATTATGGTCCATGAACGAGTTGCTAGTGTGATCAATGATAAGCTCTGTTCCAAACAGAAATATTTGGGAACCCTGGGCGACTTATATGAAGGTACCTTTATCTCCTTCCCAAATGTAATTGCCAGCCGCTTACTACGAGTGTGATCCCTAGGTCTCCCCTTTTATCCTTCATCCTCTCTGCTTCTCCTCCTTCTCACTTGTCTTCTGGCCTCCTTCTGTGACTTTTTCATATTTTCCTCCCTCAGGTTTTCTTTGTGGACTTAGGGTTACATGGAAGTTATTATCAGCCTTTCTCCCAATTGCTATATCCTCTGCAATGGGACCTCTGACAGCTTGCAGAGAGAAATTCTTCTTCGGTCCTTGTTTGTCTTCAGTATTGTAATAACCATTGAATAAGGCCATCCATGTGTTCTATTCTCTAATTTTGTAAAAGTCTAATAAAATTATTTCAACGAAAAATTATACCCCCACCATTCAAGTGAATGAGGAAGTGCCACAACCATGAGTCAAGCGCTTGTATTTACATACAAAATCCCCATTAAAAAAATGCAGTATCACCTCCTATATGCCTGGCGGCTGGTGCTCTGCTGTCCTCTAAAAAGTCAGAAACCACTGAATGATTTAGTGATTTTTAGCAAGCCTGAAGGTCACAACCCTGAAGTCAACTCTGAAAGGCGCCACCCTGAAACAGGAAACCCAAGGCATCCATTATGACACCAGCCTCAGCAGTAAAATAGGCAAGGATATAAAGATAAAGAAGCTATATACTCAGTAAATAATTAGATCAGCTGCTGAAAGTGATTAAAAAACTGAAGGTTTAATATTATTGTTATAATTATTATTATTATACAAGACTTATACAGCGCCAACAGTCTACGCAGCGCTTTACAATTTAGAGGGGGGAAGCACAATTACAGTACAGTTCAATACAGAAGGGACAGGAGGGCCCTGCTCATAGAGCTTACATTCTAAAGGGAGGGGGTGGTGATGCAAAAGGTAATAGATGCGGTGAATGATTTGATGGGGTGGGTTAATATGGTGGGGGTTAATATCACTTTAGGTATCTCTCGAGTCTTTTAGCTTTTTTTACTCTCTAGACCAGTGATTGCGAACCTTGGCACCCCAGATGTTTTGGAACTACATTTCCCACGATGCTCAACAACACTGCAGTGTGCATGAGCATCATGGGAAATATAGTTCCAAAACATCTGGGGTGCCAAGGTTTGCCATCACTGCTCTAGACTAATCAAACCTGTTGCAAGAAGAAATGCATATGACTAAGAGCAGCAGGTAGGTGACAGCTATCAAGTTGTCTGTTTGCTGACCAGCACTGCCTAAAAGCCCAGGGAGTAAAGAAATTCCCAGCTACCAATTACTATGCTTGTATATTTTCCATGGAAAGCAAAAGCGGCATACCTATAGTAACCTTCAATTTCTAGCTAACAATTGATAAATATGTGTTTTTAGGTACAGGTTTACTTTAAATTGCAGAGCATGTATCATGCTTAGTCTTTTTTTCAACCTCGAAAATAGCTTTGGATGGAAAATGCAAAACCCAAATCCTTCAAGGGGATTGTGTGTAATCCTGACTCAAAGTACTACTTAAACACTTGCTTGTCCTAGAAAAATAAAAAACATTTTTTTAAATGCATCTTCTCCGAAGAAAGAAAGAAATCAACCATGTCGTGTACATTATTTCTTGAAGCAAGAGATTATGTGTATGAAATTTTGCAACTAAATAATCTTTCTTCAGACATTTAAGGCAGAATGTATTCTGCTGCATTTCCTTGGTGAAGTAAAACAAATAGGTATATATTATTTAGTCTGTGTGAAAGAGTCTACAAACTATGGTATACAATATATATTTAAAAATGTATCAATCCTGATGTTCTGACTGCCTATCTCATTTCTTGAGGCCCTAAAATGTAAGGTCAGTACAAACACCCTCAAAATTACCCCTTTTTTTAGAAAGTAGACAGTCCAGTCCAAGGTATTTAGTAAAAGGCATGGTGAGCTTTCTGAAGTTTTTTGCCCAAATTTTTTGGAAAATGATAAAAGTAAATATTTGTCACTTGTCATTTTAGCAAGGTAAATCTTATACATAGCACAGAAATACTGTACTTACAATTACACCCAAAATAAATTCTGCTACTCCTGATTATGGCGACACCACATGTGTGAGACTTTTTCACAGCCTAGCTACAAAGAGATGCCCAAAATCCAAGGAGCACTTTCAGGTTTTCTAGGGGCATAAATTACATATCTAATTTCCTGACTACCTATCACATTTTTGGAGGCCCTGGAGCACCAAGACAGTGTAAATACCCACAAAATTACTACATTTTGGAAAGGAAACACCTCAACATTTTTGCATAATGATAATGATTCTTTTAAAAATTATAGTTTTTTTGCCACCAGTTTTTGAAAAACGTGGTAAGAAAATGAAAATGTATTTTTTACACAAAGTTGATAATTAATACGATTTTTCTAACACACAGCATAAGCATACCGTACTTAGAATTACACCCCAAAACACATTTTGCTACTCCTCCTGAGTATGGCGATTCCACACGTGTGGTATCACAGCCTAGCCACATAGAATTATTTACTTTTACTGGGTTTGATGCCCTGCCCGTATGGGGAAGCTAAAGGTAGAAAAAAAAATCAACAAAATTGCCAACCCTTCTCACAAAAAATCTAGTTTGCTCTCTGCTTTAACATTTTACCCAATCCAACTCTTGACTTTCAGCTTCTGATGCTGACATTGATATTGGTTATATGCAGTATTACAGCATACCAGTTATTGGATGTGGTTTTGTTTTGTTTTTTCAGGGTAAGAACATTTTCAGATAGTACAGAAAATACTTAAATTAAACTCTAAAATGTTAATGCAAACTACTAGTTCCCCTTCATTCATGTAATAAGAGATAAACAGAGGAAGAATATTTGTAATCCAAATCAGTAGAGCACCCTGTGTGGCAACCTTAGAACTCTCTACAGATACAGTATAGGAGTAAATGTAGGCACCCTAGTATAGGAATTATGTTATTTGCAAGATCACCAGAGGAGAATAAAAACATAAGACTAAAAATGTAAAACGAATATAGCCACCCAAACAAAGGACTGGTAAGCTGCAATATATTCAATTTTTGCTCCTAGGGTGAGCGGAGGCAGACGCGGACTGGAAGTTGCATGCAAAAGCAACACTCGGGATTTTCTGAATGTAGCACATTTAAAGCTTTTAAATTGTAGTTTGTTTTTATAAATGTTCATACCGCCACAAAACTGCACCATAAGAGGCTCTTTTACATATGAGAGAGGCTCTAGGGCAGCATGAATCCAATTTAACTTTAAAGGTACAGTGTCCCCCAGTACTGGATCCCATAGGATCCTAATAGAGAGCCCCCTAGAGGCAGAGAGGAGAAGGGTGAGGAAGAGGTGACCACCATCTGAACCTAGGAGGATATTGATATACAGTTGTGCTCATAAGTTTACATACCCTGTCAGAATTTGATTTCTTGGCCATTGTTCAGAGAATATGAATGATAACACAACAACTTTTCTTTCACTCATGGTTAGTGTTTGGCTGAAGCCATTTATTATCAATAAACTGTGTTTACTCTTTTTAAATCATAATGACAACAGAAATTACATACCCTGGTGATTTTGGCCTTATGAGCACAACTGGACATTCTATTTGACATTAAGCTGGAGGTGAGAGGCCAGAGAGCACAAGGGTGGCACATAGTGTGTGAAGTTTCAGGCACTTATTCTTAGATATCGGGTGCTGATTATTGATCCATGGAATTTTATTCATATCACTAGCATTGGGAATAATAAGACTGTTTGGATCACTATGAACTTTACACTACCATATTGGATCATTGATGTTTTCAGCACAAGATCATTATCTTCTGAACTAACACATGATTTATTGGTGACTTATTAGTTTATATCCGTTTTTTTTTAATTATTATTTATTTAAAATATTGGTTCTCAGCAGCGCAACATCTAATACATTGTTTTTCTAATGTTTCTAAAGACCGCACTTCTTCCTCTTTAAGAGGCATTCAGTCTAGTAATAACTACTGACATAGTGGCATTTTATTTTAAAGAAAACAATATTTCTTTAGAAGATGTTCCTCATTTACGCTATAAAAATGCTTGCTCAGTAATTGCACTTAAAAAAAAAAAAAACTTTTCTTCCTCTACCACATTAGCTTTTGTTCTGGGCTTTAATGGAAGCAGTATACAATCACTGCATTTCTGTAAGCTCTCAATGATTACATTACAGAAGAGCCTGCAAAACATTTACTCTGTTTCAGCAAGATCTAAAGGTAATTGGAACACGACATAACACTGAAAATACTGTATCAATCTCCCCCTATGTTCTGTGCTTGTTTTATAAAAGCTGAATGAATGGAAATGGAAATTCAGCAAATTTGTTTAATTAAACGGAACCTGTGACATTATTCTAAATTAAAGTGGAGTTCCACCCACTTTTACAACTCTTCAGCATCCCTCACTAAACTGTGCACTGTAAACAAATTGGATATTTTTTTTATTTTTTTTTCAGCACAGACTGTATATCTGCTGTATTCATTTTTCACTTCCTCCTCCCTGGCCGCGGCCCATCGCATCATTTCCTGTTTGCAATGCCTCCTGGGAAGGGGCAGCAACTTCCTCTCAAACTGCCGTTGCTATGGAAACCTGACCTGAAACCTATTACACTGCTTATACTGCACTTAGCATGTACGAGATCTGCAAGGATGAGATCCAGGAAGAAATATAGTCTGGCTTCAGATGCCCACACTTAAGATGGCCACGGCCTGCTGCAAGTTTATAAAATAACAAACTACTGCTAAAAACTAACAAAACAGACTTTAGTTTACAGACTAACTTTACTAGAATACATTAAGCTTGTGTATTATAGGGGTATTTTTATTTAAAAAGTATAATTTCGGCCGGAACACCGCTTTAAGCAACAAACACAGCTGCATAACCACGGGGCACAACAAGCTGTTTAGCGGTACCCCACTGTTCCTTAACCCAATGAAAGTGTTGTAACTGGCTGCTCAATCACTCAATCACGCTCATTGCTTTATAGCAGGTACATCAAACCAATGTCTTTTAGGCTGCATGAAGTGCTCCCCGGTTTAAGGAAATGAGGCCCCACACTGTGAAGTAGCTCATAAAGCCTACGCTTTCAGATCAAATTCAGATGTTGAATCTTTCATTTTGGGCCCATCTCTACTGTTCTAGCTTGCATTTTTATTGGAAAGAAACCAAAGTGCAAAAAAGTCTATACCATAATGTTTATTCCAGGGTTGGACAATTTTCGGTTATCAATCTGTGACTCAGGGACAAAACTCTTTTATAACTGGGCCGCTGAGAGTTATTGCTGATTGGGAGGCAGGTGCTGAAATGGCAAGGTTATTAGTCGCTGCATGTGTGATAGCGCTGGGCAGACAGAAGTGAGACTTGGTTTTTTATGGATATACAATTGAGTGTATCTTCCTTCAAAGGAGCTTGTCTGTGATGAAGGTATAACGTAAGTGGACCTTGTTCTGGTCCTCGGCTGCTACCTCTCTCATAGTGACAAAAGGAGTGCTCAGCAGACTCTAGGGTAGGTATAGAGGAGCTCCTAGTACAAAAGTTCAAATCGCCTAAAGGTCTTTTTGAAATTAATTAATATTAATAAAGCCAATGTGTTTAGGGGGAAGGGCCTCACCCTTCTTCAGGACTTGAGCATTGGATGTTATTAGAATCACGAAGAGATGCAATAGAAGACCTATGTTGGGACTTGATAATGGCACAGCTTGCAGTTCATAATGTCCTTAAGTTCCCACCAAACAAAAAACATTTAAGTGAATGGTGGTACAGGCCCTTGGGGGTTAAAACAGGCAGTGAGGAGGCACTATTCTCTCCTCTCCACCAAGGATCGCTCTTTAGAGGGTAATGCATGTATAAATGAACCCTTATAATTTTGTTCCTCAAACATTATTGGTTCAAAATCACACCCTACAGAAGCAAATTACAGGACCTGTCATATACTAACTAATCTACTTCTACTAAAGAAGAACATAGGTCAAACTGCAGTGAAAACACTTGTATTGGGTCACCCAGCACCAGTCTAAACAGGTCAAAGCTTAATGAATCTCTGTGGTGACAAGTTCTGTGAGACAGAACAGCACTGTACCTGCCTAGTCAAATGTTACACTGCAGCACCGCCATGTCTCCATGCTGCAAGTTAGGCTATGTAATTCAAAGAGGACCTAAACTTTCTTGACCTGTTTTGCATAGTTTTCCTCTTTCCCTCTTCTTTTCCACAATCAGAAATGTCAACTTTTTATTTATTTAATTCTAAGTACCTGTTTTGGATAATCAGGCCAGAACGTCAGGGTTTCTTGCCTATGTAGGAAAGACATGCCAAACCTGCCCACTGCACATCATGCATCACAGGAAGCTTCTGGACAATCTAAAGCATATGCACCGTGGCACATCAACAGGGGTCCATGGGTCTTTTTCTGATTCTAAGAGCCGGCCAGCTGATAATGCACATCCACATTACTAAGGAGCCATCTTGAAAACCAGAAAGAGACAGCCAGCTCCCAGATGACGTCAAAGTGGAAGATGGCAGCTTGGGACCCAAACAGTGGGTAACTGTGGAGCATCTCTGGATTTACTGAGCATGTGAGTATGTTTATAAAAGACAACCCAATAAAAAAGTAACGGGGGGAGTTCCAAATTTGCTAGTCTGGTATATGTTGGTATGTCAAATCAGTGTAAATAAAACTTCAAATGTGACATCTGGGAAAATGGGTGGAATGTGTCACAAGGAAAGACATAGCAATGGTTCCATTATTGTGCCAAGTGAGGAAAACTCTATCTATTGTCTGGAGGGTTTTACTAATACAAAACCTCTATAAGTTTTCATTTGCAAGTTATTGCAGTAATTAATAGCAATATGAACTAAAAGGGTAGATAATTTTCATTTAAATAAATGTAAAGTTTTACGATGATTTGCCAGAGCTTTAAATCATCCTATTTTCACTCTGGCTATCATCTGGCTTCTTGTTATCCATGCTCATAAAAGCAAACTCTATGCTATTTCTAAACAGGATTTACAATCACGTATTTTTTAAATACAGAATTAGTAAAGCATCTATGCATGTCTTACTAGGCACAGTGGACCTGTTTAAGGATGCAGTAAAAAGATACAATATACCTTAAAGCGCCTTTCAAAACTCTCATTTATTCTACATAATCCTCTTGGGAATTGAATTTACAGCAGACTGTTGACTTATGGCTGAAGTATCCATCAATACATTGACGTAGACCCTCTTCGGGGGGTTCTCTAAAATGAATTTATGAGCATCTTAACCTTCATCCTTCCTCTGATACCCTGCTACCTTAAATAAATCCACTTAAGAGATTTTCTAATTAGTTGCATCTGACTTGTGATTTTTATCACTTCTTACAATTTTGCTTCCATTAGCCTACAGTACTGATCTTATCATATTTTATTGTGGTTTCTTAAATGCCATGATTATTAATGTATAACACAGCTATAAATAATGACTAAGATAATGTAGCACCATCTGGATAACCTGGAAATGCCATGTTTCCACTGATATTTCAAATAAAACTAATTAAATAATGAACATACAGTATATCTATACAATTTATACCTCAGGTTTTGCACTTTGTTGATGCGTTTCACAAATAAAAGTTTTTTTTTATTAATGTGGATCTATGAAAAAAGCATGCTTGCTCAAACTAAAGGTACATAAAGTATGTATGTATATATTTGATTAGTTGTACCTGACTTTAGGCATTTCCATGGGTCAGATCTCTGGGCATCTTTGCTGATGCATTTCACAAACTATAGCTTTCCTAGAAATTTTGGTAATAACATTGGCCTATGAAAAGCATGCTCACTCTAGTTAAAACTGAACTCCAGGTACATACTGTATGTATGTATGTATGTATGTATGTGTGTATGTATGTATATATCCATTCAATCATATCAAAAAAAGTTGTGACGCTGTGCAAAATCTACATAAAAACAGAATGCAATGGTTTGCAAATCTGAGGAACCCATATTTTATTCACAATTATTCACCAGAAAATAAAAAACATATCTAATGTTAAAAGTGAAAATAAGTACCATGCCGTGTAGCATCCCCTCTTATTTTAACAACATTTTGTAAGTGTCTGAGAAGTGAGAAAAACAGTTGCTGGAGTTTTGGGAGAGGAATGTTGTCTCATTCTTGCCTGATATAGGATTCTAACTACTCAACAGTTCTAGGTCTTCATAGTTGAAAATATTTGAGGCATCTTGAAATGAAAAACACAACTGGTGAAAGGTCTGGACTACAGGCAGGCCAGTTAAGCACCTGGACTCTTCAACAACGAAGAAATGCTGTTGTCATAGCTGCTGTATGTAGTTTAGCATTGTTCTGCTGAAATGTGCAAGGCCTTCCCTGGAAGAGGTTGTCTGGATAGGAGCATACACTGTTCTAAAACCTGAATATATCCTTCAGCATTGATAGTGCCTTTCCAGATGTGCAAGCTGCCCATTCTATACACACTAATGCACCCCCATATCATCAGAGATGCAGGCTTTTGAACTGAGCGCTGATAACAAGTCGGATAGTCCCTCTCCTCTTTAGTCCAGAGAATGCAGTGCCCATGATCATCAAAATCAATGACAAATTTCGATTTGTCTGAGATCACAGAACAGTTTTCCACTTTGCAACAGACCATTTTAAATGAATTTTGTCCCAGAGATGACAACTTTTTTGAGACGTGTTGCTAAAGGCTGAAGGTTTTTTACCTTCATGCACTGTATGCATGAAGGTAAAAAAACCTTCTGGATGCAGTCCCCCCTCCAGCCAGTGTTGCCAACCTAACGGATTGAAATTTACTGACACGTCATCTGAAATTTACTGGCACAGCCAAGCTTTTACTGAAATTTCCAAAAGTTACAAAATTACAGTTTTAAGTGCAAATTTCACTATTTAGGCTACAAACAATTACAATATGTAATGTATGTGTGTAGCAATATGATTTAAGGTAGATAATAAAACAAAAAACATATTTCTTATTTTATTTTCGATATAGTAAGTAGCTCAGAAACAGGACTCAGGAGGGCAAGAAATTAGAATGGGCAGCACACACATGCAATTGACTCTCACAGTGATACTGACAGCAGTGTGCAGCAGTATAGATTACCGACACGACACATCCCCTCCAGAGTCCCAGTGACAGTCTCTCTCCAAGCCAGGTGGTCCCTCCAGTCCAAACAGCACTGATGGTCCCGCTCCTGGTCTGCCTTGCTCCCATCCCACAGACCCACACACAAGGCTCTGGCCGCTCTGCTTGGCTCCCTTGCACCATGACATCACAGGACATGCTCAGGCACTGCCACCACTAGAGCTGCCCGAACACACTGTAGCAGGCACTTGTATGGCTGTCTCCGGGCCGAGCGTCACAGCCATATTTTTTACTGTCAACCTTTTATTATTACTGACATTTACTGGCAGGGGGGCATTGCCTGTTTTTTACTGGCTGCCAGTAAACATACTGACGGTTGGCAACACTACCCCCAGCCCCCTTCTAATATTTACCTGAGCCCCATCTTGATCCAGCGATGAGAACAAGAGTAGCGGCTCTCCCGGGTCTCTTCCGCCACATTGGCTGAGACAGCAGCAACTGCCAATCACAGTCAGTGAGCCAATGATGAGAGAGCAGGGCAGAGCCGTGCTCTGTGTGTGAATGGACACACAGAGCAGTGGCTCGGTAGCGGTAGCGAGCCTGTTCGGGTGCCCCTATAGCAAGCTGCTTGCTATGGGAGTTCTTGGCAGGAGGGAGGGGTCAGGAGCACCAACAGGGGAACTGAGAAGAGGAGGCTGCTCTGTACAAAAACACTTTAAGGTTTAATTTGAGGGTAAGTTACATCCAATCGGAGGAAGGGCTTAGGAATTAAAGCTCTTAAGAGTATCCATCCCCCCTTTTTCAAGGGACCAAAAGTAATTGGACAATTGAATCAAAAGCTGTTTCATGGCTATCTGTGGGCTACTCCTGAAGTATTTTAATGCAATTCTAACATTGCACCACCGCCAGACCGGAAGTGAGGTCAAATTCCGGTCATACGAACTTCTGTGTCAGATTGGGGTCACTCTCCCTATAAATTGCACTGCTGATGCTTGTATTCCACACCCCAGACGAAGTCCCAGAGGACGAAACGCATCGGATGGACTACAGCAGCAGCACTTCCGATATCCACTACTATTTTCTATGAGCCTGATTATTACTACTGAAATGTGAGTGTTTTTAATCTGTTTTTACCACATTAAAAGTATTTATTACGGTATCACACTATGTGAGTTTTTTCTCTCAAATATGACCCAATATTTATGAACATGGGAGAATTATTGGAGTTTGTGATGACCGCATCCCTCCTGCCTTTTATTACGCATATACCTACCTTGGAACCCATCCCTGGTAACCCTCCACAACAAAGCTTGTCACGACTTATGAGGCGTACGTCTCATTAAGTCTGTGACCTCCGGTAAGCCTCTTTTCAATAAGTGCTGACGCCAACAGGACAGGATCACCATCACCCCACCTAGAAACACCATTAGTGTCTACGGCTACTCACATATATTGTGTCACCCACATGGACTATACCACTGTATAACCTATATATACAGTTTGACGCCTTTTTCACCTAATATCCACTTGTCATTTATTTTTCTGAATGGTTTTATGTTTGTATATTCACAATACCAACAGCTTTTACTGTTCACCATTTTTGAATTTTATTGAATTTTATCAGTCACAGGATCACTTTCACAGTTATTTATTCACGTTTTATTCAGTTTTATTCCCAAATAACTGTCTTTTTTATACATATATATTTTTATATAAATTTTGATATAATTTATATAATTTATGATATATATTTACTTTAGAGATATACTGTCTGCCCAGATTCAGCCGAATGCAGCAAAGTTGATTGGACGGCGCTTCACAGTTCATATGGGCAATGATTAAAAAACAAACTGCAAAAGCAACCCAGGAGCTTTTGAAGGAAAATAAGTAGAATATTCTGCAATGGCCGAGTCAATCGCCTGATCTCAACCCAATTGAGCAAGCATTTCACTTGCTGAAGGCAAAACTAAAAGCAGAAAGACCAACAAAAAACAACTGAAGATAGTTAGAGCCTGGCAAAGCATCAGCAAGGAGGAAACCCAGTCCATGGGTTCCAGACTTCAGGCAGTCATTGCCAGTAAAGTATTCTCAACAAATTTTGCTGTGTATAAAAAAAGTTGCAGTTCCTAAAGTTTGTACTTGATATTTATTCATTAGACAGCTTGGTGCACAAAGACCAACCTCAGCCAATCTGAGGTGCTTTGTACAATGTGATAGCCAATCACAACAGTTACGAGCTACTATTTAATTGCAGAAGTCTCCTCTTCCACTTACAAAAGAGGAAGGAGAGGAATCATAGTATGCTATGAATAGGAAATGAATCAATGGATCTTCTGCAGCAGCTGCTGATCTATTCATTACTTTTTTAACCCTTTCACCCATCCTTCCTCTCCTAAACATATAATCTCCAGCGTGTCTCAGCAATGACTATATATTAACCCTTTCCTCATCGTGCACATCTGCACATTACCTCCATTCATTTCCATCTTCCCACTGTAATATTAAACTGAACATTAACGTCTTCAACTCCTCTTCTCACTGTGTATAACCTGTACAATATTGTTTCCAATGCACCATTACCAAGCTCCATGTTTGAAAGCCTGTTTTGTCATTCCCAAAAAATGGAGTCAAAAAATGAAATCGCTTTGGAGTGTCTATTTTCCAAAAAGGAGTGTTTTGGGGCTATTCCTACTGTCCTGGCATTTTAACAGAAATACGAATGATGTTTTTTTTCAACATTTTAGATTTTATATAAAAACAAAACAAATAAACAACAGCAGTTATTAAACACTTGCCGACCGTCTCACGCCGATATACGTTGGCAAAGTGGCACGGGTGCGCAAAGCAGCGTACCCATACGTCACTGCGTCATCGGCGGCTAGCAGGCGTGCGCGCTGCGGGAGTGTGCCCGTGGGTCCCGCAGACTGTGTGCGCCCCTAGTGTTTAACCCCTTCCCTGCCAGTGACATTTACACAATAATCAGTGCATTTTTATAGCACTGATCGCTGTATAGATGCCAATGGTCCCAAAATAGTGTCCAATATGTCCACTGCAGTGTGGCAGTCACAATAAAAATTGCGCATTGCGGCCATTACTAATAAAAAAAAAATAATAATAATAAAAATGCCAGAAATCTATCCCCTATTTTGTAGACGCGATAACTTTTGCGCAAACCAATCAATATACGCTTATTGCGATTTTTTTTTTACCAAAAATATGTGGAAGAATACACATCGGCCTAAACTGAGGAAGAAATTAGTTTTTTTTATATATATTTTGGGATATTTATTATAGCAAAAAGTAAAAATGATTGCTTTTTTTTTTTCAAAATGTTCAATAAAAACCGCAGAGGTGATCAAATACCACCAAAAGAAAGCTCTATTTGTGGGAAAAAAATGTTGTTAGGGTACAACGTTGCACGTCTGTTAAAGCGACGCAGTGCCGTATCACAAAAAAAGGGCTTGGTCAGGAAGGGGGTAAATCCTTCCGGGGCTAAAGTGGTTAAATACGACCCAAAGAAAGCTATATCCCTCTCAAAACATTATATAAAATTAATTTGGGTACAGTATTGCAAAACCGAGTAATTGTCAGTCAAAATATCACAACGCTAAAAACTTAAAAAATGGTCTGGTAATGAAGTGGTATTACAGGCTGGCACTCAAGTAGTTAAAGGCCATTTCTAGCTAAAACAATTTTTTTGAGTATCATGCCATTCTAACACAATAAAATAACAATATTGCATAGTAAGTGCCCCCATAGGTATGAGGGGATAAGAGACACCGCACACTTCTAGCGCAACACGTGGAAAGGAATGTTAACGGCCTTAGCCTTGAACTCCTCCTAAGCCACGCCCCTCTGGTGCATTTCGGGGTTTGGTCATAGAGAGTACTTTCAACAGGGTGAACAGCTATATAGATTAAAATTCAGATTGCATGTTCCTAAGGCTGGCCATACATTATACAATTTTCTTGTACAATTTTCATTATAATATGAGGTCAAACCTAAACACTTACTATTTGTATGTAATCAGGCAGACCCTTGCACTACATAGTTGAAGGTAAATCTAGAGGAAATTGAATAAGAAAATTGTATAATGTATGGCCACCCTAAAGTTCTGGAAGCAATCATTATACAAGTGTAAAAACAAGATCTATGACAAAGTTAGGTTGATTTACTAAAACAAGAGAGTGCAAAATCTGGTGCAGCTGTGCATGGTAGCCAATCAGCTTCTAACTTCCGCTTGTTCAATTAAAGTATAGCTAAGGACAAAACATTCTTTGGTTTTATTATAAAGTGCAGATGGATTAGAAGACCTATTAGATTTTTATTGCTGTCTGAGCCCCCGTTATTGAGAGTCAACCTCTCTATTTGTCTTATTTAGCTTTATAATCAAAATTGAAAGTAAAAGAAAACCCTCATTTTGGGTTGTCCCCAGAAAAGTAATAGAGGGGAAATCATCCAATGGGGACACTAGTTCTGGTGACCTAGGGGGTCCCAAGGAATGCCCTTAATTTGCAGGGATTTCCTCTCACTTCCTGTCTGGCTATGGGACAGGAAGTGAAGGTAGCGGTAGCGAGCCTGTTCGGGTGCCCCTATAGCAAGCTGCTTGCTATGGGAGTTCTTGGCAGGAGGGAGGGGTCAGGAGCACCAACAGGGGAACTGAGAAGAGGAGGCTGCTCTGTACAAAAACACTTTAAGGTTTAATTTGAGGGTAAGTTACATCCAATCGGAGGAAGGGCTTAGGAATTAAAGCTCTTAAGAGTATCCATCCCCCCTTTTTCAAGGGACCAAAAGTAATTGGACAATTGAATCAAAAGCTGTTTCATGGCTATCTGTGGGCTACTCCTGAAGTATTTTAATGCAATTCTAACATTGCACCACCGCCAGACCGGAAGTGAGGTCAAATTCCGGTCATACGAACTTCTGTGTCAGATTGGGGTCACTCTCCCTATAAATTGCACTGCTGATGCTTGTATTCCACACCCCAGACGAAGTCCCAGAGGACGAAACGCGTCGGATGGACTACAGCAGCAGCACTTCCGATATCCACTACTATTTTCTATGAGCCTGATTATTACTACTGAAATGTGAGTGTTTTTAATCTGTTTTTACCACATTAAAAGTATTTATTACGGTATCACACTATGTGAGTTTTTTCTCTCAAATATGACCCAATATTTATGAACATGGGAGAATTATTGGAGTTTGTGATGACCGCATCCCTCCTGCCCTTTATTACGCATATACCTACCTTGGAACCCATCCCTGGTAACCCTCCACAACAAAGCTTGTCACGACTTATGAGGCGTGCGTCTCATTAAGTCTGTGACCTCCGGTAAGCCTCTTTTCAATAAGTGCTGACGCCAACAGGACAGGATCACCATCACCCCACCTAGAAACACCATTAGTGTCTACGGCTACTCACATATATTGTGTCACCCACATGGACTATACCACTGTATAACCTATATATACAGTTTGACGCCTTTTTCACCTAATATCCACTTGTCATTTATTTTTCTGAATGGTTTTATGTTTGTATATTCACAATACCAACAGCTTTTACTGTTCACCATTTTTGAATTTTATTGAATTTTATCAGTCACAGGATCACTTTCACAGTTATTTATTCACGTTTTATTCAGTTTTATTCCCAAATAACTGTCTTTTTTATACATATATATTTTTATATAAATTTTGATATAATTTATATAATTTATGATATATATTTACTTTAGAGATATACTGTCTGCCCAGATTCAGCCGAATGCAGCAAAGTTGATTGGACGGCGCTTCACAGTTCATATGGGCAATGATTAAAAAACAAACTGCAAAAGCAACCCAGGAGCTTTTGAAGGAAAATAAGTAGAATATTCTGCAATGGCCGAGTCAATCGCCTGATCTCAACCCAATTGAGCAAGCATTTCACTTGCTGAAGGCAAAACTAAAAGCAGAAAGACCAACAAAAAACAACTGAAGATAGTTAGAGCCTGGCAAAGCATCAGCAAGGAGGAAACCCAGTCCATGGGTTCCAGACTTCAGGCAGTCATTGCCAGTAAAGTATTCTCAACAAATTTTGCTGTGTATAAAAAAAGTTGCAGTTCCTAAAGTTTGTACTTGATATTTATTCATTAGACAGCTTGGTGCACAAAGACCAACCTCAGCCAATCTGAGGTGCTTTGTACAATGTGATAGCCAATCACAACAGTTACGAGCTACTATTTAATTGCAGAAGTCTCCTCTTCCACTTACAAAAGAGGAAGGAGAGGAATCATAGTATGCTATGAATAGGAAATGAATCAATGGATCTTCTGCAGCAGCTGCTGATCTATTCATTACTTTTTTAACCCTTTCACCCATCCTTCCTCTCCTAAACATATAATCTCCAGCGTGTCTCAGCAATGACTATATATTAACCCTTTCCTCATCGTGCACATCTGCACATTACCTCCATTCATTTCCATCTTCCCACTGTAATATTAAACTGAACATTAACGTCTTCAACTCCTCTTCTCACTGTGTATAACCTGTACAATATTGTTTCCAATGCACCATTACCAAGCTCCATGTTTGAAAGCCTGTTTTGTCATTCCCAAAAAATGGAGTCAAAAAATGAAATCGCTTTGGAGTGTCTATTTTCCAAAAAGGAGTGTTTTGGGGCTATTCCTACTGTCCTGGCATTTTAACAGAAATACGAATGATGTTTTTTTTCAACATTTTAGATTTTATATAAAAACAAAACAAATAAACAACAGCAGTTATTAAACACTTGCCGACCGTCTCACGCCGATATACGTTGGCAAAGTGGCACGGGTGCGCAAAGCAGCGTACCCATACGTCACTGCGTCATCGGCGGCTAGCAGGCGTGCGCGCTGCGGGAGTGTGCCCGTGGGTCCCGCAGACTGTGTGCGCCCCTAGTGTTTAACCCCTTCCCTGCCAGTGACATTTACACAATAATCAGTGCATTTTTATAGCACTGATCGCTGTATAGATGCCAATGGTCCCAAAATAGTGTCCAATATGTCCACTGCAGTGTGGCAGTCACAATAAAAATTGCGCATTGCGGCCATTACTAATAAAAAAAAAATAATAATAATAAAAATGCCAGAAATCTATCCCCTATTTTGTAGACGCGATAACTTTTGCGCAAACCAATCAATATACGCTTATTGCGATTTTTTTTTACCAAAAATATGTGGAAGAATACACATCGGCCTAAACTGAGGAAGAAATTCGTTTTTTTTATATATATTTTTGGATATTTATTATAGCAAAAAGTAAAAATGATTGCTTTTTTTTTTTCAAAATGTTCAATAAAAACCGCAGAGGTGATCAAATACCACCAAAAGAAAGCTCTATTTGTGGGAAAAAAATGTTGTTAGGGTACAACGTTGCACGTCTGTTAAAGCGACGCAGTGCCGTATCACAAAAAAAGGGCTTGGTCAGGAAGGGGGTAAATCCTTCCGGGGCTAAAGTGGTTAAATACGACCCAAAGAAAGCTATATCCCTCTCAAAACATTATATAAAATTAATTTGGGTACAGTATTGCAAAACCGAGTAATTGTCAGTCAAAATATCACAACGCTAAAAACTTAAAAAATGGTCTGGTAATGAAGTGGTATTACAGGCTGGCACTCAAGTAGTTAAAGGCCATTTCTAGCTAAAACAATTTTTTTGAGTATCATGCCATTCTAACACAATAAAATAACAATATTGCATAGTAAGTGCCCCCATAGGTATGAGGGGATAAGAGACACCGCACACTTCTAGCGCAACACGTGGAAAGGAATGTTAACGGCCTTAGCCTTGAACTCCTCCTAAGCCACGCCCCTCTGGTGCATTTCGGGGTTTGGTCATAGAGAGTACTTTCAACAGGGTGAACAGCTATATAGATTAAAATTCAGATTGCATGTTCCTAAGGCTGGCCATACATTATACAATTTTCTTGTACAATTTTCATTATAATATGAGGTCAAACCTAAACACTTACTATTTGTATGTAATCAGGCAGACCCTTGCACTACATAGTTGAAGGTAAATCTAGAGGAAATTGAATAAGAAAATTGTATAATGTATGGCCACCCTAAAGTTCTGGAAGCAATCATTATACAAGTGTAAAAACAAGATCTATGACAAAGTTAGGTTGATTTACTAAAACAAGAGAGTGCAAAATCTGGTGCAGCTGTGCATGGTAGCCAATCAGCTTCTAACTTCCGCTTGTTCAATTAAAGTATAGCTAAGGACAAAACATTCTTTGGTTTTATTATAAAGTGCAGATGGATTAGAAGACCTATTAGATTTTTATTGCTGTCTGAGCCCCCGTTATTGAGAGTCACCCTCTCTATTTGTCTTATTTAGCTTTATAATCAAAATTGAAAGTAAAAGAAAACCCTCATTTTGGGTTGTCCCCAGAAAAGTAATAGAGGGGAAATCATCCAATGGGGACACTAGTTCTGGTGACCTAGGGGGTCCCAAGGAATGCCCTTAATTTGCAGGGATTTCCTCTCACTTCCTGTCTGGCTATGGGACAGGAAGTGAAGGTAGCGGTAGCGAGCCTGTTCGGGTGCCCCTATAGCAAGCTGCTTGCTATGGGAGTTCTTGGCAGGAGGGAGGGGTCAGGAGCACCAACAGGGGAACTGAGAAGAGGAGGCTGCTCTGTACAAAAACACTTTAAGGTTTAATTTGAGGGTAAGTTACATCCAATCGGAGGAAGGGCTTAGGAATTAAAGCTCTTAAGAGTATCCATCCCCCCTTTTTCAAGGGACCAAAAGTAATTGGACAATTGAATCAAAAGCTGTTTCATGGCTATCTGTGGGCTACTCCTGAAGTATTTTAATGCAATTCTAACATTGCACCACCGCCAGACCGGAAGTGAGGTCAAATTCCGGTCATACGAACTTCTGTGTCAGATTGGGGTCACTCTCCCTATAAATTGCACTGCTGATGCTTGTATTCCACACCCCAGACGAAGTCCCAGAGGACGAAACGCGTCGGATGGACTACAGCAGCAGCACTTCCGATATCCACTACTATTTTCTATGAGCCTGATTATTACTACTGAAATGTGAGTGTTTTTAATCTGTTTTTACCACATTAAAAGTATTTATTACGGTATCACACTATGTGAGTTTTTTCTCTCAAATATGACCCAATATTTATGAACATGGGAGAATTATTGGAGTTTGTGATGACCGCATCCCTCCTGCCCTTTATTACGCATATACCTACCTTGGAACCCATCCCTGGTAACCCTCCACAACAAAGCTTGTCACGACTTATGAGGCGTGCGTCTCATTAAGTCTGTGACCTCCGGTAAGCCTCTTTTCAATAAGTGCTGACGCCAACAGGACAGGATCACCATCACCCCACCTAGAAACACCATTAGTGTCTACGGCTACTCACATATATTGTGTCACCCACATGGACTATACCACTGTATAACCTATATATACAGTTTGACGCCTTTTTCACCTAATATCCACTTGTCATTTATTTTTCTGAATGGTTTTATGTTTGTATATTCACAATACCAACAGCTTTTACTGTTCACCATTTTTGAATTTTATTGAATTTTATCAGTCACAGGATCACTTTCACAGTTATTTATTCACGTTTTATTCAGTTTTATTCCCAAATAACTGTCTTTTTTATACATATATATTTTTTTATAAATTTTGATATAATTTATATAATTTATGATATATATTTACTTTAGAGATATACTGTCTGCCCAGATTCAGCCGAATGCAGCAAAGTTGATTGGACGGCGCTTCACAGTTCATATGGGCAATGATTAAAAAACAAACTGCAAAAGCAACCCAGGAGCTTTTGAAGGAAAATAAGTAGAATATTCTGCAATGGCCGAGTCAATCGCCTGATCTCAACCCAATTGAGCAAGCATTTCACTTGCTGAAGGCAAAACTAAAAGCAGAAAGACCAACAAAAAACAACTGAAGATAGTTAGAGCCTGGCAAAGCATCAGCAAGGAGGAAACCCAGTCCATGGGTTCCAGACTTCAGGCAGTCATTGCCAGTAAAGTATTCTCAACAAATTTTGCTGTGTATAAAAAAAGTTGCAGTTCCTAAAGTTTGTACTTGATATTTATTCATTAGACAGCTTGGTGCACAAAGACCAACCTCAGCCAATCTGAGGTGCTTTGTACAATGTGATAGCCAATCACAACAGTTACGAGCTACTATTTAATTGCAGAAGTCTCCTCTTCCACTTACAAAAGAGGAAGGAGAGGAATCATAGTATGCTATGAATAGGAAATGAATCAATGGATCTTCTGCAGCAGCTGCTGATCTATTCATTACTTTTTTAACCCTTTCACCCATCCTTCCTCTCCTAAACATATAATCTCCAGCGTGTCTCAGCAATGACTATATATTAACCCTTTCCTCATCGTGCACATCTGCACATTACCTCCATTCATTTCCATCTTCCCACTGTAATATTAAACTGAACATTAACGTCTTCAACTCCTCTTCTCACTGTGTATAACCTGTACAATATTGTTTCCAATGCACCATTACCAAGCTCCATGTTTGAAAGCCTGTTTTGTCATTCCCAAAAAATGGAGTCAAAAAATGAAATCGCTTTGGAGTGTCTATTTTCCAAAAAGGAGTGTTTTGGGGCTATTCCTACTGTCCTGGCATTTTAACAGAAATACGAATGATGTTTTTTTTCAACATTTTAGATTTTATATAAAAACAAAACAAATAAACAACAGCAGTTATTAAACACTTGCCGACCGTCTCACGCCGATATACGTTGGCAAAGTGGCACGGGTGCGCAAAGCAGCGTACCCATACGTCACTGCGTCATCGGCGGCTAGCAGGCATGCGCGCTGCGGGAGTGTGCCCGTGGGTCCCGCAGACTGTGTGCGCCCCTAGTGTTTAACCCCTTCCCTGCCAGTGACATTTACACAATAATCAGTGCATTTTTATAGCACTGATCGCTGTATAGATGCCAATGGTCCCAAAATAGTGTCCAATATGTCCACTGCAGTGTGGCAGTCACAATAAAAATTGCGCATTGCGGCCATTACTAATAAAAAAAAAATAATAATAATAAAAATGCCAGAAATCTATCCCCTATTTTGTAGACGCGATAACTTTTGCGCAAACCAATCAATATACGCTTATTGCGATTTTTTTTTACCAAAAATATGTGGAAGAATACACATCGGCCTAAACTGAGGAAGAAATTCGTTTTTTTTTATATATTTTTGGGATATTTATTATAGCAAAAAGTAAAAATGATTGCTTTTTTTTTTTCAAAATGTTCAATAAAAACCGCAGAGGTGATCAAATACCACCAAAAGAAAGCTCTATTTGTGGGAAAAAAATGTTGTTAGGGTACAACGTTGCACGTCTGTTAAAGCGACGCAGTGCCGTATCACAAAAAAAGGGCTTGGTCAGGAAGGGGGTAAATCCTTCCGGGGCTAAAGTGGTTAAATACGACCCAAAGAAAGCTATATCCCTCTCAAAACATTATATAAAATTAATTTGGGTACAGTATTGCAAAACCGAGTAATTGTCAGTCAAAATATCACAACGCTAAAAACTTAAAAAATGGTCTGGTAATGAAGTGGTATTACAGGCTGGCACTCAAGTAGTTAAAGGCCATTTCTAGCTAAAACAATTTTTTTGAGTATCATGCCATTCTAACACAATAAAATAACAATATTGCATAGTAAGTGCCCCCATAGGTATGAGGGGATAAGAGACACCGCACACTTCTAGCGCAACACGTGGAAAGGAATGTTAACGGCCTTAGCCTTGAACTCCTCCTAAGCCACGCCCCTCTGGTGCATTTCGGGGTTTGGTCATAGAGAGTACTTTCAACAGGGTGAACAGCTATATAGATTAAAATTCAGATTGCATGTTCCTAAGGCTGGCCATACATTATACAATTTTCTTGTACAATTTTCATTATAATATGAGGTCAAACCTAAACACTTTCTATTTGTATGTAATCAAGCAGACCCTTGCACTACATAGTTGAAGGTAAATCTAGAGGAAATTGAATAAGAAAATTGTATAATGTATGGCCACCCTAAAGTTCTGGAAGCAATCATTATACAAGCGTAAAAACAAGATTTATGACAAAGTTAGGTTGATTTACTAAAAATAGAGAGTGCAAAATCTGGTGCAGCTGTGCATGGTAGCCAATCAGCTTCCAACTTCCGCTTGTTCAATTAAAGTATAGCTAAGGACAAAACATTTTTTGGTTTTATTATAAAGTGCAGATGGATTAGAAGACCTATTAGATTTTTATTGCTGTCTGAGCCCCCGTTATTGAGAGTCACCCTCTCTATTTGTCTTATTTAGCTTTATCATCGAAATTGAAAGTAAAAGAAAACCCTCATTTTGGGTTGTCCCTAGAAAAGTAATAGAGGGGAAATCTTCCAATGGGGACACTAGTTCAGGTGACCTGGGGGGTCCCAAGGAATGCCCTTAATTTGCAGGGATTTCCTCTCACTTCCTGTCTGGCTATGGGACAGGAAGTGAAGGTAAATCTCCCCAATGGGACACGGATGGGAACAAATACACTGACAGGAATTATAACCCTTTATTACTCTATCCAAAAAGAAAAAAAAATGTTTTGCCTATAGATCTACTTTAAGCTTTGACAAACAAAAAATTGGAAGCTGATTGGTTCTATGCAGAGCTGCACCAGATTTTGCACTCTCCAGTTTTAGTACATCAACCCCCAGTGTTTTCTTGTGTACTGCCCACCCCTCTGCCCACCCCTCATGACTACTTGTGCCTGAATGGTCATAATTAGCTTGGTGCCTTGGATATAAAGCTATATATAGAAAGAAGATGTATCCTAATTTTACACATTTTATCACATCTTCTATGCTTTTGACCTTAGACTATACTAACCCAAGCCAGGATAACTTCCTATTTCAGAAGAAAACTGTTAGGGTATGACCAATATCTGTCATCAGATTGCAAAATATTTACATACAATATCCCCTTTCTGAAGAATTGCTAAAAAGCATGTGATCGTGGTATTGCAGTGGCATCATTAGGGCTCTACTAAGAGAATAAATCATTTTGACTTTGCAAAGTGAACGTTCTTTTAGCTTAAAGTGTTACTAAACCCACAACCAGTGCCGATCCTGACCTCCCTGGGGCCCTAAGCAAAATTCTGCTCAGGGGCCCTCTACCTGACCCGTGATGCCGTGAGCTATGTAAACCATTTGCTATTGCCACACCTGACACTTCAGTGCTCTCAATACAATCCTCCCTCCTTTAAACAAAACAGTGCCTTCCCTTACATCAGGGTCCCCAGAGAGCCCCCCTTAAATCAGTGTCCTCATAGAGCCTCCCCTTACATCAGGGTCCCCAGAGAGCCTCCCCTTACATCAGGGTCCCCAGAGAGATCCTCCTTACATCAGGGTCCCCAGTGAGCCTCCCCTAACATCAGGGTCCCCAGAGAGCCTCCCCTTGCATCAGGGTCCCCAGAGAGCCCCCCTTAAATCAGTGTCCTCATAGAGCCTCCCCTTACATCAGGGTCCCCAGAGAGCCTCCCCTTACATCAGGGTCCCCAGAGAGCCTCCCCTTACATCAGGGTCCCCAGAGAGCACCTCCTTACATCAGGGTCCCCAGAGAGCCTCCCCTTACATCAGGGTCCTCAGAGAGCCTCCCCTTGCATCAGGGTCCCCAGAGAGCCCCCCTTACATCAGGGTCCCCAGAGAGCCCCCCTTAAATCAGTGTCCTCAGAGAGCCTCCCCTCACATCAGGGTCCCCAGAGAGCCTCCCCTTACATCAGGGTCCTCAGAGAGCCTCCCCTTGCATCAGGGTCCCCAGAGAGCCCCCCTTACATCAGGGTCCCCAGAGAGCCCCCCTTAAATCAGTGTCCTCAGAGAGCCTCCCCTCACATCAGGGTCCCCAGAGAGCCTCCCCTTACATCAGGGTGCCCAGAAAGCGCCCCCTTACATCAGGGTCCCCAGAAAGCACCTCCTTACATCAGAGTCCGCACAGAGGTTCCCCCTTACATCAGAGTCCGCACAGAGGTTCCCCCTTACATCAGAGTCCGCACAGAGGTTCCCCCTTACATCAGAGTCCGCACAGAGGTTCCCCCTTACATCAGAGTCCGCACAGAGGTTCCCCCTTACATCAGAGTCCGCACAGAGGTTCCCCCTTACATCAGAGTCCGCACAGAGGTTCCCCCTTACATCAGAGTCCGTACAGAGGTTCCCCCTTACATCAGAGTCCGCACAGAGGTCCCCCTTACATCAGAGTCCGCACAGAGGGGCCCAACGTGTGGCTGAGTGACATCAGTAAAAACAATGCAAAACCAGTTTGTGATCTTATACAACAAACTGTTCCTTTGAAACTTACAATGTTCCTGTACTATGTGCTTCTATACATACACCAATTAATGTAAGCATTTAACAGTAAGGCCCCTTTCACACTGGGGCGGTGGGTGCACTGGCGGTAAAGCGCCACTATTTTTAGCGGCGCATTACCATCAAATTCACTGCGCTATTCAGCCACTATCGGGGGCTTTTACCCCTCTGCTAGCAGCCGAAAAAGGGTTAAATCCACCGCAAAGTGCTGCTGCAGCAGTGCTATGCTGCCAGTATAGCCGCGCTGCCCCATTCATTGCAATGGGCAGGAGCGGTGGAGGAGCGGTATACACATCGCTCCTTCACCACTCCCAAGATGCATGCTCGCAGGACTGGGTGGGGATGCGTGCACTGTGGAGACTGGAGGCATGGATGGTGCTCGGCGTGGGTGTGGATGCGTGCGTTGTGGAGACTGGAGGGATGGATGGTGCTCGGCGTGGGTGTGGATGCGTGCGTTGTGGAGACTGGAGGGATGGATGGTGCTCGGCGTGGGTGTGGATGCGTGCGTTGTGAAACTCCGTGCTATGCCGGTTGCCTTCCTGCATCCCGGCAACCGATGACGTCATTGGTTGCTAAGGAGGGGTCAGGAGCCCGTCCAGCATTCTTCCTTGGCTGCCCTCACTTGGCTCCAAGGCTGAAAGGGAGTTACAGGTCTGTGGGGGGCCGAGTCTCTGTGCACTCTCCTTGGAGTTCAAATGGAATTCTCTGCCCTGCCAGCCAGAGGTGGACAGGCGGGACCGGGAGTGTGGTCACCCCTTTCACACTGTGCAGGTGGCTGCTATGGCTGATCTAGCAACTGAAGATTAAGGAGCAGAGGGAGCAACCTTGCAAGTCTTCCTTTATCTCCAGTGGAGCCGTAAGTGGCAGAGGGAGAGAGGCTCCTGCTCACTGACTGACACTACCTACTGTTCACTGACTGAAACTACCATACCACTAACTGACTGACACTACCATACCACTCACTGACTGACACTACCATACCACTAACTGACTGACACTACCATACCACTCACTGACTGACACTACCATACCACTCACTGACTGACACTACCATACCGCTTACTGACTGACACTACCATACCACTCACTGACTGACACTACCATACCACTCACTGACTGACACTACCATACCGCTTACTGACTGACACTACCATACCACTAACTGACTGACACTACCATACCGCTCACTGACTGACACTACCATACCACTCACTGACTGACACTACCATACCGCTCACTGACTGACACTACCTACTGTTCACTGACTGACACTACCATACCACTCACTGACTGACACTACCATACCACTCACTGACTGACACTACCATACCACTCACTGACTGACACTACCATACCGCTTACTGACTGACACTACCATACCACTCACTGACTGACACTACCATACCGCTCACTGACTGACACTACCATACCGCTCACTGACTGACACTACCATACCACTCACTGACTGACACTACCATACCGCTCACTGACTGACACTACCATACCACTCACTGACTGACACTATCATACCGCTCACTGACTGACACTACCATACCATTCACTGACTGACACTATCATACCGCTCACTGACTGACACTATCATACCGCTCACTGACTGACACTACCATACCACTCACTGACTGACACTATCATACCACTCACTGACTGACACTATCATACCGCTCACTGACTGACACTACCATACCACTCACTGACTGACACTATCATACCACTCACTGACTGACACTACCATACCACTAACTGACTGACACTACCATACCACTCACTGACTGACACTACCATACCACTCACTGACTGACACTACCATACCACTCACTGACTGACACTACCATACCACTCACTGACTGACACTACCATACCACTCACTGACTGACACTATCATACCGCTCACTGACTGACACTACCATACCGCTCACTGACTGACACTATCATACCGCTCACTGACTGACACTAACATACCACTCACTGACTGACACTATCATACCGCTCACTGACTGACACTACCATACCACTCACTGACTGACACTATCATACCGCTCACTGACTGACACTATCATACCGCTCACTGACTGACACTACCATACCACTCACTGACTGACACTATCATACCACTCACTGACTGACACTACCATACCACTAACTGACTGACACTACCATACCACTCACTGACTGATACTACCATACCACTCACTGACTGACACTACCATACCACTAACTGACTGACACTACCATACCACTCACTGACTGACACTACCATACCACTCACTGACTGACACTACCATACCACTCACTGACTGACACTACCATACTACTCACTGACTGACACTACCATACCACTAACTGACTGACACTACCATACCACTCACTGACTGACACTACCATACCACTCACTGACTGACACTACCATACCACTCACTGACTGACACTACCATACCACTCACTGACTGACACTACCATACCACTCACTGACTGACACTACCATACCACTCACTGACTGACACTACATTCTGTTCACTGACGCTACATACCTCTCACTGACTGACACTGCCATACCGCACACTGACTGACACTATATACTGTTCACTGACACTACATATCACTCACCAACTGACACTACCATACCGCTCACTGACTGACACTACCATACTGTACACTGACTGACACTACATACTGTACACTGATTGACACTACCATACCACACACTGACTGACACTACCTTATCACACACTGACTGGCACTACCATACCGCACACTGACTGACACTACCATACCGCACAGCGCACACTGACTGACACTACCATACCGCACACTGACTGACACTACCATACAGCACACTAACTGACACTACCATACCACACACTGACACTACCATACCGCACACTGACTGACACTACCATACAGCACACTAACTGACACTACCATACCACACACTGACACTACCATACCGCACACTGACTGACACTACAATATCACACACTGACACTACCATACCACACACTGACACTACCATACCGCACACTGACTGACACTACAATATCACACACTGACACTACCATACCGCACACTGACTGACACTACCATACCACACACTGACTGACACTACCATACCACACACTGACTGACACTACCATACCGCACACTGACTGACATTACCATACCACACACTGACTAACACTACAATACCACTCACTGACTGACTCTACCATACAGCACACTAACTGACACTACCATACCACACACTGACACTACCATACTGCACACTGACTGACTCTACCATACAGCACACTAACTGACACTACCATACCACACACTGACACTACCATACTGCACACTGACTGACACTACAATATCACACACTGACACTACCATACCGCACACTGACTGACACTACCATACCACACACTGACTGACACTACCATACCGCACACTGACACTACCATACCGCACACTGACTGACACTACAATACCACTCACTGACTGACTCTACCATACAGCACACTAACTGACACTACCATACCACACACTGACACTACCATACTGCACACTGACTGACACTACAATATCACACACTGACACTACCATACCGCACACTGACTGACACTACCATACCACAAACTGACTGACACTACCATACCACACACTGACACTACCATACTGCACACTGACTGACACTACAATATCACACACTGACACTACCATACCGCACACTGACTGACACTACCATACCACACACTGACTGACTCTACCATACCGCACACTGACTGACACTACCATACCACACACTGACTGACATTACCATACCACACACTGACTAACACTACAATACCACATACTGAATGACACTACCATGCCGCACACTGACTGACACTACCATACCACACACTGACTGGTACTACTATAATGCACACTGCCCTATCTGCCAGTACATACTGCTCACTGATTTCTACAGGAACAAGGCAACTCTGCATCACAACCTACTGACCGCTGACTGGTCTTGTTCACACCAGGTATGGTGCAGGAATGTGTGTGAAACTTTCCCGCACTACACATAAACACGCTGCCTTTTTCAGACGCACACAGGAGCCATTAATTCTTAATGATACCCCTACGCATCTAGGAAATAGATGTATTCGTGCCTGCTAAAATGCATGGTACCACAGTACACGCAATTTGGTACGGCACAATTTTACAAATAGTGCTGTCACCTTTTTTGATTGTTTCATGTGTGCAGACCATTGAAAATGTGATGCGTGCTTGGACGCAAATGTGATGTGCAAAAAATGACGCCTGCTTGGACGCACCTCTTGGTGTGCCCCAAGATTGTGCAGAGCTCTAAAGGGGCCTTGGCTCAAAAAAAGGTTGAGAAACACTGCCCAATGTTAACTGAACATTCTCTATTTCTCTAATTAATTAACCCCAACAGGTTACAATGTCTAAGATTCCTAGAGAATAATGAAAGTCATCTGGGAGTATTTCTTTATCTTGTTTACTAGGAGAATGTTAATGTTTCTTTAACAAACCATTTGGAATGTGGAAATACACGTTGCTCTGACATTATAGTTTATGGTGTACACATGTCTTTTTTAGAAAGCCAAATATACAATGAAGAGCAATTTAATAACTGTTTTTATTTTATTTTATTTTTTCTAGAGCAGACGGGCAGACAGTTGCTGTAGAGCAGGAAGAATCAATGAACTACATGAGCGCTGACCACTCACGTACCTGGGTTCAGTTTGAGGTGGGTTTGGCGAATATTTTTAAAGTTTGGATGCTGAATTGGAACCGCATTGAAGTCTATGGGAGCCAAATATCTGTGGAATGGGGAGCTGGGCATTGATCTAGGGAACATTTACCAAAGCAGAAAAAAAATTATTATTGGCAGGTAGCAGCAATTTAATACCATGCATAGGGGATGCCTTGTCTGTGAAGTGGTGAATCTGTATGATATATATATCAGCTACTGTAACAAAACTATCATTTACTAAGAAAAAAATGCTATTTTTAATTGTCAGCAAATGTCTGCTCCCAGTTCACACTAGTGCGATGCGAGAACCCTGTGAATCCAGTGCGAGTTCCCGAATCGCACAGTGGTTCACACTGAGATCTGTGAACAGCTGCGGTGTCAATGTAAAGTTAACGACACACCCAGATTGGTCAGCAGATCGCAGTGCGAACTGTGAAATGGTGCAGGAATCGGATCACATAAGTGTGAACACCCATGCGATCTGATTCCAGTAAGGGCCAAAAAAAGGGCCCTGCACCATTTTGTACAACTATGATGCGATTTCAGCCATACCATTGTATGGCTGAAATCGCATCGCACATACATCGCATCTGAACAGCAATCACATGCGATGTCTGGCATCGCACTAGTGTGAACCGGGCCTTCTGTTTGTACACAAAATGGCCTGGGGTTCTCTTCGTCTATACCATATCCTTATCTTAGATGACAACCTGGTATAGATGTTAAAGGGGTTGTAAACCCTCGTGTTTTTTCACTTTCCTATGCAATAAGGTAAAAAAACTTCTGACTCTGACTGGCCCTTCAGCCCCCTCGTTTTACTCACCTGAGTCCATTCGTTCCCGCGGCGGAGATGCGCTCTAACTCTCTTCCCGTTGTCTCAGCTCTCGATTGGATAGATTGATAGCAGCGCAGCCATTGGCTGTCAATTGCTGTCAATCAAATCCAATGACGCGGCCGCCGGGGGCGGGGCCGAGTCTGGCATTCCGTGTCTATGGACGCAAATGCTGGACTCGGGAGCACGCCTGCATGGTTACCCCCAGGGAGAGCGCTTCTCCTAGGGGGTTTCCCGATGCGGGGAGGAGCCGCGAGTGCCGTTGGGGGACCCCAGAAAATGAGGTTGGGGGCCACTCTGTGCAAAACGAACTGCCCAGTGGAGGTAAGTATGATATGTTTGTTATTTTTTTTTTTAAACAAGGGTTTACAACCTGAGGACCACACAATAAAATGACATGGGGTTTTCTCTTAAAAATACATACAAGACCCTTACCTTTAACCACTTCAGCCCCAGAAGGTTTAACCCCCTTAATGACCAGGCCATTTTTTGCGATACGGCACTGCGTTATTTTAACTGACAATTGCGCGGTCGCGCAATGCTGTACCCAAATAATAACTGATGCCCTTTTTTCCCACCAATAGAGCTTTATTTTGGTGGCATTTGATCACCTTTGTGGGTTTTATTTTTTGTGCTATAAACAACAAAAGAGCAAAAAAAAAATATATATTTTTTTTTACTTTCTGCTATAAAACACATCCAATCATTTTTTTTAAAAAAGCTATCCCAATAAGCGTATATTTATTGGTTTATGCGAACGTTATTGCGTCTATAAACTATGCGATAGATTTATGGAACTTTTCTTTTTTTTTTCTTCTTTTTACTAGTAACGGCGGCATTTGGTGATTTTTAGCGGGACTGTGACATTGCGGGCGGACATCTGAAACTAAGTGACACTTTTTGGGGACCAGTAACACTAATACAGTGATCAGTGTTAAAAAAAATGCCCTGTCACTGTACTAATGACACTGGCGGGGAAGTGGTTAATATCAGGGGCAATCAAAGGGTTAAATGTGTTCCCTGGGAGTGCTTGCTAACTGTGGGGGGGGGGGGGGGGGGGTTGCTCTGACTGGGTAAAGACAGAGATCGGTGTTCCTGCTTAGTAGAAACACAAGATCTCCATCTTCTCCCCTGTTATGCCCTGTACACACGGTCGGAAAATCGGACCACAAAATCCATCAGATTTTTTCCGACTGATTTTGTCTGACACTGGTGTTGCATACACGCGGTCGGACAAAGTTGTCAGAAAATCCGATCATTCTGAACGTGGTGACGTTTGTTGCCTACGACGGGACTACGTAGAGGCTAGTAGCCAATAGCTTTGGTCTTGTAATGTGATCTGAGCATGCGTGGCACTTTGTCCGTCGGAATTCGCTACACACGATCGGAAAAAGTCTGATAGGACTTTGTTGTCGGAAAAATTGAGAGCAGGAGATAAAACTTTGTCCGACGGAAAATCTGGCGGAAAAAGTCCGATGGAGCCTACACACGGTCGGAATTTCCGACAACATTGTCCGATAGGACATTTTCCATCGGAAAATCCGACCGTGTGTACAGGGCATAAGAACGGCGATCTGCCTTGTTTACAGGCAGATCGCCGTTCTGCCTCGCTTGGTAATGATCTTGGTTGGCCAGACCTGCTGATTGGCTCCCCCTTTGTCCAATCAGCAGGTCTGGCCACCCGCGACCTGCTGCTGATTGGACAGGGGGGGGGGCTTACACTTTAAGGTACCATGGGCTGTAAACCTGAAAATATTTCAAACATTTTTTAAGGGTCCCTCCGGGGTAAATGAATAGGAAGAGATGGTCTAAATATACACATCTTGTAAACTGTGTTGCACATTCAAGTGACTGTGTATAAAGAGAAGCATTTAATAACCTTCAATAGCTTTTGAACAAAAAAACAAAAGAGGTTGAAAGCAGATGGAAGGAACCAATATCATCCCACGTTTTACTAGAATACAGGAAGTAGAAAGACAATAGCTTCCTTTTCTGCACATGCAAGGATACAACATGATGAGCCGGGGTGCAGTGGAAATTTAAACAAGCAGGGATCCCGCAGTGAGCAAAGAAACATCTTTTGAAGCTAAAGTGACTAATATAACAGTTTGCATGAATTCAACCACTTATATACACATAGAATGTTTTGCTTTTTCTAACAATCCACTCAAAGATGTTTTCATTTTGTGATGTCCCTATGGAATGAAAGTAATAAATCATGATAACAAATACAAGGATGGCTTCTTTCTGAGGCCTGGCTACAATGGCGTCCAGCTGGCTTCAGTACCCAGTCACCTCCAATGAGTATGAAAGGCAGCATACCTACACCACCTTTTCTGGATCATTGATGCAAAGTATTGAGGTAAACTGCCAGGCAGCTAACATTTTAACCACTGAATGACCAAGCCTCTTTTTGAGATGTGTTGTTTACAAGTTACATGTTTTTTTTTATTACTTAGAACCCCCAAACATTATACTTTTTTTTTTTTCTTACACCCTATAGAATAAAATGGCGGTCGTTGCAATACTTTCTGTCACACCGTATTTGCGCAGCGGTCTTACTTTTTTTGGAAAAAATACACTTTTTTGAATTACAAAGTAAGACAACAGCAAAGTTTATATTGTGAAATATAATGTTACGCCAAGTAAATTGATACCCAACATGTCACGCTTCAAAGTTGTGTCCGCTTGTGGAATGGCGACAAACTTTTACCCTTACAAATCTCCATAGGCGAAGTTTAAAAAAATTCTACAGGTTGCATGTTTTGCGTTACAGAGGAGGTCTGTTCTAGCGATCGCGGCGATACCTCACATGTGTGGTTTGAACACCGTTTTCATATGAGGGGGCTAATCGTATGCGTGCGCTTCTGCACGCGAGCTCGGCAGGACGGGGCGCGTTAAAAAAAAAAAATTCTTATTTATTTTATCTTTTTTTTCTTTACACTGTTTTTAAAAAAATGGTGTCACTTTTATTCCTATTACAATGTAAACATCCCTTGTAATAGAAAAAAAAAGCATGACAGGACCTCTTAAACATGAGATTTGGGGTCAAAAAGACCTCAGATCTCATATTTACACTTAAATGCAATAAAAAATAAAATAATAAATTGTCATTTAAAAAAATTATTTAAAAAAAAATGGCCCTTTAAGTGCTGTCAGCGGAAGTGATGTTTTGACATTGCTTCCGCCCTTCATTGTTATGGAGACGGGTTGGGGCCATCTTCCCCTCACTCGTCTCCATGCCCAGCCAGGGTGAATATCCGATCGCCTCCGCCGCTGCCGACGGATCCGGTAAGCTGCGGAGGGCACCAGAGCGTGGCGGGAGGGGGGGGTGCTGCCATAACAACGATATCCCCCGTCAAAGTAAGGATGTATATCGGCGTGTGGCGGTCCAAGGAGGGCTTCAGTAGTGGTATCCTCTATGACTCATTTGTGATACGTTTCATTTTACCTTTTATGTCAAATCAATTTTCATGCTCTTAAATTGTGATGATCCACTTGGAAAAAAAATTCTCATCTTAACCCCTTCAAGCCTAAGCCTTTTTCTGACACTTGTTGCTTACAAGTTAAAATAAGTTTTTTTTTTGTAATAAAATTACTTAGAACCCCCAAACATTTTATATATATATATATATATATTTAGTTGAGACATTAGAGAATAAAATGGCGATCGTTGCAATATTTTATGTCACACTGTATTTGCGCAGCGCTCTTTCAAATAATTTTTTTTTTTTAAAGAAATACACTTTCATGAATTAAAAAAGATGATGTTACGCCAAGTAAGCATATACCTAACATGTCATGCTTTAAAATTGGGCACACTTGTGGAATGGCGACAAACTACAGCACTTAATAATCTCCATAGGCGACACTGATAACGGTTATCAGTTTAGATCTACAGAGGAGGTCTAATGCTAGAATTATTGCTCTCGCTCCAACGATCGCATAGATACCTCACATGTGTGATTTGAACGCGCGACTTACGTATGTGTTCGCTTTGGCGCGTGAGCACGGAGGGATGGTGCGCTTTTTATTTTTACACTGTCCCTTTAACCACTTCAGCCCCAGAGGGTTTTACCCCCTAAATGACCAGGCCATTTTTTGCGATACGGCACTGCATTACTTTTTTTTCTCAAAGTTTTTATTGGAACAAAACAAAGAAAAACCCCTTACAGTTTACATATAAAAAACAGCAACGATCCTTACAGTCATTACAGAAATATATCACCAATCGACATGGAATCCAGGCATATATGGTTCAATAGTACAATCCGTGCACACTCAGTATTCATTAAGCACTGTATTACTTTAACTGACAATTGCGTGGTCGTGCGATGCTGTACCCAAATAAAATTGATGTCCTTTTTTTTTCCACAAATAGAGCTTTCTTGTGGTGGTATTTGATCAAATCTGCATTTTAATTTTTTTTGCGCTATAAATAAAAAAAGAGCAACAATTTTAAAAAAAAATTTAAAAAATTTTACTTTCTGCTATAATACATATCCAAACAGAAAATGGAAAAATAAATGTATTCATCAGTTTAGGCCAATATGTATTCTGGTACATATTTTTGGTAAGAAAAATTCCAATAAGCATATATTGATTGGTCTGTGCAAAAGTTATTGTGTCTACAAATCAGGGGATAGATTTAGGGACTTTTCATTTTTTTTATTGTTTAACTGGTAAAGGCAGCGATCTGCGTTTTTTAGCTGGACTGCGACATTGTGGCGGACAAATCTGACCCTAAGTGACACTTTTTGGGGACCAGTGACACCAATACAACGATCAGTGCTAAAAAAATGCACTGATCACTGTATAAATGACAATGTTTTTTTTTCTCTTTAAGGCTTCAGTAAACTGGAAGCAATGTCATGACATCGCTTCCGGGTTACTAGATTCGAGATCTAATCAAAGCCGAATCTGGCTTTGTTCAGGTGTCCGGCCGCCGGTGGACGTACTGGCTGGTCGCTCGGGTCTCTCAGTGAGGCGGGAGAGGCCAGGGCGAGCAGCGGCGAGAGGGGGGTTGTTATAACAAGAAAGCTAACCCTCAGCTCTGAAAAACGGTACCGGGGGTGATCCCTGCAGCATCTCCTCGTTACAACCTCTTGAAGCAGAAGGCCGCATATTTGCGTTACGTCGGCGTGAATGGGGTTAATTTAACTTCCCTATTGTATTATACTCACTGTCACAATATAAATAAATGTAATAATATTCTGTCTCTCATGAGAAATGAGTCAAAGAATTGACTCATACTTCATCGGATGGCTCTGTTTCAATCAGACAAAGCAAGCCTTGCGGCATCTACAGTAGCTGTTCTGCTATTTCTTCAGATAACCCATAGTGCTCTGAGATCCCTTCGTCAAGTAATAAATGTTTATAAAAATAAAAAAATTGTATGCAAATAGTAAAAGAAACATCAGCATAACAAAATCACTGGCAAAAAGAAAAAAAAAAAAATCACCACAAATCATTATAATTAACCTTTAAGTGTTTATTTAAAAAATGTAAATAAAGTTACATGAAAGAATGATTGGATAAGCTTGGATTTTCGATCTAAGTAAATCATAAAGCTGGGCAAACATGTTTCAATCACCATTCAGATCTATAGTTCTGCCATCAACAAAGTTCATGCCTCTTGCTAAGTTTAGTGCTCTAGTTCTGACTAAGCAGAGGGAATGTCGCAGAGGGAATGTCAGGTGCATTTGTATTCAGCCCCTCGGAGTCAATACTTCGTAGAACCACCTTTCGCTGCAAATACAGCTACAAGTCTTTTTGGCTTCTTGCAAAATGCAAACAAGACTTTTTTTGGCTTTCTTTCAATAATGTTTTTCTTGTTGACACTCTTCCATAAAGGTCAGATTTGTGGAGTGCACAACTAATAGTTGTCCTGTGGACAGATTCTCCCACCTGAGCTGTGGATCTCTGCAGCTCCTCCAGAATTACCATGGGCCTCTTGGCTGCTCCTCTGATGAATGCTCTCCTTGCCCAGCCTGTCAGTTTAGGTGGACAGCCACGTCTTGGTAGGTTTTCAGTTGTGCCATACTCTTTCCATTTTCCGATGATGGATTGAACAGTGTTCCGTGAGATGTTCAAAATTTGGGATATTTTTTTTTTATATCCTAACCCTGCTTTAAACTTCTCCACAACTTTATCCCTGACCTGTCTGGTGTGTTCCTTGGCCTTCATGATGCTGTTTGTTCACTAAAGCATTCTAACAAACCTCTGAGGGCTTCACAGAACAGCTCTATTTATATTGACATTAACCACCCTGGCGGTATGATTCTGGCTGGAATTTTGTGCTGAAAGCGGTACAATTATTTTGCATGGAAATTTGGCGTTTTTATATTGTAGGCATACAATTCTTATGAATAACTCACTTAAATCTGTCCGAACCAGAGTCTAGTAGACATCCCGGGTATGATAAAGTTTGAAACACAAAAATAATAAATTATAATATAATAAAAATATATATAAAAATGATTCAATAATGTAATCAAATCAAAAACACACTGAAATTTGCTCAGTTGCAGAATAGTCGCTGTCATTAAATTTATTGTTTGATGATAAATTGTGATTCTAATTTTTTATCGCTGTTTTCTAGCTGGTCTAAAACCACTTTTGACATAAAGGGACACTTTTTGGTTGCTATGGACAATCTCCAGTTTCCAGGCAGAAAAAAAATCTTTTTATTATATAAAATGACATGCAGGGCACTGGGCAGACCACTAGGGACAAAGGGGATGTGTATTTTTTGTATACAGTACTGTAATCTGTAAGATTACAGTACTGTATGTGTGTTGTGTTTTTAAACTTTTTTGAATTTGTCGCCGATCTCCGCTCCCGTGCGTCGGAACGTTGCAGGGAACGGAGATCAGCGGCACTCGGGCACTGTGTGAATCGAGCGAGCGGACGGCTCGCACACACAGCGGGAAGACATCGCAGGATCCAGGGGACAAGGTAAATAACTTCCCCCTGTATCCTGCAACGCAGCCCGAGTCTGGCTAGGGGTTACCGCTCCTGGCAGAAAAGACTGAACCCGAGCCAGACTCGGGAACACCGCCAGGGAGGTTAAATTACACACAGGTGGACTCTATTTACTAATTAGGTAACTTCTAAAGGCAATTGGTTCCACTAGATTTTAGTTAGGAGTATCAGAGTAAAGGGGCTGAATACAAATGCACGCCACACTTTTTAGATATATATTTGTAAAAAAAAAAATGGAAAACCATTTATCATTTTTCTTCTACTTCACTACAGTTATGTGCCACTTTGTGTTGGTCTATCACATAAAATCCCCTAAAATACATTTAAGTTTTTGGATATAACATGACAAAATGTGGAAAATGTCAATGGTGAATGAATACTTTTGTAAGGCACTGTAGGTAAGCCTATAATAACCTATAGGTACTGTAAATATCTCCTAAATGTGTGCTGTTTAGGGTTTATTTACTGTAGATGCAGCCGGTGACGTCATCGGCGCATGCTCTCTGAAGGAACGGCATACCCGCGCTGTTCCTTTAGATTCCTGTGCTGTAAACGGTGGCTCCCGCACGCGTGCACGGGACAGACGTCATTGCGGTTCTGGCCACTCACGCAGCTGGAGTCCGTGAACCCGGAAGAAAGACCGGGTGAAGATGGAAGCGCCTTCAGCGGTGACAACCTGCCGCTGGAAGGCTTTGTTTTCAGGTAAGTTTTACATAATGTGCTAGTATGCGATGCATTGCCTATCAGGCTTATAAAAAAATGTAAAATACCCAGCGGTTTACTACCGCTTTAAAAGCAGGGGGGAAAAAAAAAAAACAATACTTTTTTAATGGACAGTCATTTTATCGCATTGGGCTTCATGGACAGCTTTGTCTAGCTTTTGTTAAAGTATACATACATTTCTGGGCAGATGGCAACTTTGTGTGAAAGAAACATTCCAATAACTCACATCTCCTTCCAACTTCACCATAATTCTTTCTACAGAAGCAACCAAACTAAAACCTTGTTCACACAGATTTACCTACGCATACACCTGTGTGAGTGCCATGTTTGCCCGCTCAGGATGCACAGCTGTTCCATGCTTTTACATGCAAGCAGTCCCATTCATGTCAAATGGGACACAGCAGCTTCATGGACACAGCCACTGCTCCAAGATTGACATCAGTATGGGTGCAGGATTTTAAGAGGGACCCCACAATAACAAAACAAAAAGGGCATGGTGTTGACGGAAGCCACTTACTGTTGACTGACTCACTACCTCTGCTGGAAGTCTGTTCCAAGCATCAACTACTCTTTCAGTAAAATAATACTTTCTAAGATTACTATTGAACTTTCCGCCAGTGCTAGTTTGAGGTCATGTCACCTTGGTTTCCAGAACCATATTCACCCCCTTGATGTATTTAAAGGTGTCAGTCGTGTCTCCCCTTCCCCTTTTTTCCTTTAAATTGTACATATTCCGTTCCTGAAGTCACCCCTGATCCATTTTCCATATTCTATATTCAATATTTTGAGTTCCATATTCTAAATTCCATGTTCCATATTCAGAGTTTCACTGTCTACGAATTCCAAGATCCACGTTTGATATTATGAGTTTCATGTCTTCATGTTCTGAATTCCATATTCCGAGTTACACGTTCCCTTTGCAAGTTGCACTTTGCAGGGGAATTAACCCTATATCTTAGCTTGGTGCATGAGGTGGAGCTCTGCAGACTGCCAATCATATGCATGTAAAAATGCTAATTTTTCATTTTCCTTGCACCTGATTGGATATTCATAACAAAGTGGAGCTTCACCACATTTACTACGCTCTGGGGAAAATTATTTTCAAAGTGCAACTTTCCTTGCAAAGTGAATATCCTACTTGCCTTTAGTAAACCAACCACAAAGCAACTGCTAGTGCCATTTTGAAAGTTATCTGTTGTAGATAGTGAAAGCACTCTGAAAGGTAACCTTTAAAAAGAGTAAAGCTATTACCAAGCCCCCACTTTTTTATTTTACCGAAAATGTCAAGTCATTTGTGAGCAATAAAAAGGGATGCTATAGGTAAGCTGAATCACAGACTGTTATCTCTTCCCATAAATCAGTCAAATTACCGGTCAACCTGCTGCACTCTATATTGTAAAACAGATAAAAAATTCAACAGCCTAAGTGAGACTCCCTGGTTATATCTCAGTAGATATGCTCCAGCCAGTGAAGTAGATATGTTCTGGCCAACTCAATAGATATGTACTGGCCAGCTAATTAGATATGTTTTGTTTAGCTCCATTGATCTGTACCAGCTAACTTAGTAGATATGCTTTGGCCATATAATAAGATATATTCTGGCTAGCTAAGTAGATTTGTCCCAGTTAGCTCAGGAGATAAGTTCTGGCCAATACTGTAGATGTGTTCTGGCCAGCTCAGTAGATATGTTCTGGCTAGCTCCACAAATTTGTTCCAGCCAGCTCACTAGACATGTTCTGGCCAGCTAATTGGAAATGTTCTGGCCAGCTCAGTATATACGTTCCATTTAGCTCAGTAGATTTGGTCCTGGCAGCTCAGTAGATATGTTCTGACCATCTTAGTAGATACGGTTATCAAAGGAAAAAAGTTTTGGGACTTTAAATGAGGCTAGCACCAAAGGGATGCCAGCCTCCATCCCTAATCATATGTTACAGGGGAGCACGGGTGGGACTTTGAATGAAGCACACATCAGTAAATGGCAAGTCAAGTGACTATAATATTTATTTTATGTAGTCCATGATATGCTATGAAACATTTTGGGCAACAACCTCTAAAAATACTCTGGGCATATCGCCTCCATACAATCAATCATGGACCAGTAATACACAACAGTTTACAATCAAACAAAAATGTAAACTGTTGTGTATTACTGGTCCAAGATTGATTGTATGGCGGCGATATGCCCAGAGCATTTTTAGAGGTTGATGCCCAAAATGTTTCATTCATTCAAAGTCCCACCCGTGCTCCCCTGTAATCTTAGTAGATATGTTATGGCCAGATTATTAGGTATATTCTGGCTAGACATGTTCCGGACAGCTCAGGTGATATGTTCCGGCCAGCTCAGTGGATATGTTCCAGCCACCTCAGTAGATATGTTCTGGCTAGCTCAGTAGATATAGTTGGACCAGCTCAGTAGATATGTTCTGGCTAGCTCAGTAGATATAGTTGGACCACCTCAGTAGATATGTTCTGGCTAGCTCAGTAGATATAGTTGGACCAGCTCAGTAGATATGTTCTGGCCAGGTATTTAGATATGTTCCAGCCAGATCAGTACATATAGCTCAGTAGATATGTTCTGGCTAACTCAGCAGATACGAGGGGTCTCCAAAAAGTTTCTGCACTTTTATATATAGAACTTTGTTTAAAAAAGCGTGGAACACCAAATTCTTCAAAACTTGGGCATGCTGGAGACACTTTGCAGAAACAGCAGAATACACTAAGCTTCTAAAAGATTAAATCCTTAACCACTGCTCAGGGTCTGACCCACACTAAAATAGAGCGTCTAGATGCATGGGCTCTACCCTTGGGCCCCATCGACTACACATGCCGGCTCTCACAAACGTAATTACCGTGCCGAACGAACACAATACGATGGGTCCCAACTCACAGAACACCTCCATTATAAATTATACAAAGCTGCACCCCCTCCCTCCAAATCGGAGGGAGCTACACGTGCCCAGACAGACCCAAGACAGCTACATCATCCCCAGGTTTCGACTCGGCCCCTCCCCAAGACGGACCAGGAGAGGCTATATAATTCATGACAGATTTGAGACACTCACAAAAGTATGTTATCAGCCTTTACCAAGCCAGCTAATGTCCTGTTAAGCCTGTTATATCCTATGTTTTACAGCCTAACTACTACTCAGATTCTCATAAGGGAAAATAGGTCTGTATCAATTTGACTGCAACATCTTTTATGCACGTACTCTGTGAATTCATCATAAATGTCTTTGGAATCAAACTGGGTTTATGTATTTTTCCTACCCTGTCATATATACTCATTGGATGACTATTTTGATTCTGTACTGCATATCAGTCTTTGTTTGTTGTTTGTGTTTTTTGTTAAAATTCAATAAAACATTTGAAACAAAAAAAGTGTGCAAACTTTTTAAAGAAGCCTTGTATGTTTTGGCCAGCTCAGTAGATATGTTCTGGCTAGCTCAGTAGATATGTTCTGGCCAGTTCAGTAGATATGTTCTGGCCCAACTCAGTAGATATGTTTTGACCCAACTCAGTAGATGTGTTCTGGCCAGCTCAGTAAATATGTTCTGGCCCAGCTTAGTAGATATGATTTGGCCAGTGCAGTAAATATGTTCTGGCCAGTTCAGTAAATATGTTCTGGTCAATTCAGTAGATATGTTCTGGCCAGCTCAGTAAATATGTTCTGGCCAGTTCAGTAAATATGTTCTGGCCAGTTCAGTAAATATGTTCTGGCCAGCTCAGTAAATATGTTCTGGCCAGCTCAGTAAATATGTTCTGGCCAGTTCAGTAAATATGTTCTGGCCAGCTCAGTAGATATGTTCTGGCCAGCTCAGTAAATATGTTCTGGACCAGCTCAGTAAATATGTTCTGGCCAGCTCAGTAAATATGTTCTGGCCAGCTCAGTAGATATGTACTGCACAGCTCAGTAAATATGTTCTGGCCAGTTCAGTAGATATGTTCTGGCCCAATTCAGTAGATATGTTCTGCACAGCTCAGTAAATATGTTCTGGCGAGTTCAGTAGATATGTTCTGCACAGCTCAGTAAATATGTTCTGGCCAGTTCAGTAGATATGTTCTGGCCAGATCAGTAGATATGTTCTGCACAGCTCAGTAAATATGTTCTGGCCAGTTCAGTAGATATGTTCTGGCCCAACTCAGTAGATATGTTCTGACCCAACTCAGTAGATATGTTCTGGCCAGCTCAGTAAATATGTTCTGGCCAGTTCAGTAAATATGTTCTGGCCAGCTCAGTAAATATGTTCTGGCCAGTTCAGTAAATATATTCTGGCTAGTTCAGTAGATATGTTCTGGCCAGTTCAGTAAATATGTTCTGGCCAGCTCAGTAAATATGTTCTGGCCAGCTCAATAAATATGTTCTGGCCAGCTCAGTAGATATGTTTTGGCCCAGCTCAGTAGATATGTTCTGGCCCAGCTTAGTAGATATGTTTTGGCCAGCTCAGTAAATATGTTCTGGCCCAGCTCAGTAGATATGTTCTGGCCAGCTCAGTAGATATGTTCTGGCCAGTTCAGTAAATATCTTCTGGCCCAGCTCAGTAAATATGTTCTGGCCAGCTCAGTAAATATGTTCTGGCCAGCTTAGTAGATATGTTCTGGCCAGCTCAGTAGATATGTTCTGGCCAGTTCAGTAGATATGTCCTCTGGATCAACTATAGGTATAGGTATAGGGTTCTGTATATGGAGGTTTTCCATGTATTTCATATCTTTTTTTTCTACTGGTTGACCTATATAGGTTTGTGTCTTTTTTTCAACCTACTGTATGAATCTTTGTCACATGCTTGTCCTGGGCAAATATTAAGGCCAGAGACAGGCAGATAACAATTTTTTTTAGAAAAAGGTAGCTGACGACATCCCCTGTATTTCTCTGAAGATCTTTCTTCCTTTAAGCATCTGTATTGTGTTGCAAAGCCTATGACGACACACAGGGTTAAGTGCAGTCAACCAAACCACTTCCTATATTATACTGTACAGAGAGAGTTCCTCTGCTCAAGTCTCTACCAACATAGGGCTGTGGACGACTAATTGTACCGTTCATTGACAGTTTTTAATTAACACTTAAATACAGTCATTTTCCCTAGCTACTTCAAATACTTTACATTGTTCAATGTATTTTATAGGGCAATCAGCAAAGTGCAATAATTCATTAGAGGAGGATCAGAAATAACTTCTCCCTGATTTGACGAATAGAGTGAATGCGGTGGCTATTATGGGTTGCAATGCCATAATCAATAAGCCTATATCTTTGGTGAATGGCTGCCTGCCTGAGCCTGCTAGTGACTGCATCACCCGATGAACACAAATACTGACATCAGGCTGAGCCATTCAGCACTGACATCCTCCATGATGGAACACACACCCCCAACTGACCGTTTTCACCCCACCGCCCACCAGAAGGAAACACAGCTGAAATAGCACTGCCTCTTACAGCATTTGATTATTTCAGATCGAGCCTCATGTGTCATACTATGGATTTAGAAATACAGCGGTGTTGCCTCTCTTGCCAATGTTTATTGCACAGAAAATACTATCTACAGAATCCTATACAAAGTTCTTTTTAACTTTAATGATCTTTCTGAAAATGCAAAGGAATCTTCCATCCTACTACATTGTTACTGTACGACTCAATCTATACTCGTGTGTCATGGTGTATAAACTATTAGAACACGGATGAGTGCAAATGATATAAACACAAAGCATGCTCAGTGTCCATCAATATACAATACAGATTGTAGTAATTAGCCTTACTATGAAGCTCAGCACAGTTGCTGAATACAGTGAGCTCATTATGTTCCGTATCAGTAAACAATATCGCATGTTCTGTATCAGTAAACAATACCGCGTGCTGATTATCAGTGTGTAGATACAAAGCATCAATAGGAAGCCTACTATAAAGGCAGTGTTCATTCTTAGTGTATTGACCAAAATACGGACTGACCAGCAGTCATATATACTCAGACTGAGGGCCGCGACATTCTTCTGTACTCATGATTATGTAAAGTGTACAGGGATTTACTGACTGCCATAATTGATATTAGACTATGAAAAAAAATGTCATAGAGCAGCCTTTTTGAGGTGCCTTCTGGGATGTTTTGGCAACATGTCTAAAAAATTGCCCCAAATTGCTTAAAAACGGGCAAGTTTACACAAAGCCACAGGTTTTATTGTGCAGCATCACAACCTTGGGCACTGTCTGGGACAGCCACTGGTATTCCAACAACTGATGATGTCACTGGTTTATAAGGAGTACGCCGGTGCCTGAATCCTTGTTTGTCCCTTCCTGACCTCTCTCCATCAGCATTGGATCACATTAGCTCAGTGATGGCGAACCTTGGCACCCCAGATGTTTTGGAACTACATTTCCCATGATGCTCCACTACACTGCATCATGGTAAATGTAGTTCCAAAACATCTGGGGTGCCAAGGTTCACCATCACTGCATTAGCTCATTGAGCCCCCGTTCCCACTGCCGTGACTTGTCATGCCATTTGATAGTTCAAAGTTGAATGACAAGTCGCGCCCCATTACCAGCAATGGAACCGTTCTAATCAGTGTGACTTAGAAAAAGGTTCCTGCGCTACTTTTTGGTGCAACTTCAATGCGACTTGCATTGACTTCTGTTAAAGAAGTTGTATGCAAGTCATGATGAAGTCACGCAAGGATTTCGCATATAAAGTCGCACAGGAGTGTGAACCCAGGCTAAAGGATAGAAACTGAGGCAGAAGAGAAATGCTGGAATACTAGTCAGTACCAGTGTGCAAAGGTGTATTTTCTTTGTAAGGCCCCCTACACACTGATGGACCCTTCAGGTCTGCCTGTCAGTTTTGGCGGCAGACCTGACTGGGAGCTCCATGCTAGTCTATGGAGCGACAGATGTCAGCGGTGGAATGTCTGCTGACATCCGACCTGGTCCGATCAGCCAAAAGCAGTCCGTTTTCATCCGATCTCTCCATAGAGACCAGCGGCGCTCGACAAGCCCCTTCCCACTCAGTGAGCAGAGAGGGACCTGTCATCCGCCGGTGTTCTATCACCAAGTGTCCGGCTGTCACTAGGTGTCCGAAGTCTACTGCGCATGCGCAGCGCATGCGCAGTCCGGATCCAGAAGATTTTCAGAAATTGTCGGAAGATGAGCGGCGCCTGCACCGTGAGTCGAGGAGAAGCCCCCACCATCCAAGCGGACATAGGGTTAGTCAAATTGAGAGGGCCCCTCGCGGGCTCGCTTCGCTTGCCACGCATCGGGCACGGCCTCGCTGCGCTCGGCACTTTTATATTCTAACTCTATGTCCACTGGGATGGTGGGGCTTGAAAGTGGACTCACGGCGCAGGCGCCGTTCATCCTCGGCAATTTTCGGAATATGGGCGTTCTGTGTACTGCGCATGCGCAGTACACCTCGGACACTTGGTGATGGGGGACGGATAATGATACAACACCGGCTCAGCAGAGATCAATGGAGAGATCTCCCGCTGAGCCGGCGGACAGAGGCGGTCTCCTTGCAAGTGGATCCGCCTCGTGTGAAAGGGGCCTTAGAATAAATCACCTCTAATGTCGGGTGTCCTTCTTGAGTGGATTTTGCTGCGTTAAGTAAAACTATTAGTTTACATTTTAGAATGGGGTGAATTAAGATTGTGCAGAATTTTAAAGGGTGCCTTGACTGACAAAAAGGTTGGGAAGCACTGTCATAGAGATCCAATGTTTTCATACAATGCTTAGGCAAACACATTATAAAAAGGATATTATTATACCAAATAATAAAAGAAGGACAAAGCAAATAACAATAATGGAGTGCGACATCCTATAGCAGGGGTGTCAAACTCAATTTCATTGTGAGCCACATCTGCATTAAATTTGTCCTCAAACGGCTAGTTGTTTCTGTAAGACTAGATGTCCAGAGCACCCCCCTTACATCAGATTTTAAGAGCGCCCCACCATCAGAAGACAATAGTCCCTCGCCCTCCCTCATATCGCATGTGCTGCTGCCATAAAGAAGCTGGAAGTGAGCTGGGAAGCAGAAAGTGCAGGGTCTGGAGGAGGACCAGAAGAGAGCTGGAGTCAGTTGCCAGAGTCTGCTGAATGCTGAGATAAAGGGAAATAGAGACGAGGCGCTGCAACTGCAGAGAGGTGCAGGATCTGTAGGGGGAGTTATGTCCTTCTCTCTGCTGCTGAGACAGAGGGGTGACAAAGACAAGCCTCTCTGCAGAGTTCTGTCCTCCTTCCTATTGTCGACTGATGAGACAAGGTGGGGGCAGAGATGAGTGTGTTCCGCAGCTGCAGGAGAGGTGTGAGGACCACATGAAATGGCTTGGCGGGCCGCATTCGGCCCACAGGCCTTGTGTTTGACACATGTGACCTATATAGCAACCAATCCAAATACTATGGTGAAGTTATTACAGCACTGTAGTCAGATTATAGGTGATCAGTTGCTCCAGGTTATAGCACTTTGCAAAGCACCACTGCTTTTAGCATTGCGTTTTTGAATTAACATGCTTCCATGTTTCATTGCGGATTTGTTTTTGAAAGTGCGTGCTTTGGTGTTAGCAAAGTTACCATTGGTCCACATTATTTCATGGATTTGGACCTGGAGCGGGCACACGCACTGATAAATGATAGGCACATGCTTTTTTCAAGTCAATGACTCACCAGATAGTGAAGGAAGGACAAGGATGACAGCCCTGGAGTATTTTAAACAAGATCATTTCTATTTCGGGCATGGTAGAGAGCGATCAAACTTAATCAAATACTGCACTTTGCGGGGCCAAATGTGCTCAGGCCTCCTAGTGTGGGTCCACCTTAAGTGCTAGTTCACACTAGATGCAGTTCTGTGCGCTTTTTTTCTGCACTAAAAATGCATGCAGTGTTTTCCATGTATCCCAATGGCTCTAGTTCACACCAGTGCAGTCAGTCTCCGGTCAGCTTCCGGTGCAGCAAAAAAAAGTAGAGCGTGCTGCATTTTTTTTTGCACAGAACTGTACTGGAGCCTAGCCAATTGTATCAAAGATGCACTGGAACTGCATGTGGTGTGAACTGTAAGCAAAAACTGATCCAGAAAGTATGAGTGCATTTTTGTGGTGTGAACTGGCCCTAAAAGTGCATGCACAGTGTTTTCCATGTATTCCAATGGCTCTAAGGCTCGATTCACACTAATGCGTTTTTTGATGTATTTTGCAGAAATGCAGGGAAATTTTTTAACATGGGTTCCTATGGAACATGTTCACATCAATGCATTTTTGTGCCTCTGCGTTTATGGAAAGGGTTGGGGACTTTTTTTCATGCAAAATTCTGCGTTTTGCATGTAATAGAAGTCAATGGACCGGCATCCAAAACGCAAGTACCGCGTTTTACCGTGTTTTTACTGCGATTTTGCCGCGATTTGCTGTTTTTTTTTCCTTTTTTTACACTGTATATAGCTGGTTGCTAAACAACCACAGTGTAAAAAAAAAAGAAATATAAAAAACGCAAAACGCGGCAAAATCGTGGCAGAAACGTGTGTCCAAAAACGCGGCAAGCACCGCAAAAAGCACTGCAAAAACGCTCAAAAGCTACATGCATAGATGTGAATCGAGCCTTAGGCTGGATTCACACTAATGCGTTTTTTGATGCATTTTGCAGAAATGCAGGGAAACTTTTTAACATGGGTTCCTATGGAACATGTTCACATCAATGCATTGTGCATTTTTTGGAAAAGGTCTGGGACTTTTTTTCATGCAAAATGCAGCATTTTGCATGCAATAGAAGCTAATGGACCTGCATCCAAAATGCAAGTACCGCGTTTTTACTGCGATTTTGCTAAGCAACCACAGTGTAAAAAAAAAAAAAATAAAACTTTTTAACATGAGTTCCTATGGAACATCACATCAATGCATTTTTGTGCCTCTGTATTTTTGGAAAGGGTTGGGGACTTTTTTTCATGCAAAATGCAGCATTTTGCATGCAATAGAAGCTAATGGACCCGCATCCAAAACGCACGTACCGCGTTTTTACCATCTTTTTACCATGTTTTTACCGCGTTTTTACCGCGATTTTGCTAAGCAGCCACAGTGTAAAAAATTTAAAATAAATAAAATAAAAAAACGCAAAACGTGGCAAAATCGCTGTAAAAACGCGTGTCCAAAAATGCAGCAAGCACCGCAAAATGCACTGCAAAAACGCTCAAAAGCAACATGCGTAGATGTGAATCGAGCCTCATTCACACCAGTGCAGTCAGTTTCAGTCAGTTTTTGATGCAGAAACTGACCGAAAACTGGAACTGACGCCACTGGTGTGAACTAGAGCCACTGGAATCCATGGAAAACACTGTGCGTGCATTTTTAGTGCCGAAAAAAAGCGCACGGAACTGCATCTAGTGTGAACTGGGCTGCCCTAATGCAAGATGACAAGCGGAAATCTGGTTTCATAAATCTGTCCAAAAGGTAGTCAAATCAGATGATTACCACTTGTCATCTGCGGTTACTAAAGAAGGTAGACCGGTGCTCTTTGCTCTGTGTTAATAAATACATCCAATATACAGAGTTATTCAAATCCCAGGAGAGTAGCCAGTAAGCCGAAAAAGGTCAACAAGCCTTTAACTTGTTAAAGTCTTATCGTTTTTTTTGTGAATTGAAACCACATAAAACTCCCTAGAAATTCCTAGATGGTACTAATTCCTGAACGCCGCATGAACATATCCACCACTTGTTATTTATGTACATACATCCTCCCATTGATAATATAGCAGCAGCCATTATTTATTAACATATAATTAAACATACTTTCTATGTAGTATTTTGGTTACATATGTACATACATCATCCCATTGATAATATAGCATCAACCATTATTTATTGATATATATTAAGATATAATTAAAGATACTTCCTATGTAGTATTTTGGTTACATATGTACATATATCATCCCATTGATAATATATCACCAGATATGATTTATTGATATATATTAAGATATAATTGAAGAGACTTCCTATGTAGTATGTTGGTTACATATATACAAAGATCATCCCATTGATAATATCACACCAGAGATGATTTATTGATATATATTAAGATATAATTAAAGATACTTTCTATGTAGTATGTTGGTTACATATGTACAAAGATCATCCCATTGATAATATATCACCAGATATGATTTATTGATATATATTAAGATATAATTGAAGATACTTCCTATGTAGTATGTTGGTTACACATGTACATACATCACCCCATTGATAATATCGCACCAGCCATTATTTAGACGTTCCTACTTAGTATGTATACTTAGATATGCATATTTAATAGAGTTCAAGTGTAGCTTGATGATTCTCCTCTGTTTGTGAATGTCATTTGTAATGATGTAAAAAGGCCTGCTACATAAAATAACACAACAGAAATGTTTTTGAATTCTGACGACTTACTTATATCTATAGATCGCTAAGTTGGGAGTATTTAAAAAGGTATTTTATTTGTTTCACAAGAGATAACAGAAAAAAGCAATAGGCTTCCAACGCATTTTGGGAGCCAATAAAACAACCCTGAATGAGTTACTAGCCTATTGTTTTCTCTTTTGTCCTTTGCAGAATAAATAAAACACCTCAATGTGTGTGTTTTTTATGCTCCTTCTTGTTAAGCTATCTATAAGTGGTTATTTTCTAAAACTGGAGAGTGCAAAAATCTGGTGCAACTTTGCATAGAAACCAATCGGCTTCCAGGTTTTATTGGCAAAGCTTAATTAACAAGCTGAAGTTAGAAGCTGATTGGCTACCATGCACAGCTGCACCAGATTCTGAGTCCTCCAGCTTTAGTAAATCTCCCCCATAGACTTTTTCAGGTTGGGTATGCCCGGAGGGAACCGCACTTTGTTAGCAAGCTGGCAAAATCTCAAAGTAAGCCCAGATCTGGATACTGGAGTCAAGACATCAGATAGTCGCAAATCAGTGGTCTTGCTATCAGACAAGTTTTTTTGGTAGAATATTGTCTGATGGCTTGACTCTAGTGACCTGGATCCAGCGCCTCGCTTGCAGCTCTACTAATGTATCAGATCAGGGGTCTACAAACTATGGTCCTCCGGTTGTTCAGGAACTACAAGTCCCATCATTCCTAGTCATGTCTGTGAATGTCAGAGTTTTACAATGCCTCATGGGACGTGTAGATCCACAAAAGCTGGAGGACCGTAGTTTGGAGGTCCCTGTATCAGATGATTACATTGTACTATATTGTTAGATTGTTTCATCCCATATAGGCAAGTGTAAACTATGATGTTAGTGAATTACTTGACATGGCGCACTGACCTGAGACATCTGCGGTCGTAGGTTGATCTCCTTCAGGTTGACGGAGCTGGGCTGCAGGTTCTTGAGCAGCTGACATAGTAGCACCCCATCTCGGAGGGTCTGGGCCAGGTCGAAGACCTGCGCCGTGTCCCAGGTCACCCTGTGGTTGGGAGGTAGCACTTTACATCGGATCAGCCACTGGGCACACTGTCTCCAAGGCTCCATGACGGCAAGTGCAAAAGAGCAAAAGTGCTAGTGCAATACTAGAATACTGGAGGATGAAGGAACAAGTTTTTGGGCTCCCAGCAAACGATGGCTGGTCTATAGTGAGATGGGGCGGACCTGACTTCAGGACAGCATCAAAGTTCAGCTTTGTAGAGAATCAGAAATGAAGAGTGCAGTCCATGGCTGGAAGGAAGGACAGACATGATCAGAGTGAGTGGAGGTGTAGGATCCTTGGGGCAGGGTCACTCACCTCTCCTATGGTGACAATGTCCAGTGTCATCTTCAGCTGAGATCATGGTGCTAGAAGGACAGGAGACTCCAGCAGATCACACAGCAGCCTCCTGATAGGTGCACAGTGCTGAGGACAGCCTGGCAGGGTTATGTACTGCTGTCCTGAGGATGGGGTGCTGCACACATGGCCACACAGCTGTCAGATCTCTGCAACCTCCGTCCGATCTCCCCGCTTCCATCCAGCGTGTCCCCGGGTCCGCTGTCACTTTCTCAGTCTCCTCTTACTTTATCTCCTTCCATGTGTATCCTGCCTGCTCCGATCCCCGGCGACCCCCCTCCTATATCGCCCCGTCTCCGATCCTCTAGCTGGATCTCCTGCTATCCCCCCCTCGCCTCTCTCCAGATCTGCCCAGGGCTGCAGCCCCAAAATCGGCGCATGCGCAGCACGGCGTGCTGGATGTGCCACTACCTGTCATTGCATAGTGTTCTATGAGAGGGGGAGGGGGGAGGAGGAGGAAGAGGATGATGGCTACAGACATGTACGACGTGGTGTCACCACCAGCAGAAACACTTGACATTGTCCTCTGGAAGGAATGGAGGCTGTGCCACCACACTGGAGGATGTGACCTTCTGGGGAGACATCTCGTTATATCTCTTAGCATATCATTATTCTTCACATATAATCCATCCACATCCACTACTTAATGGTCCTGCAGTCTGGGTTTCAGGAAATTGTTTCTTGGACCCCTTTCTCACTGGTGGTACCGGTAAAGCGCTGCTCGTTTCAGCGGCGCTGTGGGGGCGTGAGCCGGGGCGCTTTTAACCCCAAAGAAGGGGTTAAAAGCGCCGCTGCCCATTGATTTCAATGGCAGAGGCGGTTTAGGAGCGATGTATACACCACTTTCACGCCAACCCCAAAGACACGGCTTGCGGGACTTTTTTTTCTCCGTCCCGCAAGCGCACCGCCCCAGTGTGAAAGCACACAGGCCACTCTGGGGAGGCATGAGAGGTAGTTTACAGGCGATATTTTTAGCGCTAAAACGCCTTTATTGTGAAATGGGTCTTACTGTGTTCTCTGCCTCCTTGTAACATCCTCTGTGAGTTCCTGAACCTCTCCTTTCCCCCCTCACTTTCATTTGTCTGGAACATGCAGTGCACATTGGTTGTGGGGTTCTGTGCAGGGCCATATTAAGCATCATGGGCCCCTGGGCAAAGTAATGCACTAGGGGGCCCCTACCAGCCTGCATCAAGTGTGTCCCCATCACAGTGCCCATATACATCAGGTTCCCCCATCACAATGTCCCCTTACACCAGTTGCCCCCCTCCATCACAGTGTTCCATTACATCAGGTGTCCCCATAACAGTGCCCCCTTACATCAGTTGCCCCCCCCCCCATCACAGTGCTCTATTACATAAGATGCCCCCATCACAGTGTACCTATACATCAGGTGTCCACATCACAGTGTGCCCACACATCAGGTGTCCCCATCACAGTACCCCCTTACATCAGGTGTCCCCAACACAGTACTCCCTTACATCAGTTCCCCCCCATCACAGTATTCCATTACATCAGGTGCCCCATCACAGTGTCCTCATACATCAGGTGTCCCAATCACAGTACCCCCTTACATCAGGTGTCCCCATAACAGTGCCCCCTTACATCCGTTGTCCCCCATCACAGTGTTCCATTATATCAAGTGTCCCCAATCACAGTGTCCCCATACATCAGATGTCCCCATCACAGGACCCCCCCTTACATCAGGTGCCCCCCATCACAGCACCCCCATACATCAGGTGTCCCCATCACAGTACCCCCTTATATCAGGTGCCCCCATAACAGTGCCCCCCTACGTCAGTCCCCCCCCCCCAATTCACAGTTATCCATTACATGAGATGTCCCCCATCACAGTGTTCCATTACATCAGGTGTCCCCATCACAGCACCCCCCTTACATCAGGTGCCCCCCATCACAGCACCCCCCTTACATAAGTTGTCCCCATCACAGTGCCCTCTTACATAAGGTATCCACATAACCAGGGCCAGGACAATGGGTGGGCAGGAGAGGAAGCTGCCCAGGGTGCAGACTAGCAAAGGGGCAAAGAATAGACGCAGGGTAGTACACCCATTCTATGGCATGTATTACAGTGAAGAAGGGGTGCAATTCTGGATCTTTGCCCTGGGTGCTGTACTACCCTATCCCGGTACTGCCCATAACAGTAACAGTGCCCCTTACATCAGGTGCCCCATCACAGTGTTCCAATACATCAGGTGTCCCCCTATCACAGTGTTCCAATACATCAGGTGTCCCCCATGACAGTGCCCCCATACATCAGGTGTTCCCATCACAGTGTCCCCATATATCAAGTCCCCACTCCCCCCCCTCCATCACAGTGTCCACATGCATCAGGTTCCCCCATCACAGTGTCCCCATACATCAGGTGACTCCCCCTGTACTCATGGATCACAAATGCTGTTCCCATGTGCAATGAAGGCAGCGCCTCCTTCCTCTCCTGCTCTGAGACTGAGGTGCGTTCTCAGTCTCAGTGACGGCTCTTTTCTACCCCCCTGCAGGAGAAAGCGGAATCCTCTCTCCAGCAGAAGCCAACAGCTGCTTCTTCTGACAGGAGTGACATTGCAGTTACTCCTGTCAAAGAAGAGCGGCATGAGTGGCCAAATCGACACTGCACCCCCTCAACCCCCCTCTTTTACTGGGCGCTGATCATGGGCCCCCCATACACCTGTGCCCATTCATTAAGATGGCCCTGGTTCTGTGCATGCTACAAATCTCATAGCCTATAGTCTATAGTTCATCTCACTCAGGAACAAGCAAGAGGTGGCTACAATCCTACATACAGTGGGGAAAACAGTATCTGTCAAAAGAGATTAAATTGAATTAAATTAAATATTGCCCCTATATAAGTATGGAATATCTTATCCTCTAGTAAAAATATTAAAATCTGGAGGAGGAGCAATAGAAGGGACTTTTTAAGGTTAAAGTGGTTCTAAAGTTAAAATGTTTTTACCTTAAAGCGAACTTCAGTAATTTTTTTCATCTTTCCATCTATTAAATCTTCTGCCCTTGTTGTTTTAACTTTGGATAGTAAAACATTTTTTTTCTGCCAGTAAAGGTCAGAGCAGGTAAGTATAACACCTTTTTTTTTTAACCCAAATTGTATCCTTTCGTGTCACTTTAAGAATTCATCCTTGAATAGATTTATTTTCTTTTTTAGTTTCATGTCATTGTAAAAACAGAAAGCAGAAAAATCCAACTTCAATTAAAGTGACAAGTCTGGTTTTAGAAAAAAAATATTTTCAAGCTTGTATTCTTAACCGCTTGCTGACCATCTCACTTACATGTATGCGCTGGATCATGTATCTGATATCTCCCGGGTGGGGGGGGGAGGGGGCGTGCTTGCACACCCAGCAACCCTTCTGTGCCTTGATTAGTTACAGCACAAGCCGATCAGCCGGTGCCGGTGTTCTGTCACAAAATGTCCGGCTGTCACCAGGTGTCTGAAGTGTACTGCGCATGCGCAGTACAGAGCATGAAGATTTTCGGAAATTGTCGGAAGATGAACGGCGCCTGCGCCGTGAGTCGAGGTGAAGCCCCTCCATCCAAGCGGACATAGGGTTAGTAAAACTTAGAGGGCCCCTCGCCACGCTTCGGGCACAGCCTCGCTGCGCTAATGTAAACAACACAGAGCTCCGAATACTGACAGGCGATCTTGCTGTTTTTTTTATTCTTGGCAAATCAGGAGAAAAAAACAGCAAGACGCTTAGTAAAAGCACCACACACTTTACACATATTTAGGCACATATTTAACCACTTCCTGCCCACGCAATACCTGAAAGACAGCTACAGTGCAGGCTTACTTTGCCGGGAGGGCGTACATGGATGTCCTCCTGTGATCGCACTGTGCATCCTTCGCAGCCAATCACAGATCAGGGTAAAGGGCCAATCACAGCGGCCCTTTACCAAATGATCAGCTGTATCCAATGACAGCTGATCCCTGATGTAAACACAAGCCGGTAACTGGCATGTGTTTAAAGGACATCAGCACTGATAAGCAGGGCACCGATTATCAGTGGAGTGCCAACAGTGCCCACCAGTGCTGCCAATCAGTGCCCACCAGTGCTGCCAATCAGTGCTTTCAATCAGTGCCCATCAGTGCTGCCAATCACTGCACCCTCATCAATATCACCTGTCAGTGCTGCCTATCAGTGCCCTTCAATGCTGCCTATCAGAGCCCATCAGTGCCGCATCATCAGTGCCACCTATCAGTGCAGCCTCATCAGCGCACATCAGTGAAGGAGAAGAAATAACCTGTTTGCAAAATTTTATAATAAACTATGAACATTTTTTTTTTCAAAATTTTCTGTCTTTTTAGCAAAAAAAATTAAATAAATAAACAACAGTGACTCAATACCACCAAAAGAAAGCTCTATTTGTGTGAAAAAATATAAAAATGTCATATGGGTACAGTGTTGCATGACCGCACGATTGTCTTTAAAAAGTGTGACAGCGATGAAAGCTGAAAATTGGCCTGGGAAGGAAGGGGGTGAAAGTGCCCTAGAGGCAAGTGGTTAACCTTTGATCGCCCCTGGATGTTAACCCCTATCCAGCCAGTATCATTAGTTTCAGTGACAGTGTATAGTATTAGCAATGAACACTGTATTAGTGTCACTGGTGATATCAGTGTCAGTTGATCAGTTAGTGTCAGATTGTCTGCCTATCACACTCCCACTATGAGTCGCTGATCACCCCCATTACTAGTATAAAAAAAAAATATATATATATATATATATATATATATATATATATATATATATATATATATATATATATATATATAAATTCCAGTATCTATACCAGACGTTATAACTTTCATACAAACCAAAAATTATATTAATTAAATACACTTATTGTCTTTTTTTTTTTTTTTTTACCAAAGACGTGTAGCAGAATACATTTTGGTATAAATTCATGAAGAAATTCGATTTTTTTTATTTTTTTTATTGGGTATGTTTTATAGCAGAAAATAAAAAATAAAAATGTCTGTATTTTTTTATTTATATCACAAAAAATAAAAAACCCAGTGGTCATCAAATACCACCAAAATAAAGCTCTATTTCTGTGAAAAAGATGACATAAACTTAATTTACTTATATTTTTATATGACTGTGCAATTGCCAGTTAAAGTAGCACAGTGTTGAATAGCAAAAAATGCTCTGGTCATGAAGGGGGTAAAATCTTCCCAAGGTCAATTGGTTAAAGTGGTTGTAAACCTCAGACATGAAATAGGAACAAAGCATATGCCTCTATAGTGTGTACTTGTCTCTATTAAGAACACTACGTGTCATTTCTGTCGGCTGCTTTGTTCCTCTGCTATCAGCATGAATCACTTCTGCCAATTTTTCCTGACACCAAGTGAAAAATGGTGACAGATGAGGGATCTCCAGCCGATTGACAGCCTCAGCTCTGTTCCTGTTTGCTGTGTGAAGGGGGTGTCCCTTCCCTCCAATCAGCTCTCAGAGCTCTCCTCTCCCTTTTTTAAAGTCTCAGAGAAACTGTATAAATTCTGCACTTTGAACAGATGTAGAGAAGAGAAGACTACAGATAGACACATACAACTTATGTAGGAGGATTTTGTTTTAATCTCTGTGTATCACCTGAAGGCAGTCACTTCACTGGGTGTATGGAAGGGATTAGAAACATTTTAACCACTTGCCTACTGGGCACTTTCACCTCCTTGCTACCCAAACCAATTTTCAGTTTTCAGCGTTGTCGCATTTTGAATGACAATTGCGTGGTGATGCAAATGCTGTGCCCAAACAATGTTTTTATCATATTTTTAAACAGATAGAGCTTTCTTTTCGTGATATTTAATCGCCATTGGGTTTTTCTTATTTTTTTGCTAAACGAATGAAAAAAGACAGAAAAAAAGTAGTTTCTGTTATAAAATGTTGTAAATAAGTAAATCATTTTTCTCCTTCACTATTGTGCGCTGATGAGGCTGCACTGATGTAGAGGCGCTAATATGCAGCACTGGTGGACACTGATAGGCGGCACTGATAGGCAGCACTGATGGGCACTGATAGGCGGCACTGATAGGCAGCACTGATAGGCACTGATAGGCATCACTGATGGGCACTGATAGGCGCTGATAGACAGCAATGATAGGCGGCACTGATAGGCGGCAAAGATAAGCGGCAATTATAGGCACTGATGAGCACTGATGGGTGGCACTGATTAGCACTGATAGACATCAATGAAAAGCGACACTGATAGGCATCGCTGATGGGTACTGATTGGAAGCACTGTTGAGGCTGCACTGATCATCAGGACACTGATGATCAGTGCCCTGATTGTCAGTGCAGATGTACCCGCTGAGGAATGCCGCTTACCAGCTCTCCTCTCCTCTCCTGCTGTCAGTGTGAGGAGAGGAATGCCGATAACAGGCATTCATAGCTCCCAACTGTCCCTGATTTGGAGGGACTGTCCCTGATTTGCAGCAATGTCCCTCTTTCCTCCTCATTTGTCCCTCATTTTGGTCTGATATATATAGATGTATATAAAATGCACTTTTTATCTTTCGAAACGTGTTTCCCAGTGCTAATCCTTTCATCCAATTTCTAAATTGCTGCATTTGTACATTTTAAAAGCCAATATAAAGAAATAGTAGTGGTATAAAACAAAGCTCTTGTGGATTTAAGTAACTTTTTTTTTGGTTAATTCTCCTTTAAGGGGGTGGGGCAGGGGGTGTGTCCTATGCCTACATACGTTTGTTAGTAGGTGTCCCTTATTCGTATTTTAAATGTTGGAAGGTTTGGGCATCTTTACCACGATGGGTAATGCGCTGTGTCCCAACAATGGTACATCCTCATATGACATCCTCCCAGAACGAGAGTGCTCCCGCCCATCTGTCATTTCACTATACGGCCGGCGGGAATCAGTTAAAGTATAACTAATGGCAAAACTTTTATTTTAGTTGTAGATAAGGTGGAGAGGGATTAGGTCACCTGGTTTTATTGCTGTCTGTGTCAGCATTATGTTTATCCTGTTTACTGTCATCACCCAGAATGAAAGTGAAAGAAAATCCCACGGATTGTAACCAGAACAGTAATAGAGGAAAAATCTTCCAACAAGGACATTCGTTCTGGTGACAACTAGGTCTGGTTCGTTCTGGTGACAACTAGGGATTCCCCCACTGGAGGGATTTCCTCTCATGTCCTGTTTTGGCTATGGGACAGGAAGTGAAAGGAAATCCCCCCAATGGGACACAGAGGGCAAAAAAAAGAACTGACAGGGGTAATAACCCTCCATTACTCTATCTAAAATTAATAAAAAGTTAGTTTTTAGTGAAACTTTAAAGTGATTCTAAAGTGATTCTAAGGGCTAGACATTTTTTTTACCTTACAGCAGTATTAAACCCAAACCCAAAAAAGTAATATATTGGAGCTTACCAATCATTAGATGTGGTGGCTGCATTCGTTTTCTTTTTTTAGCATTTTTTCCTATCTGTTCTCATTTGGTGATCTGGCCAGCAACAAACTCCTGTTAGAGTGCCGCACTCTGGATGAAGGAGCACAGGACACCTTTGGACAGCAGTATTATCAGTATGTGGGGAGTGTTAAATGGACTAGTAGATTTAAATACACTAACAAGTTGACGCCACACTCTGGCTAAAACTATATAAGCAGGTGCAGCAGTTTTCCTTTTGGGATAAAGGTTTTACACAAATGAATAAAAGCTGATTATTAAAAGCATCCCTGTCAGTTGTAAATGGTTTGACTTAACCCTGTAACTGCTACATCTACAGGAGAGCTTGTTCTTTTGCCTTGTATCTGGATCACCAGATACAAAATAGAAAAAAACAAGCCTGAAAAAGAAAATGAATGCAGCCATCACATCAAAGATTTGCTAAAATGTAATATACTGTATTAAATGTTTGCTTTTGGGTTTAATACTACATTCCCTGACTTAAGGTAAAAAATGTCCCATTACATGTATTACCCCCTCACTTCCCCTGTGCCCATCTTGAAAGGTCCTCTCCTCTCTCTCTCTGCTCCCAGAGGGAGCAGCAAGAGCTATTGGCTCTTGCTGCTGTCTGAATCAAATCCTGTGGTCAGAGAGTGGGGGTGGGGCTGAGCCACACTGTGTATGTCAATAGGTGCACACAGCCCAGATCGGGATCAAGCCCATAGGTGTGCCCCCATAGCAAGCAGCAAAGCATATGCAGCAAAGCATCCACTACATTGAGTATAAACCCTGTGTGTGATCCTGTCTCGCTGATCCTCCTATTCTTCCACTGACTCCACACCATTTACTGATAGAACAGGGCATTAGGGGACAGGCTGCACATGCTCAGTTTGGTGTGTATTGCTAGAGAGTTTTTTTTTTTTTTTCTTGGAGAGTGCATGTGATCAGCACAGGGCCAATCGGCCCTGTACAGACAAGAGGGCCAGGGGAAAATGAAAACTCCTCCTACAAGCTTTAAGCAAACAGTGATACAAGTCACAAGACTGCTATATACTGCTGATGTATTTAGCCGTCTATATTTACTAACACTATGACATTTCCTTGTTCTGTGTACTGCAGGAGGCCTGATCTAGTGAATGCAGGGTCCTGGGTTTAGTAACACTTCAAGGAAACAAAGCCATGAATAGTGCAGTTCACTATTAACCTCAGTAAACACCTGCCAGAGTCCCTATATGCTTATAAAGGAATCTAAGGCTGCATTCACACCTGAGCGTTTCAAAGTCATGCATTTTTACAGCGATTTTACCCAGCGATTTGGCCACGTTTTTACCACAATTTTGCTGCGTTTTTGCCACGATTTTGTTCGGGTCACCAATGTAAAAGGCAGAAAAACACCTGTAATCTGCCCCAAAGAAGCGCATGTTCTTTTTTGATCTTAGGGCGGTTTTCAGGCGTTTTGCTTCAGGTGACAAAGCGCTCAGATGTGAACAGGGATTTTGCCTGTTGGGCGTTTTTCAGATGTTTTTTCAGGCGTTTTACAAGTGTTTTATGAGCTGAAAACGCTCAAGATTGAATGCAGCCTAGAGGTAATATACCGATAAATTCCACTAGCTTTATGTGGAAATCACACCTGGCCCCAATACCTAAAAGGTTTTACACTAGAATCCATTTACTGGAAAACCTCAGGCAATCAGATGTGTAAGCAGATACCTCAGAAGAGAATATAATCACATCCTGATGAAAACTCAGCAGAGAACTGGGAGTATTGTAGACGCCATGCAGACAATCACATCATTACATTGTTACGCACTATATGCCATATGCAAATTCATAGCTGCATTAAAGTATAATCTCTATGAACCCTTATCCAAACAATGTGATTTATTTTACACAAGTTGTCTTGAAGCGTAACAACCAGCCTGCCTATAGATGGATCGAAATTCGGCCAGTTACTGCTGAACCAGCCAGATTTTGATCAGTTTGTGGCTGGCTTTACGTTGATTAAACAATATTTTGTCTGTGATTTTGCGACACTCATTTACCTATATGATCTTCATGTGGATTATTGATTTTTGCTTCTTTGGCCCTTTTCACACTGGTGGAGTTTGCCAGCGGATCTGCCTGCTCAGCAAGGAATCTCTCTGCTGATCCCCGCTGAGCAGGTGGATGACAGGTCTGTGTCTGCTGATGCAGAGCGGACACAGACACAGCTCATTGTTCTCTAGGGGGCGGTCAGATGGAAACGGACTGTCTGTCCATCCGACTGTCATTCGAACTGCCAGATGGATGGATCACCAGCTGTCTGTTTTAGCACAGAGTATTGGATTGGTCCCGCCGCTCCATAGAGAGCAATTGATGGTCTGATCGGGTTCACCTGAAATACCGACTGTCAATGTGAAAGGGGCCTTTTACTTGTCTACATTGGAAGGATCTGATACAAAGCAATTCCTTGCATTGTGTTGGGAACTGTGATACAGCTACACATTTGCATATGACATATTGGGGTAGATTTATAAAATTGTGGAGCCCTCTGGTGCAGCTGTGCATGGTGGCCAATCAGCTTCTAGCTTCAGCTTGTTCAATTAAGCTTTGGCAATAAAACCTGAAAGCTGATTGGTTTTTATGCAGAGCTGCACCAGATTTTGCACTCCCGAGTTTTAGTAACTAACCCCCACTGTGTATAACAATGTAATAATGTGATTGTCTGCATGGAGTCTATAATACTGCCAGTTCTCTGCTAAGTTTTCACCAGGATGTGGTTATTTTCTCTGTTATGAGGTACCCGCTTACACATCTGATTATCAGAGCAATTCTGATTGGCCAGTGCTGGACTGACAATTGATCTAATCTGTCATGGAAGCGCTGCAGAAAGAAGAGGAAGAAGAGTAGCTGTGTGGGCGCTGACAGCTCATCACCCACAGAGGTAACTACAGTGGGGACCAGTGGGGTGTGGTGAGGGTGTAGGGTAGTTCACCTTTTTATTTTTAAACTAACTTTTAAAAGATGACCTGTGGCACATTGAAATGTTTGACAGCACAAAGCGATTATAAGAGATAAAGGAAACAAAACAAGCACAGAAACAAAAGTAATGCCGGGAAAATACTGGCAGTTTCTTGTTCAACCCACAGGGCTGATTGAATAAAAACTGAGGAGCTTGTTGTACTATGTGATGATAGTACAACGATCTCCCCGCTGAGCTATTGTGTTCTGACAAGAGGATCGTTACCCCCTCTCCCCCTACCACAACGGTCAGCGTTCGCAGCCATTGGCTGCAGTGCTGATTGGATGCCGATTGGCTGCTGGTTCTCCAGAATGCCCCTTTGACAGAAGCCAGATGTTAGGCTGGCTTCTGTCGGACAGGCTGCTGTACACATTGGCCAAATGTCAGCTGGTTTCTGGTGAACCACCTGATATCGGCCAATATTCGCCCACTGTGTGCCAGCCTTAACTTCCCATCCACAATTGTGTGACTTGTTATACGACTTTGGACCTCAAAGTCCCATGACAAGTCGTACCCCATGTTTTCCAATGATAACCATTCATATATGGGAGGTTTAAAGTCGCAGCGACTTCAAAGTAGTTCATGCAAATTGAGGGCCATAGACTTCAATGTTAACCCTCAAAAGTTACATTAAAGTCGTACCTGAATGTTTTACATGCAACAGTGGGTCAGAGGGACAACAATTCACATCCAAACTGCACCCATCCGAAGTTGCGTCAAAGTTGTGCGATTTTGGAGTAGTACAAGTGTGAATAGAGCCTAAGATAGTGTGAAAGAAAGGGATATACCATATATGACAAAAGTCAGAATATTTTTTCTTCACTTACCCGGTAGGAATGCGGAATCCCCGCATTCAATTCGCATAGCAGGAGATTTTGACCGGCTCTCTATGGAGCTGGTTCACATATCTCCGCAGCAGGTCCGGTGCAATTTGCACAAAAACGCTGTGTGTCTTTTGGTCCATTTCAGGTCCAAATTCAGCCCAAAATTCGTGTTGAAATCGGACCTGAAACGGTGAACCAGCACGCACTGGACCCCTGCTGTGAGCCGCATGCGGCTCATATGTGGACTGAGCCTAAGGCAATGCAAGCACTCTTTATTCCATGCGTTGCAGTGCAGTGAGATGCAGGTGTGTTTGTTTACTCCGTGTGTGCGCACTAAAGTGAATGTCCTTGTAAAGAAGAAATGAGGGGTGCGGTCATCACAGGGACAGGAAGACATGAACATTGTCAGATGGTTTAACCTTTACCCATTCTACTAAGATAAGGTTTTCTTTTTGTGTGTTTCCTCATTGCATAGATTGCCCAACATTTCCCCCTCCCTGGCAGGAAGTGAAGGGAAATCCCAATGGGGACACAAACAGCATTACAAATCTTACAAATGCTTTAACCCTTCTCAAACTTTTGGCTGGAGTTGGGCTTTTAGAAAAGGCTGTCTCATGCCAGCATACTGTAAGGAAGGACCCTTGCTTTCTGTGTGGAAACAGTCTCTCTGAAGAGGCCAGATAAGCTCCTTGCTAAATCAGATCTATAGTTCTACAATCAGAAAAGCTCATGATCTCTTCTGATTGAAGAGCTCTAGCTCTGACTCAGCAGGGGACATGCCACACCTCTGCAGAAAGACCATCATTTATGCATAGAGAGCAAGAGTCCTTCTCCACACTATGCTGGCAGAACAGAGGATTTTCTACCTATGCTGTGGCTGCTTTCTAATCATAAGAAATTGTAAGACTTTGTACCCTTTTGTTCTGATGCAGCTGAAATGTTTTTTGCTTTAAATTGAAAGTTCAACTGAGCTCAAGTCCTGCTTCACATTGGTGCGATTTGGCATGCGATTTGACATGTCAAATTGCATGCCAAATCAGCGGCTATTGTCGGCGATGGCACCATCCTAATCCGATTTCCAAAAGTAGTTTCTGTACTACTTTTGGAGATTTTGGGACGTAATTTCTCTGAAGTCGTCCCCCAAATCGGGACTGACATGCGGGAATAAAATCATGCGAGTTCAGCTGAACTTGCACAATTTCATTCCTGCACTTAGTGTGAACCTAGGCTTAAAGAGGACCTTTCATCAAAAATCACACTTTACATTAAATAATAGGGCTATTGTCAGCAGTACGAAATAAATTTTTTAAGTAAAAAGTACCTCTTCTTACCAATGGGAAAAGTAGTGCTATGAGGTTATACTTGTCATTTACAGGCTAGCTTAACCACTTCAGTATGCACACTTTCACCCCCTTCCTGCTCAGGCCAATTTTCAGCTTTCAACATTGTCTTACTGTGAATGACAATTGCTTATACAACACTCTATCCAAATGAATAAAAAATTTTTTGAGACAGATAGAGCTTGCTTTTGGTGGTATTTAATCACTACTGAGGTTTTTTTTATTTTTTGCCAACAAACAAAAAAGACAGAAAATGTTGAAAACATTTTTTTTTATTAGTTTATAAGTAATCTTTCTTCACTAATGTGTGCTGATGAGACTACACTGGTGGGCACTAATGAAGCTGCACTGATGGGCTCTGATGAGACTACACTGATGGGCACTGATGAGGCTGCACTGATAGGCACTAATAAGCTGCAAAAATACGTATTTTGACCCACCAGGTAAACCTCCTCTCAAAAAACTCACATATATCATATTAATATAACCTGCTATATAAGTGTAAACCATGCAAAATGGGGGAGTCACCGGTATAATAACCTGAAAACCCCCTCAAGATAAACACCTGATTTGAGGCTCAACACCTTCTCCTGTATACAAGGTAGAAAGTACTCTTTTACCAACCAACTGGACTATATGTAAAAACATATACTATATATAACTTTATTTTTAGCCAAGGTTAAAAGAATATCAAAACACCCAATATACAGAATCACATTAAAAGCTTGTGCCTGCCTCTCTCAAATAGATAGCCCATCCTCATAGTATAAATATATATATATATATATATATATATATAAGGCATCCTGTGTAAATGTTCATGATTATAATAAAGATAACTCGGGTGAATGGTAGTCCTCCAAATGGAAAGCAGTTATGTGAGCACTTCCATGGCCTGAGCGCAGTAAATAAGCTAGTGAATCCAATGTGTATCCACTGGAAATGTTATCCCCAAGAGTTACCAGAGTCAGAGCCAGAGTTCATGTATCCATTAATAGTGTTGTCTTCAAAGTCCAAAGTCCCAGAATCTGCTGGTACCCCAAGCAGTATACTGGCTGTGCCCTCAAAGTTCTCATAGGGAACAGCTACGAAATTAATCCACCAGTATCAAGACATTCATGAGGGAGTAAGTGCAATGGAATACATACTGGCACTGTCTGCACACTTTGGGCCATACTATGTTCACAAGCAGATGATTGCTGACTACCGTATGTCTCATGAGAAAGAAGGGGGGGATGTTTCCAACTCAGGGCCGGTGCTACCACTAGGCAAACTAGGCAGGCGCCTAGGGCGCCCTGCTGCCTAGGGCACCCGGCCACTTGTGTTCCTACTCTCTTCTTTCTGCAGCAAGCAACTAAGTCTCAGCAATGCATCAGCAGGCAGCTGCCGCTCCGTTCACACACAGTATCAGAGGTGCAGCCGCAGCGGAGGACTGTGTCTGTGTGCCGACTCCCGAATTAATGGAAGCAAGCAATCATTCATTGATGGGCGCTGGTGGCTGCATTTGATAGGTGCTGGTGAGGCTGCATTTGATAGGTGCTGGTGAGGCTGCATTTGATGAGCCTTTCATTAAAAAGGTGGGTTATACATGGGCAGGGCAAAGGGGGTGGAGCCAAGGGGGGGCTGCTAAATGAGGTTTTGCCTAGGGTGTCAAAAATCCTTGCACCAGCCCTGTTCCAACTTTATTAATCGATTACAGCTATTCTTGTCACGTTTAGTGTATCATACTGCTATAAAGCCTTCTGCAGTGGACTTTGTGAGGACCAGTCAGATAGTAAGAGGTTTGCTACCTCATCATTCTCTTACACAGCTCCTCAAAATGATGTTATCTGACATAATTCCTCCTCTCTGTGAATTATTGAAGTTAGTGAAGAAACAGGAGGCTGGAATTCAGTTTTGTAAAAGTGTTCCAAAAGAGGATCATCATTCTAACTCACCCCGAAGAGAACATTCTGAGTCCTACCGACTCACATTTGTGGTTGCTCAACCAGTTGCTACACAGAGAGGGAGAGATCCTCAAAGATGTTTCAGGTGTGGTCACACTGGCCATACTGCAAAACAGCATCATGCGAACTTTGGAGGAATAGTGCTAAATGTGGCATTTCCCATACAGAAGCAAAGAAGCAGAGGTGGGCATTTCAGAACAAAGCCAAGAAGATCCCTCATAGGCTCTAAGTCCACAGTTAAAGTCACTGCAAAAGGCATACATCTCCAATTCTATTTGACACAGGCTCCCAAGTTACCCTTATCTTTTCATTCTTTCCAGAAGTACTTAAGCAGCATACCTCTTCAGTATACAGGAGGAATGGAATTGTGGGTGCCTGAACACTAATGCCTTGTACACACGGTCGGACATTCCGACAACAAAATCCATCAGATTTTTTCCACCGAATTTTGTCCGAAACTGGTGTTGCATACACACGGTTGTCGGAAAATCCGATTGTTCGGAACGTGGTGACGTTCGTTGCGTGCGAAGGAACTATGTAGTGGCTAGTACCCAATAACTTTGGTCTCGTAATTTGATCTGAGCATGCGTGGCACTTTGTCCTTCGGAATTCTCTACAAACGATCGGAAAAAGTCTCCGATTTTTTTTGTCGGAAAATTTTAGATCCTGCCCTCAAATTTTTTCAAATTTCCGACGGAAAAAGTCCGATAGAGCCCACACGCGATCGGATTTTCCGACAACATAATCCGATCGGACCTTTTCCGTCTGAATTGCCGACCCTGTGTACAGGGCATAAGTCATATCCTGTTGATGGAAGTTTGCAAGTACTTGTGACTGCTCTGGATTTAGAAAACAAGGGTGTTCTTCCTATGGAGATCACAGCTCTTGTCTGTTCTCAAACAGGTGGTTTGTATGCAGCTCCAGTGATACTGAACACTAATTGTAAAGCAGTACATAATGCTTTCCAGAAGTTTTTTTAAAGGAGGTTGGTTTGTTTCTTACAAACAAGTTGATATCCCATCTGAACTTCAAGGTCTCTGTGATGTCCACTTTGTTAGCTATTGGCATGGAGCGGTGTATCATTTCAGTGAGTGCCCAGGAGAAATGCCATCAGGGGGGACAGAGTGCTCAGAGTAGCTTCCAGTATTGCCCTCAAGCTACTTGAGGATGAAAGTTAGGTCTTCATGGAAACTCCTGTGATGATGAATAAAGAAGAGTGGATGGTGATTCTTGAGAGAAAGAACTGCAGAACCAGAGTGGAATTATCAACTGTTGTGACTGTATAAAATTGTTCTTTTCATCCTGTCATAATTGGTCAAGTGGTAGCTAGCTGTTACCTTGTTCTGGGTGTTAACCTCTATGTTAAAATGGGGGGCGACCAAGTCAGAAATACAGCTTCTACCTCCTAATTCAATTTGAGTGACCTAAAATTGCCAGAGCCTTGGAAAAAGAAACAAACACAGCAATTGTCAGAGGTGTTCTCTGATATGGATGTAAGCTGTGCTGAGTGCTCAACTCTCTTTTAGACTGACACTACTCTTTTCGGAGAGGATCCTCAAAGACTAATGCGTGCGGCCCCCCCACCCCAAAGCACCTTGTCCCCATGTTGATGAGGACAAGGGCCTCTTCCCGACAACCCTGGCCGTTGGTTGTCGGGGTCTGCGGGCGGGGGCTTATCAGAATCTGGGAGCCCCCTTTTATAAGGGGGCCCTCAGATCCCGGCCCCCCACCCTATGTGAATGAGTATGGGGTACGATGTACCCCTACCCATTCACCTAAGGTGTAAAATGTAAAGTAAAAAAACACACACACTTTTGAAAAAATATTTTATTGCACTGCTCCGGGGGTCTTCTTCCGTCTTGGGGGGTCTTCTCGCCGGACTCCTCCGCCATTTACCAAGCTCTTTTACTGAGCGGAGAAGTCCGGCTACCTTCTTCGTCGTCGCCGCCGTCGTTTGGGGGTCTCGATCCGCCTTCGGGGGTCTTCGGGGGTCTTCCGGGGTCTCTTCTGTTCTTGCCGCTGTCGTCGCTTTCTGCGCCGCCTTCTTCTTCTTCTTCCGCCTTCTTCTTCTTGTTCTTCTTCTTCTTCCGATGTTGACATGTCGCTCGCTCTGGCCGGAATGCCAGAGCCGCGCTGTGCTGGGACTTATATAGGGACAAGGGGCCAGGGTCACATGCTCATGTCACATGGTGACCCCGCCCCCTTGTGATGTCACAGTCCCGGAGCGAGCGACGTGTCAACATCGGAAGAAGAAGAACAAGAAGAACAAGAAGAAGAAGGCGGAAGAAGAATAAGAAGGCGGCGCAGAAAGTGACGACAGCGGCAAGAACAGAAAAGACCCCGGAAGACACCGGAAGACCCCGAAGACCCCCGAAGGCGGATCGAGACCCCCAGACGACGGCGGCGACGACGAAGAAGGTAGCCGGACTTCTCCGCTCGGTAAAAGAGCTTGGTAAATGGCGGAGGAGTCCGGCGAGAAGACCCCCCAAGACGGAAGAAGACCCCCGGAGCAGTGCAATAAAATATTTTTTCAAAAGTGTGTGTGTTTTTTTTACTTTACATTTTACACCTTAGGTGAATGGGTAGGGGTACATCGTACCCCATACTCATTCACATAGGGTGGGGGGCCGGGATCTGAGGGCCCCCTTATAAAAGGGGGCTCCCAGATTCCGATAAGCCCCCGCCCGCAGACCCCGACAACCAACGGCCAGGGTTGTCGGGAAGAGGCCCTTGTCCTCATCAACATGGGGACAAGGTGCTTTGGGGTGGGGGGGCTGCACGGCCCCCCTTTCCCCAGGGCACCCCCCATGTTGAGGGCACGCGGCCTGGTACGGATCAGGAGGGGGGGGCGCTCGTTCGTCCCCACCCCTTTCCTGGCCGGCCGGGCTGCGTGCTCGGATGAGGGTCTGAGATGGATTTGGGGGGAACCCCCACGCCGTTTTTCGGCATGGGGAGTCCCTTTAAATCCATGCCAGGTGACGGAGCTAGCGCGGCGGCATTTACTGCCTACGCTAGCTACGTAACCTGAAGTCACGTGCTAAATGAACGGACTTGCCGATGAGCGGCAAGTCCGTTCATTTCCAAAAGTCCGGCGGACTAGCCTACTAACGGCGGGATTGTCCGCTGGACTGCCAAGTCCAGCGGATAATTTTAAAACAAAACTTAAAACCTAGTCCGCCGGACTTTTGGCGCCAAAAAGTCCGCCGACGCCCACACACGAGGGGATTGTCCGCTGGACTTGAGTCCAGAGGATAATCCCGCGGGATTGTCCCTTCGTGTGTACGCGGCATATGACAGACCCTACACCAGATGAATGACTAGGATATCATATCATTGTGAACAGTAATGCTGCATACACACGATCCGCCAACAAATCCGTGGATTTTTGTTCAAAGGTTGTTGGCTCAAACTTGTCTTGAATACACATGGTCACAAAAATGTTGGCCAACAATTACGAACACGGTGAGAATACGGTGAGGTACAACACGTACGACGAGCATATAAAAAGGAAGTTCAATAGCCAGTATGCCACCCTTCTGAGCTCCTTCTGCTAATCTTGTGTTTATCTCGTGTTAGTAGAAGGTTGGTGAGAGACAATTCACGCTTTTAAGCCTCGTGCTTTTCAATTCGTTTCTGCTTTTTAGTTTGTGCTTGTGGGTTCATATCTGTTCTTCAGCGCATGTTGTCAGTTCATTCCTGTGTTTCAGTGCGTTCTATTTATAGTTCGCTTCTGTTTTTCAGTGCGTTCTTGTCCGTTCGCTTCTGATTTTCAGCTCGTTCTTCTCAGGTCCTTTCTGATTTTCAGTGCGTTCTGTTAGTTCGTTCTGACCAGCCGACCGTTTTCTAGCCATGTTGCAGCTACGTTCTCGTCAGAGAGCTTGTGCCGTTGTTGAGCTTGGTGTTGGAGTTCTTGCTTTGACCCAAGTCCAGTCCATGAACATGGTGAGGAGGAGTTCATGAACCAAGAATTGGTTACTTAATCGTGACCAATTCTCTCACATGCCTTTGCTGCGGGAGCTCCAGGAGAATAATCCTGATGATTTCAGGAATTATCTCCGAATGACGGACCCTGTTTTTCACCGTCTGTTGGCTTTGCTTACCCCTTATATTACAAAGCAGGACACCTGCATGCGGCAAGCCATCACTCCTGAGCAAAGGCTCGTCGCCACCTTGTGGTACTTGGCGACGGGGAGAAGTCTCCAGGATTTTAAGTTTAAGAGACTGGGATCTCCCCCCAGGCTCTGGGAATCATTATTCCAGAGACCTGTTCTGCCATAATTCAGGTCCTGCAGAAGGACTAAATTAAGGTAAGTTTTATCCTTTAACATCACATTCTATGTATTTAATGTTTGCTAATGTATTGGATTAATTTCATCATTCCCTGTTACCATGATTGTAATATGCTGTGAATGTCCTCTTTATCCTCATGCATGCTGTAAGTTTTCATGCTCCTTTATTGTCCTTCATGCATATTTGCCTTCACTAACCTCCCCAGCATGCTATACTGGGCCCATACACACCTTGCCTAGTCACTTAACAATGTATTTTGTCAGCTCCATTGTGGTGCTTACCCTAAACACCCCCTAAAATGTGTCCAAATGTTATTGTTGTCCTTAAATTCAGGCAGAGTGCTTCCAAAAATCATTTGGAACCCTCCTTCCCCCCCAACCGAAAGTATTCAGGCAGGCTCTTGCACTACATGCGTTAATTCATCCATAAATATGAACACAAAAGAGGTAGGTATAGTGTGTATGGGTTTGGCAAAGTCAACCGATACCAATACTCTATCTGCTGACTTTGCCAAACCCATACACACTATACCTACCTCTTTTGTGTTCATATTTATGGATGAATTCACGCATGTAGTGCAAGGGCCTGCCTGAATACTTTTTAAATGGTACTGTTTAAAGTTTTGTTCTCCTATTATCTTGATAGGTAATTGCAGAATGTTTAAAATGTGCTTCAATTTGGACAGTGTGTATTCATATTTTTTATATTATGACACTTCTTACCAGTCCAGTGGGCTGCCAATAGTGTAAGTAAGAAGGGGCTGGCCAAAGTAACACACATTATTTATGCATTCAGCTCTCAATGAAGTGGAGAGGGTTACCTGTCCAAAACACCCCCCCCCCCCTAAAAATTTACATTGGGCCATCAGAAGGGGTGAGGAATCTGATAAGTGTACAATACTTTTGACTTTAAATACTCCTTTAAATAAATGTTATACTTATGTTGGCCAAGAATGTTTGTGTCTAATCTGCTTGCAATGTTATGTTCAAAAGTAAAAATTAATTTTTTCTTGTTTGACTCCACAGTTTCCTTCCATCCCACAGGAATGGCAGACAGTGGGACTTTCCCAACTGCAGTGGTAAGATAGGTGGCAAACATGTACGGATCGTCCCACCCCCAACTCGGGGTTGTACTACTATAACTACAAGGGATATAGTAGTATCGTGTTTTTGGCGGTGGTGCCGGCGACGTATGAATTTTTGTATCTGGACGTGGGGAAGAATGGGGAAGAATGGCTGTATGTCAGATGAAGGAGTCATCGCCAAGATGGAATTCTACAGGCATCTCCAGACTGGCAGCTTGGGCTTGCCACCTCCAGAAGACAAGGTGGTGGGCCTCCCATTTGTGTTTGTGGCAGATGAGGCATTTGCGCTGGGGGACAATCTTATGCGGCCGTTCCCAATGAGGACCCTCACCCCTGACCAGAGGGTTTTTAACTACCGGCTGGCCAAAGTCAGAAGAGTGGTGGAAAATGCCTTTGGCATAATGGCCAGCTGGTTCCAGCTATTCCTTACATCAATAAATATGGCCAAATACAAACGTAACCATATTATTCTGTGCTACTGCATTTTGCATAATTTTTTAAGAAAAAATGCAGCCTGAGGCCGGCTCAACAGAAGAGAACATGAAGCTGGCCATCCTGGCTTGCCCCCCCCCCCCCCAAAGCGCCAGTGAAGTACGGCAAAGATATATAGAGTATTTTGTAGGTAGGGGGGCAATTGCTATGCAAGATAATGTTTAAAAGCTCTTTTAAATAAATGTTTTGTGAAAAACTGAACTCATATTTCATTTGATTTACTGCTTGTGTTTCTTATCTGTCTCCTAGGTTCTCCAATGGCCTTTTATTTTTGGCCATTTTCATCAATAGTGCAATAGTGCAAACGTAACTTATTTGATACATGAGGTGACAATCTCTTTTTCAGCTAACTATTATGTTCTGTTGTGCTATGGGTCTCCTACACACACACACACAATGTTTTTAATGTAATGATAAAAAAAAAAACATCCTTTTAAACTCCATTAATTGATTGCTTGTAGTCCCTAAGCTGGCTTGTAGTCCCTAAACTGCAAATTTTACAGCACAGTGGGGGTTATTTACTAAAGGCAAATCCCCTTTGCACTACAAGTGCACTGAAAGTGCACTTGTAGTGCAAAGTAGATTTGCCTTTAGTAAATCCCCCCCATTGTCCCTGTAACTACAACAACTTACCCCAAAAAATGGTATTGAGCATTTAAAGAAGAACATTTTACTCCAAGCACATTCACATGTGCGTTATAAAAGGGGTTTTAAACAAACCAACATCTTTGGTGTATAACATGTATGTTTGACAGTAGATATAGCCTTTTTTTGTGGCTAAACAGGCATGTTTAAAAACATAACATCCACATCCCCAACTCAGGAACTTACAAACTTCAACTTTGATAAAGTGAAGGCCATATGAGACATTAGTATGTCTAAACTGTGTTGATTTTGCCTTCATCAGATGGGGTGATCTCACCCCTGTAAAAGCCAAATTTTGAAGATGCACACAAATTGGAACTCAAAATGTGGACTTCCATCATGATCCCATGTATAAAATGTGTGTCTTTTACCTACATCTATTTTGATAAAGCCACAAAACACACAGTGTGTCAACATGTGCTAGCTCCCATCATGGGGGATCAATGGACGTGTTTTGGGGGTGCAACCCCTTCCTCTCATCTACTTTAGTTGCGAGGAAGGGGTTGCACCCACAAAACACGTTCATTGATATCCCATGATGGCAGATAGCACATGTTGACACACTGTGTGCATCTTCAAAATTTGGCTTTCCAATTACTTTAAATTTTTTAGAAAAAGATAAACAATAACGATAACATTGAATTTTTATTTTTATTTATTTTTTTAATTTTGGCTAAAACATCAATGATGTTGGTCAGTCTTTTTTCAACATCATTGAGGTTTTCCTTGACCTTCTCTAAATCCCGATTGCACACCATTATTTTGCTGATGAGGACTTGTGTACTTGCACTGTTGAAGTGAGTTTCTTCTTCCACAACATCCACATCACCTAAAAATAAAAAAACACACCATGTATTATAAATATGCAGGCATACATCTATTACCTGAAGCTGTGGCCTCAGACACTGACCTGTTGTGGTCACCGTTTCGCCCACTTCCTGAACCTCGGAATCCACATCCTCATGTTGTGTGCTGAGTTGTTCCCCTTATTCAGGAGGTGTGGGGTTCCTGGTGTCCTCATATGTCCCGATTCTTTTCTCCCCTATGTGAATACAAAAAAGGTATACTTAGCAGACAGATATTTGAGGCGAGAAATAGTAATATGAAACATTGCTTGGAAGTGTCGTCAAATTGTCTGCTTTGGCAGAGTTCCAAGCTGAAGACATAATTTTTTTCCCTTTAAAAAAACTGGAATACTCACCTGTTTTGTTAAAGTTTCACACATGGAGAGACCCCTTATATCCACTGGAGCACCTGCGTGGGACGCCATAAAAAGGTTGTTCTGGTGTCCCACACTTGTGCTCCTGCGTCCAGATGTGTAAACAGCTTCTGAGTGTCCTCTCCTTACACTGAATCAAGTTTGCATTTCATTATATTACAAACACATCTCGACAACAATGTACTAAACTTCTTTGAATACAAATAAGCATGAACAAATGTAGTCAACCTGCATCTGCCAAAAACGTCATATTCGTGGTTGAACAAACAATGTATACTAAGAACAATTACTGTGCCCACAAACCTCAAACTTGCCATTTTAAACTGTCCAACAGTAAACAAAAGCACATGGACCAGCACTAAATTAATATTAATAATAGAAACACTTTTTAGAAGCACTTTCCTGATCTTTCTATACTGATCGTGCTCCCTCAATTTCAGTCCTGACCAGCATTTCCTCAATTGCTCCTTGGATTGTCGTACCCAAAAATTCCTGTGCAGACTTCTCACAACTTTAGTCATGATCTTGGCCTTTCTCACATTTGGGTTTGGGTAAGGTCCATACTTCCCATTATAGTCTGCCCTCTTCAAGATTTCCACCATCTCTACAAAAGACGTATTTGAGGCCTTATATCTCCTCCTGGATCGAGAACTGCCTTGCTCCGGGCTTTCCTCCTTGTTGCTGTTCTCTGCACGCACCTGCTGTATCTCCGATATGTGCTCTCCCACTGCCCCGAAAGAGAAGAGGCTGGGAATACACTAGAAATAAGGACAGGGGCGGAGTTTCACACATGTGTAGTGTATGTAAAGCATAACACGCGGGCGTTGTAAGTACGATCTGTGAGTGGTGGATCGTAAGCCCGATCGTCCAAACGAAGGTACAATTTTGACTTGGGGCGTCAGTGGTTAGTGGCCTTTACTGCTTTAGAGATTGAGGCCTATATTGGGACAAGATTAGGTTTAGCCTGACATTAGGGTTTGTCTTGTGTTGTGTCTTGCAGATAAAATGGTGGATAAATTCACTGACCCGGACTTCCTGCCCAGATTCCTGGACATGTACAGGGAGCTGCCAGGTCTCTGGCAAGTGACATGCAGAGAATACTCCAACAAGCTAAAGAGGAAGGCAGTGCTGGAGAAACTGATGGAAATGGTGAAGCCGGTGTATCCCATGGCAGACATCAACTATTTGAAGGCCAAAATTGCTAGCCTGAGGAGCACATATAATAGGGAGTGCAAAAAGGTCCAGGATTCCAGGAGATCAGGAGCATCAGAAGATGACATATATGTATCCAGGCTCTGGTACTATGACAGACTGTGTTTTTTGTCAGACCAGAGTGAACCCAGGCCATCACTATCTACACTTCCTTCCACACTTCCTTCAACATCAGCTGAGGCTCCTAAAGTCCAACCTGGGCCTTCCACCCAGGAAGATGTGGAGGAGCCCAGCTTGAAACAGGTATAGCAGTGTTCAAAATATTTCTTGTCAAAAATTGAATGATGTTAACTAGATGTTATTGATCGCTAATTTCTGATTTAACAAAGTGGTTTAAATATCAATAAACAGTAGTGTCCAAAAATGATTGGGACAAGAATGAAAAATGTTGAGGTCAGAATGATAGTCTTTTCTATTTGTTAACATTCAATTTGCAACAGCCGTGATCTCAAAATTGTGTGTGATTGATGTGTGATGAACAAAAAACTAAAACTATGTACCATTTTCATACACAGGAAAGTCTCAGCCAGGAGGAGGCCATGGCAAGCAGCCTGACCGAATCCCAGGTTCCTCCCCTCTGCCCTCCAACCAAAAGGACCAGGAAGGCGAGGAACCTGGAGGAGTCAGCGACTGCTTTAATTTGCCAGGCTACTGCGGTACTAACAACGACCCCTGGTGGCCCTGAGTTGTTTGGCTGTCTGACAGCGAGTAAACTGGAACGCATGGAGGAGGGCCAATGCCTCATCTGTGAGGAGATCATTCTTCAGGCCCTAAACAAGGGGATGAGGGGCCAACTCACAAATAAAAGCCACCTATGTGAGTTGGACCATACTACTCCTCCACCACCTCCAGCAACACCACCAACACTACAGCCATCCAACCCACCAGAGCAGCATGAAAGGAAGCGTGGAAGGAAGTGTTGGGAGTGATGGCCTGGGTTTGGTGTGGTCTGGCAAAAGACTCAAGCTGTTGTAAGACCACAGTTTCGGGACATATGTCATCTGCTGCTGCTCCCGATCTCTCAGAGTCCTGGACCGTATTGTGCTCCCTATTAAATGGACTCCTCAGGTTACCAATTTTTACAGTCAAATAATTGATGTCTGCCCTGGGGTACACCAATTCCAACTGTTTCTCTAGCGTTGCCTTCCTCTTTATTTTGTTATGACCCCTATTAAATGTCAATTTTTTTTTTTTACAAATACTTGGCTATGTGTTTTACTTCAAAAAGGACAAATTGTTTGTGAGTAGGCAGGTACATTTCAAAAATACAATGTCAAATTATCAAGGGATACCAACATAGTTGTATCTCTTTTTTGAGGTTAAAAAATATGAGATAATAATGGTGTTGTAGTAACTTGACACACAAAACGACAAAAATATTCTGGAGATCACTAGAAAAAAACAAAAAAATATTCTGGAGATCACGAGAAAAAATTAAATAAAATATGGAGATCAATACAAAAAAATATATATTATTCTGAAGATCAGTAGAAAAAAAAAATATATATATATATATACATATATTCTGGAGATCACGAGAAAAAAAAAAAAAGATTCATGAGATCATGAGAAATAATAAAAAATCTGTTCGTCAGAACTCTGTGAATATCAGCAGCGATGCAAAAATGTATTATTCTAGCATTATAAAGAAGAAGAGAATGAGTTGCATTGAGAGATTTCATAATTTGCCACGTGACGAATGTGCTATCTCCATTACGAACGCTAGTTTTACAAGACCGAGCACTTCTGGCTCGTACTTGATTCCGAGCATGCATGAACTTTTGTGCGTGGACTTGTGTACACACGATCGGACTTTCCGAAAACAAAGTTTTGTTGGCATTAAATTTGAGAACCTGCTAAGAAACATTTGTTGGCGGAAAGTCCGACAGCAAATGTTCGTTGGAGCATACACACGGTCGGACTTGCCGACAACAAGCTCACACCGAACATTTCCCGTCGGAAAATTAGACCGTGTGCACGCGGCATAAGAGTTTCTATGCCTCCCCTATTGTGCTGGTGTTGAAAAAATGCAGAGCCATCCAGTTGGGTGTAGATTACAGAGCTCTGAATCGGAGGGTAATACCTGATCAGTATATACTGCCCAGAACAGAATAAGCTCTGGAGTCCTTAAATGGAAATTGTTGGCTTACTGTGCTAGACATACAATCTGGTTACTATCAAGTTCCAATGGCACCCAAAGATCAGGAGAAGACAGCCTTTACGTTTCCTTTGGGCTTCAATCAATTTACCCACAAAGCATAAGGGGTGCACCTGCTATATTCCAAAGGTTAATTGAAAGCGTTTTGGGTGATCTAGTACCCAGAGAATGTCTTGTGTACCTCAACAACATTATCATATTTTGGGCTATACTAGAAGAATATAAAGAACAAATCTTGTGGGTATTACATTGCATGAGAGAAGAGGGAATGATGTTGTCAGCAGTGCACGTTCTGCAGATCATCAGTCACCTGTGTGTGGGTCACATTATCTCTGCTGAAAGAATGGCCACTGATATAGCCAAAGATGACGCAGTGGTGAACAGGCCTCGGGAATATTACAGAATTCAATTCTTTCCTTGACTTTTGTGGATACTACCGCAGATTTGTAGAAGGGTGTTTACCTTCACTTCATGACCTGTTGAAGACTGATGTGTGCAGTCAAGGGAATCAAAAGAGGTCTTCCAAAAGTTCCTTTGGGGACCAATGTACTCATTTCATCATGTTAGTTGAGCCAGCCAGATCTCAAATGTTACAATGTATTGATGTTTTCCTCTGTCCTCAGGTTGACCTGAGAGCTGGGGGTAATCAGGCTGTAAGAATTAACATTTTTCCCACCATTTTCAGCGAGGTTACTGCCGCCTAAAGGTCAACCAACATAAAAGGGCCACCCCAAGCCCCTAGGGTATATTTCTGGGGAAATACTGCCAAAATGTAACTGGGTACCCTGCAGGAGAGGCCCCCTCTTTTGGGGGGTGATATAAGCCTAATCAGCTTTCCTGTGAAGTGTCCAGGACCTGGAAACCCTCATGGACTTGTGGCTGCTATTCCTTGACTTACTGCCTTTATGGATTACTGACAATCATGGACCTTAAGGGACTTGCACTACCTCTTTATTGCCTTAATTGACTCCTGCCTTAAAAGAAATTGCTTTATGTACTTGCTTTCTGTATAAGGTATTAACACTCTACGGGATGTTTGAAGAGTTCTGTACAGGAACTGTGTTAAAGTTGTTTCTTGAGAACTGCACTTTTATCAGCAGCTACCTCAGTAAAGTAATTTTGTTTGTTTACTTGCTTTGCCTGAAGTCTCTTAATCGCTGCATGCAAAGCGCATTAAAAGAATAGGGCTTGCAACACAAGGAAACCTAGCAAGAGAAAGATGCAATACTTGGGTCTAATACACAGAGTACTGTCCAGTGGAAGTTAATGTGGTGTTTTTGCTAAGGACTATGGTAATTATGTCACATGCAAGACAGCCAATCATTACTGTAGTAGTGGAGGGGGTTAAGTGCTTGGTACCTCTAGTAGCGGCCAGTTCTCCACTCTTTGGAGCACAGAGCGCCTAGGGACCCAGCTTGGAGTCACACAGGAAGAATATAGGTACCTCGGGTAAGAGAGCAAGCCTGGAGAGTGGGGAGAAAGCATTTCATGTATCCTATAACAACAGGATGGTCACTGGAAGAGAGGTGACATGAATTGCTGGGTTGGTGCAAATCAGTACAGGCTCTGTGGTACCGGCCTCCAAATGCTGGACACCTGGGAATGGTGTCCTCTATAATTATAGCACTCAAGTTTCATCAGTGTAAAGGAGCCAGCTTTGGAGTTAAAGGACTTAACAATGTTATGACAGCCCATTTATAACTCCGGGAGACCTGCTTTAATGTTGACACATGACCGCAGCTCAGTTGAGGCTTTAGTAAGTGCAGTTCCATTTGTCCTCATGGGGGTGCCTAAGCCCCACCCACATGATGCTCTATTTATAAGTCCAGGATTGGCTTCTATTACCGAAGACAGTAATTGGTCCTGGAATTGGGGCTTTGTGTGTTATGGCTTCAATATTTGAATATTAAGTGGTCTTTTCTGAAAGGTGGCTGAAAGACTCTATAGGAGGTAGACCAGAAGCTGCGCCAGACATATTAACCTACCCTACAGCAATGGGGTAATTTGGGAACTGCTCCTTATCTCCACAGGATGATCAGAAGTCAAAAGACTCACCCTCTAACTGGACCTCTTTATAGGACCATGCATGACAAAGATCCAGAGCGGTTAAGGAAGACTCTACCTACCGAGTGTGGTCAGTTCCTAAGAAATTGGAAGAAGTTTAAGATAGACAAAGGACTGCCCTGTCTTGTGGTGTGGTATTATGACCACCTTGGAGACGGAAACTGGTTCTCCCATATTATTTACAAGAGAATGTCTTCAGAAGTCTGCATTACCACCATGGCCATCTGGGACCTCAGAAAATGTATGGCCTAGTTTAAAGCGGGACTGTACTGAAAAAAAAAAAATTTAAAAGCCAGCAACTACAAATACTGCAGCTGCTGACTTTTAAAAAACGGACACTTACCTGTTCCAGGGTCCAGCGGTGTCGGCAGCAGAGGCCGATCGATCGCTCGGCTCTCTGCTGTAGCCGGCGCCATTCTCGGTAAGGGAATCAGGAAGTGGCTTCACTTCCCGATTCCCTACTGCGCATGCGCGAGTCACGTGGCGCAATGAGAATCTTCAGCGCTGTCTGCCGGGACACGTGTGTGTCCCGGCAGACAGCGCGCTGGGACAGGAACTTGCGTAAACTCCTGTGGGAGTTAATGCCGGAAGTGGGTGCAGATACCTGTCTTAGACAGGTATCTGCACCCCCCTCCCCCCTGAAAGGTGCCAAATGTGACACCGGAGGGGGGAGGGTTCCGAAAAGCGGGAGTTCCACTTTAGGGTGGAATCCCGCTTTAAGATCGTTTCTATTTGCCCAAGATGAGCGATACTGTGACTAGTAGACGTTGCCTCAGATTTTTACAGAGAAAAGCCCCATCAGTTCAAGCTGTTCCAATAGGGCACTTACAGAGTTTGGGATGGATTTGGATCCCCATGGATTTAGTCTGCAGATAGATTTTCTCTGCATTGACATTGATTCAAGAGTAATTGGAAATGTAATTGTGGTGACTGACCACTTTACTTGATACAACCTAGCTTTCCTTACCAAAGATCAGAGGGTAGTTACAGTTGTATGAGTGCTTTGTGAGAAGCCGAAGAAGATTTTTACAGTGGTGAACAAATTGCCCAGGATCCCAGTATACAAGATAAAGGGACCAGAAATCAGGATCAAAGCCTGGCATAGAAATTATTTGCTGCCTGGTCTGCAAGTCAGTGACGAAGATGGCTCAAATTACATTTCAGAGCAAGACTCTCATCTGATCTTCCTGATACCCATGAGAGTGATTGGACTGTAGTTCCCGAGATCTCTAGCTCAACACCCTCTTCCACCTAGGAAAACCGAATCTCCAGAGTTTGTGCCTTAATTAGCACACCTAGTCAGGAACCCAGTCCCTCTACACAGCCAGTGCCATCCCTTTTCATGACTCATAGTTCTAGTTCAGTAGGAAATAGCAAAAAGCAGGGCGCTGAGTTTAATACCAAGCAAAAAAATACCTTTATTAAAAGTAGCACACTAATGCCGTTTACACACGGCCGGACTTTTCAACAGCAAAGGTCCGACGGAACAAATCCGTCGGACAATTTGACCGTGTGTGGGCTTCATCGGATCTTTGCTGTTGGACAGACTTTAGATTTAGAACATGTTTCAAATCTTTCCGACGGACTCAAGTCCGGTCTAAAAATCAGTTCGTCTGTATGCTAGTCCGACGGATGAAACCCGACGCTAGGGCAGCTATTGGCTACTGGCTATGAACTTCCCTATTCTAGTCCGGTCGTACGTCATCACAATGTGATTGTGTGTAGACAAGTCCGATTCGAAGGAAGTCCGTGGAAAGTCCGTGGAAAGTCTGTTGAAAAGTCAGACGGAATTCAGTCCGTCAAAGTCCGGTTGTGTGTACACGGCATTACATGTCAACAATCACCAATCCACTAGTGGATAGTAACAAGGCAGGTTGAGACACCACAGCAGGTAAGCTGAAGGTACATAGAGGCAATGGATGGCTGCCAGGCATGCAGCAGCAGGGGCTCTAAAACTTCAACAGATAGTGTGGAGATAAAGAACTGGCAACATTTCCAGCTGCACTGTGAAGATGACAGCTTTCAGAACCCTATAGTGATGTCAGGAGGATGTAAGCAGAACATGTTTTAAGGGAGATGGACCTCTTTTACAAAGTACCCTCTTTGAAATGGGGGCCATGTCCCTTGAAACCCATTATGCTTACCCCCTCCTTACATCACCATAGGATTCTGACAGCTGTCATCTTCACAGTGCAGCTGGAGACGCCGCCGTCAGTTCTTTGTTTAACCAGCTTGGTAAAACAAATCATATGAATATGGCTACCAGGTGCCCATTGACAGAAGCCTTGCTGTGTGAGAGTATTCCTGCAATTGATAAACCATGCTGAGGTACGAACCTTTGATTACAGGGCTGCAAAATTATCAATGGGATACAAGTGCAGTGACGTCACCGCACTTGTGCTCTAGTAAAAACTACAGTTCCTATGCCATAGTTTATTATTTTATAGATTCTTGTGAATGAATGAAGGAGAAGTGTGGATGAATCCATTAACAGCCATGCTGATTTCAAGTCTGACAAATGCCAGCAGAGAGAGGAACCACTGGATGTCAAGGGAAAAGGTTTAAGGGTTTGGGGGGGGGGGGGGGGGGGGGCTGTACACGCTGACCATGTTCCATGTTACACCCTAAATTGACAAACATGCTCAAAAAGTTTGAAAGGTGCGTCTACAAATTCATAGATCAAATTTCATTCATAGAAGCTGTAGTACTAACTTCTATGAATGGAGGAGGAGGCAGAAAGGGCAGGCATAGATGGGCACTCTTGATGAGTTCTTGTCATAGCTCCCTTAGTTCTAATAACACCCAATGCACAGGAAGATTAGGGGGTGGGATGGGTTTGGAGGGCACCAGAGGAGGAAGATTTCTGATAAACGACACAACAGCACAAGGGACACATCTCACTGAAGGTAAGTAATGTCCTTTGTGCTTATTTTATTATTTTTTAAGTAAACTTAGAATTTAAATGTTTGTTCAGTGTGCCTTAATAAAACTGATCCCAGCCTGGAGGAGCACTTTCTCTTAGTCTTAGAAAATCACAAATCAGAGCTTCCAGAGAGTTAATCAGGTGTGCCTGGAATTTATAAACAGTTATTTTTACAGCAAGATAATTCTGTCTATATCAACAGTAATTTCATTTGCTCTCTATATGTTTTCCAGACATTTAACACTGACTGACAGCATAAATATCTGTAAAACCAACCCAGTAAAAAATAGACACCTTGATGAAGAACATGTTGTGGAAACAGTCAGCAAGTAGATTGACTGCAAAGTAATAATATATATATATATAATGTCTTTTGAAATATAGTCAGGGGATAGAACCTATGTGCTCCCCAAAATTCCTAAAAGTACAGTGTAGTCAAAATGTACAACACATCTGCTGGTGATGCCGGAACATCCTGTCAAAGCTCCTTGCTGTTTCTCACATACAGAAAGCCTAAAGTACTATAATCCCAGTATTAAGATGTTTCTAACATCCACCAATCAGATTAAAAAACCTTAAATATGAATGTAGTTGATACTTCAGGAAGCAGAGAAAAAAGAAGCTAGGTCTAAATTCACTAGAGACAAAGATCACAGGTAAAGGCTTTACTACCAAAATTAGTATACTGACAGGGGCGGACTGACCATTCGGGCACTCGGGCACTGCCCAAGGGCCCCATGCCACTAAGAGGCCCCATCAGGTTTGCCAGCCTCAATAAAACCAGGGACAGTATGTAAAAATCTGTGTTTTTTTTAAAATCCCAAGATTATAGCTGCCCCGCCTCTCCAGAACCTTTTCAGTGTGTGTATGTGTATTCTGTGTGTGTATACTGTATGTGTGTGTGTGTATACTGTGTGGCCCCATAATCTATTGCCTGGGGCCCCATTATCTCCTATTGCCTGGGGGCCCCATGAACGATCTCCTATTGCCCGGGGGCCCCATAATCTTCTCCTATTGCCCGTGGGCACCATAATCTCCTATTGCCCGGGGGGGCCCATGAGTTGTCAGTCCGCCCCTGTATACTGAGGAGGGCACAGTTGTTTAAAATTCCCCAGTAGCAGGACAGTTTGAATCATAATCTTCAAAAATATAATATAGACAAAGAGCAGAGGCAGGTGTTTTTTTTACAAGAATTAAGACACTGCGCAGGACACATTCCTACTAGTTTGTTGTCACTTCCAACTTACAGGCAACCATACCTGCCCATGTGCTTGATTGACAGCAGCTTCTATAGGAAGCTTCATTGTCAAAATGTGCTCCTATTGCCCCAGCTGCAAAGTGACCAGGCAAATATTTGTTTTGGAACACATACATTTTATTTTCCAATATTACTGAATTATATTATGCAGTTAGCCCGAGTACATAAGCTAGGGCAGTACTAGGGAACAATCCGCTGACAGAGCTTGAAAATCAAACGTTATTCTTAGTTATTACTGGCCTCTATAAGTGTAATACATCAATAATGCATGATAATAACTGATAGCACAAAGATGTCTTTCCCCAAAATGTCCCCCCTCCATATTTTGAAACTGAAAATCCCATGTCAACCCTATCATGTCCAGGGAAAAATAAATCTTGCAATGAAGGGGTTGCACTCAAAAGTGTGGAATGGATGTTCGTCCTCCCCAGATCTGGGCACCCCCTATCCTAATTTTTCAACAATTATTGCAAATGATTGGCATAGTGGTACCCTCATCTCTAGGTATCAAATAATTATGCACTGCATATAAGGTCTTCTAAGTTGCATGCACATCAAAGAGGTTATAACATGGGTGTAATACAAATAACTACACATACAATATCTTCTGGTTGAAGTTATTTTAGGAAAGTGATATTAAAGGTTCAATTTTTATTTTTCTAAAATTATAAACATGTTATGCTTACCTGCTCTGTGCAATGGTTTTGCACCAATTTTTTTGTTTTAGGAATGTTCAATTTTCTAATTGCTTGTGGGGTCAAATCGTTGTTCCTTTTTAAATGCAGTGACAAGAGAATTTTAAGGAGCAGGGTGGCAATTTTTTTGTGAACAAACACATTTCTAACAGTGTATGTGGTGTTTATTTGAAAAAGTCCATTTGTTCCAAATCGGATGCTAAGAGCAAACTAAATTTTGAACTACTTTTGAACAACATTTGTCAAGCTGTCGAATGTACTGAAATTGTTTGTACAAATGTTTGACAAATGTATGAACATTCATTTTTTAAAATCTACTAGTGTATACCCAGCTTAATCTAGACAAAATTGCAGTAATTCAATACAACCATAGGCGTGTACACGGGGTGTGCCAGGTGTGCCTGGGTGCACTTTAACCACTTCCAGCCCGGCCTATAACAGATTGATGGCCGGGAAGTGGTTCTGTTATCACAGTGGTTCTGTTATAACATGCCGCATCTCCGATCGTGATCACAGCTGATCATCGCGAGAACCAGGAAGTGCCGGTAAACGGCATTCCTCGGTTCGCGCTGACAGGGAGAGTTGATCAGTGGCTCCGTGAGTCCGCACACCAAAACTCATGGACCGGGCAAGGAGGGAATTAATCATAGAGGCAGCACAGAGACCTAAGGTAACCCTAGAGGAGCTGCAGAGTTCCACAGCAAAGACTGGAGTATCTGTACATAAGATGACAATAAGCTGTACGCTCCATAGAGTTGGGCTTTATGGCAGAGTGGTCAGAAGAAAGCCATTACTTTCAGCAAAAAACAAAATGGCACGTTTTGAGTTTGCGAAAAGGCACGTGGGAGACTCCCAAAATGTATGGAGGAAGGTTTGGCCATCAATGTTTGGCCATCAATGAAAACGCTATGTCTGGCGCAAACCCAACACATCACATCACCCAAAGAACACCATCCCCACCGTGAAACATGGTGGTGGCAGCATCATGCTGTGGGGATGTTTTTCAGCAGTCGGGCCTGGGAAACTGGTCAGAGTTGAGGGAAAGATGGATGGTGCTAAATACAGGGATATTCTTCAGCAAAACCTGTACCACTCTGTGTGTGATTTGAGGCTAGGACAGAGGTTCACCTTCCAGCAGGACAATGACCCCAAACACATTGCTAAAGCAACACTTGAGTGGTTTAAGGGGAAACATGTAAATGTGTTGGAATGGCCTAGTCAAAGCCCAGACCTCAATCCAATAGAAAATCTGTCATCGGACTTAAAGATTCAATCTATATAATGCACTGTGCAGCACTGATAAATATGGAAACAATACTTTATAAATATATGAATCCAGTAAACACTATATATAACATAAATGTCTAAAGCATAACAACATATAAACACTACAAATATAGTGCTCATGCTCCGTGATATTGCACTCAGTCCTCAATGAGGTTATTAAACTAAAGTATTTGTGCTCCGTGACTTTCAATTGTTGAGTGTTTAAACTAAACAGAAAAAGTCCATATTAACATCAACCGTGTGATAATTGTGTCTTTTTTTTTTTAATTATTATTTATTTTAATTTATATCCATATACCAACACAGCATCCCTTCCATAAATATAACACTTCCACCCCATCCCTTTCCCCTCTGTACCCATCCATCTCCAGTCTCATTTTACTTATTTCCATCTATTTCTCCTAGTTTATTCCTGCTTTCTTCCACTTATAGCCTCCACATACCTCCTCGTCTTCTTAAACACCTTCCAATCTTCCAATCTTTTCATGTGTTCATCATTCCGTCTATTTCTTCCTCTCCACTATATCTCAGATATTCCATATTGTATGTCTCTTCTATTTTTCTCATTCAATGTTTTTATTAAGGTTTTTCATGAGAAGCACATATCAATCAGTAGGCTTATACATGGGAAATAGTCAAAAATATGAATAATAAAAATGAAAATAGATGTCACTGTATGATTAACAAGACTCATATCCGAAAACAAGACTTATAATAAAGTAAATCCACTTAAAGAGCCAGAATTGAAACTCTTAAAGTGTTGGCATATTTAGTGAAACATGCCTCCAGACCACCCATCCACCCCTAATGGACGCAAACTGTGGATGGGTGGGGCACAACTGTATAAACCAGGAATATTAATGCCAAAATTATATTATATATTGTAAAAAACATAAAGGGGTCTAGGTATTCAAATCATAAATTACAAAAGGCCAAACATATTAGATCAAAAAGATAAGAGTTAAGAAAAATATCAGAGAAAAAAAAGACAGTATTCTAAAGTACGCTGCGCTTTCAAACTTAAAATCCAAATAGTGAAATGAAAAATGTGCTCTATAACAACAGCAATAAAGTGATAACGTGCTAAAATACATACAATATTCCAAATAAAGTGCTTTCATGCAGGATATGATAAAACGTCCATATGGTGAGAAAAAAGCAATCAATAAAATCCTGTGAGAAAAAAGAGTTACAATGTGCTGTGCAATCAAAAAAAGTTCAAAAGTGCTCCAATGTAATCCATGCGATCCATGCGATTCAGTGGTTGCTGTGATATAAATCCAATATTAAGGTGCTGCGTGTGCACTCAGGTGTTCCCCCCAGGTAATGGCCGCTCACCTTAGAGCATGTGACCTTGCTGATTATTCTTGGTCAATACACGCATTGGAACCTGCAAATGGTTCAGTGGTAAATCCGGATTCCTGTGGTGGCCTTCAATATGGTAATGGAGTCCCTTTTGTGCCATTTAGCACATTTTTCATTTCACTATTTGGATTTTTAGTTTGAAAGCGCAGCGTACTTTAGAATATTGGATGATCTTTGCATGATTTATGAGACATGTGCAACGCTAGCTGCTGATTCAAAATTATAGTGTCATTTGAGAGACCCTATTTTGGGCATATAGCAAGTGGTGGCTCACAGGACATTACATTGTTTGTTTAAAAAAAAGACAGTGCTTGTCAATCTCAAAATATGGAACTATATGAGTAAGTATATAGATTCCCTTATCCATATAGATAAAAAATAGGAAGAAGGAGAGGGAAAGGGGAAAGAAATAAAAAGGAGGGTCTCCCATGGTGGTAGCGCGGCCCATGCCCAGGAAACGCTTATAGGTAATAATAATTTTGTTGAATTTACTGATATTATCATCTTCTATTGCCGTCATTTTGGCAAATAGAAGGGCCTTCAACATCCTATGTTTGGCTTCAGCCACAATTAAGGTGGGAGATTTCCATGCCTTTGCTATAGTTTGTTTGGCTGCAGTTGTAAGATTAGAGAAGTTGAAATTGAGTACGGGTGAGAGAAATCGGTTTAAGATTTAGAAGGGCCAAAGATGGGTCTGGGAGTATAAAGATTTCCAAGGCTTTAGAAGCCAAATCAAATATCTTTCCCCAGAAATCTTGGGTTACTGGACATTGCCACCAAATATGAAAATATGTACCTGGTGAAGAACATCCACAAAAACAATTTTCCGGGTATGCTGGGACAAATTTTGCTATCCTTGCTGATACCAAATACCAACGTGCCATAACTTTGAAGTTGGTTTCAAATGCATAACAATTTTTCGAAGAAGTTTTGGTGGCCAACCAAATACTGGACCAATCATCTTCATCTAATGTGCGATTCAAATCATGCGACCATTTAGCAGCATATGAGGGAAATGAGTCATTAGGTATAGCAGTAAGATATAGGAGTGAAATCAGACTTCTAACATGTGGGTCACTCTTGCAAATGCGTTCAAATTGCGACATTTGGTTAAGAATTAAACCTGTACTGATAAGAGGTGTATAAAAGTTCTTGATTTGCAGATAACGAAAAAATTCAGTTCTAGGAAGCCCAAATGTTTCACAAAGTGTAGGGAATGTATGAAAATCGGTGGAGGATGTCAATTTATGCAGCCGGGTCAAGTTTATAGTTGACCATGTTGCCAAAGACTTTGGGAATTTCCAAGCAGGGTAGAAGGCTGGATTCTTGAGGAAAGAAAGGAGGGGGTTATGTGGAGATTGGAGAGTATGAGAAATTTTAAATTTATCCCAAATAGCCAAGGAATGTTTAGTAATAGGATTGGAAAGGCGGGCTCTATCTTTGGGTTGAAGCCACAGCAGATTAGCCATGGAAATTGGGTCACAATCAATGGATTCAACAGCTACCCACAAAGGAATTTCCCTAGTAGCATGATACTTACGAAGCTGTGATAATTGAGCCATGTAATAGTAGGAAGCAAAGTTCGGCACGCCCAGCCCCCCTTTATTTTTAGAAATATAGAGTGTTGCGAGAGGTATACAGGGTTTGGTAGGTCCCCATATAAATGACATAACCCTTCTTTTTACTAGTATTAAGAAATATGACTGTAATGAAATGGGAAGTACTCTAAAAAAGTACAGAAATTTTGGTAATATTGTCATCTTTATAGAATTAATTCGCCCTAACCAAGACAAGGGGAGAGAAGACCACTGTTTCATTAGTCCGGTGATTTGTTTCAATAATGGAAGGTAGTTTGCTGCAAAAAGATCTGTCGAGGAGTTTGTAAGTTGGACTCCTAAGTATAGAAGTTGGTGAGATACCCAGTTAAAAGGTAAAGAGGATTTAGCTTGCATTAGTTTGGCGTTTGATAAAGAAACATTAAGTGCATTAGATTTTGTAGAATTAACAAACAATCCGGAAATATGAGCAAATTTATCTAATATGTCTAGTAAATTTGGGGCAAACACATGTGGATGAGTTAGGAAAATTAAAACATCCTCTGCGAATAGACAGATCTTATGTTGCAATCCTCCCAACTCAATACCTTTTAATATTAGGGTTAGCTCTGATTAATAATGCCAGAGGTTCTATAAGAAGGGCAAAAATCAATGGGGAGAGGGGACAGCCCTTCCTCGCACCTCTCCTAATGTCTATCATTGCTGATTTGTAGCCAGCATATTTAACATATGCCCGTAGATTATCATATAGAGAGGAGATCCAGGTCAAAAGATGATTCCCAAAACCGCATTTACGTAAAATATCACCAAAACATGTGACATATATATGTGTTATAAAAAACATATAGGTGACTTGTGCAGCTTGTCTGAAGGGGTCCGCCACCGATTGGAAGAAGGCTTACCAACTGTCGTGGACTCAGATAGGCTTACGCCGTATGAGTCTTAAGCGCTTGATGGTGTTAATTGCGCCGATAGAAACAGCAACTTCCAGCCTAAACGCACAACAGCCACAGACAGAATCTTTCACTGGATATTCCAGAGGAGCTCAAGGAGAGCATAGTGAACGATGTATGGTATGGTTCATCCCAGGTGGTATTACCGACAATAAAAGAATGGAACCATATAGTGTAATAACGTCAAGCGATTAAAATTTATTGAAATCACATAAAGGTGGGTACTCACATGTACAAAAACGATTAAAGGCATACAGGGGGTCCCCGAGTTACGAACTCGTTAGGGACTGCCCGCCTGTACGGAAGTCGGAAATGTTCGTAAGTCGGCCGTGCATGCGCAGACCGACAAATACGGACATTTCCGATGTTCCGTCTAATGCCGTTCTGCGCATGCGTGGCAAATTACGGACATTTCCGGCATTTTCCGAGGCTCCGTATGGCCGCGCATGCGCAGAACGGCCGGAAGACGGCGAAAAACAGCGAAAAATGCCGGAGGGTCCCCGCAGCGCCCCGTTCGTAAGTAGGGGTTGTTCGTAGGTCGGGCGTTCGTAAGTCGGGGACCCCCTGTATATGAAATTCTGGCAGCAGTGGCATCAGCAAATAGGGGAATAAAGTTTAGCCAAATTAGAATGGAACACCTCAAGTATTGTAACAGGGTTACTAGTATATGCATCTTGTGATGTCTTTAACCATCTCAATACAGTGCATTTTCACCCCCTTCCTGACCAAGCCATTTTTCTGCGCTTACAGCGTTGTCGCATTTTAAATTTGACAATTGCATGGTCGTGCGACGTGGCTCCCAAACAAAATTGGCATCCTTTTTTTCCCACAAATAGAGCTTTCTTTTGGTGATCACCTCTGCGTTTTTTATTTTTTGTGGTATAAACAAAAGAAGAGCAACAAGTTTGAAAAAAAAACTATATTTTTTACTTTTTGTTTTAGTTTAGGCCGATACGTATTTTTCTACATATTTTTGGTAAAAGAAATTGCAATAAGCGTATATTGATTGGTTTGCGCAAAAGTTATAGTGCCTACAAAATAGGGGATAGATTTATTGCATTTTTATTATTATTATTATTATTTTTTTTACAAGTAATGGCGGCGATCTGTGATTTTTATCGTGACTGTGATATTGCGGCGGACATATCGGACACTTTTGACACATTTTTGGGACCATTCACATTTATACAGCGATCCGTGCAATGAAACAGCATTGATTACTGTATAACTGTGACTGGCAGGGAAGGGGTTAACCACTAGGGGGGCGCTGAAGGGGTTAACATGTTCCCTGGGAGTGATTCTAACTGTAGGGGGAGGGGATTGACAAGGGGAGGAGACCGATCAGTGTTTCTCTGTATTGAGAACACACCATCGATCTCCTCTCCTCTGACAGGACCGTGGATCTGTGTGTTTACCGGCGGACACCACGCCCCCTGGTGGCCCGAAAAGGCGATATGACGCCCTCCCGCCACGAGAGCTGCGCTGCCTGGTCGTCAATAGACAGCTGGCGGTCAGCAGGTTGTTTACCTAATTGATGTCTGAGTATACTTTGTCGCATTTAAACTCCTTGCCATAAAGGTATCAGGTTTATTAGCTTTAAGATATTGGGTATGCTGACGTTTACATATTAGTCTCTGCGCTGAGTCTGTTAAAGATCTAGGTCAAGACGAGCTTGATCTAGTTTTGCATTATTGGTGGCTGTCGAGGAAGATTGAAAAGCTAAATGACATGCGTTAAAGTTAGCGTCTAGCTTAGCAAATAAGACCTTACGTGTTCTTTACATAGCTGCAGCCTGTTGTATTAATTTGCCCCTAATTACAGTTTTGTGAGCTTCCCATACAGTAAGATCAGAAACATCTGCTGTATCATTAACCAAAAAATATTCTGTGAGAGTCTTTTCAATCTCTAAACGATGAGAAGGATGGGTCAACGTAGTATCATTGATATGTCAAGTCGTGTCCTGTGACCTGGGTATTAGAGAGGCTATGGTGGTATAGACTGCACAATGATCCGTCCAAGGGGAGGGAATAAATTTAGAGGAGAGTATCTCCGGGATCGTACAAGATAGGACAAAAATGTGGTCTATGCGCAAAAAGGAATTATGTGGATAAGAGTAATGTGTGAAGCATCTACTAGTTGGGTTAAGTTCACGCCATGTATCAAATAATTTATGCATGGTAAGTAAATGTTGGGATGTGAATTTATTGGAGTTAGTGAGTGGGACTGAAGGAGACTTGTCAAGAAAAGGGAAAATAGTCGCATTTGAATCTCCACATAAGATTACTGTTCCAAACGTATGTGCTTCTACAACCTGGAAAAGATGTGATAAAAAGGCCACTGGGCGTTTATTAGGGGCATAATAAGATACAATTGTGATCTCCATATCCAAACTATAACCTGTGAGTAGAAGATATCTACCCTCAGGATCTTTCAAGTGTGAGGTAAGAGTAAACGGAAAGTTACAATGGAAACCAATCAATGTAACTTGTTGCTTGACTGTGGCTGAAGCTGTGTAAAAATAAGGATAGGAAGCAGATAAAAATTTAGGGGTAGTTTTGTCATTGAAATGGGTTTCCTGTAAACAGATAATATGTGCTATTTTAGCTGAGAAAAAGTGCATTGCTTTAGTACGTTTGTGTGGAATTTGAAACCTTGCACGTTTAACCACTTTCAGACCGGACCAATTTGCAGCCAAAGGACCAGGCCCCTTTTTGCGATTCGGCACTGCGTCGCTTTAACTGACAATTGCGCGGTCGTGCGACATGGCTCCCAAACAAAATTGACGTCCTTTTTTCCCACAAATAGAGCTTTCTTTTGATGGTATTTAATCGCCCCTGCGGTTTTTATTTTTTGCGCTATAAACAAAAAAGAGCGACAATTTTGAAAAAAAAAAAACCGCATTCTTTTTTATTTTTTGCTATAATAAATATCCCCCAAAAATATATAAAAAAATTTTTTTTTCCTCAGTTTAGGCTGATACATATTCTTCTACATATTTTTGGTAAAAAAAATCGCAATAAGCGATTATTGATTGGTTTGCGCAGAAGTTATAGCGTTTACAAGATAGGGGATAGTTTTATAGCATTTTATTAATAATTTTTTTTTATTAGTCATGGCGGCGATCAGCGATTTTTCTTGTGACTGTGACATTATGGAGGACACATCGGACATTTTTGACACATTTTTGGAACCATTGTCATTTATACAGCAATCAATGCTATTTAAATGCATTGATTCCTGTATAAATGACACTGGCAGTGAAGGCGTTAACCACTAGGTGGCAGTGTAGGGGTTAAGTATGCCTAGGGGTCTGTTTCTTACTGTGGGGGGGGGCGTGGCTGTCAGCTAGTGAATGCTGATCTCTGCTCCAATCACAGGGAGCAGAGATCGGCGTCACTAGTTGCTAGGCAGAACGGGGAGATGCTGTTTATTTCCGCATCTCCCCATTCAGCCTTCCTGTGAGACGATCGCGGGTGTCCCCGCGGCGATCGAGTCCGCGGGACCCGCGACCGGCCTCACGGGGGTCCCGACCGGCGCGGGAGCGCGCCGCTCCCGGCGCACTCCCGGCGTGCTCCCGATGGCACGGCAGCATTTAAAAAGGGACTTATATATACGCCCTTATGCCTGTCTGTGCCATTCTGCCGACGTACATCGTCGTGCCCCGTTCGGGAAGCGGTTAAAGATATAATATTTAGGGGTGCCCTAACACGTCCAGGACAAGTATCATGACAAGAAAAGCAAACCAGGGGAGAGGGAGGAGATAGGGAGGAAACTAGGAAATGAAAAACAAAATAAAATTGATCAACCCTAGTGAGAATAAAATATATATATAAATATATATATAAATAATAGCTGAACAATAGGGTGTGGGAACATCTCAGGGAAACATCAAATGGACCCCGAGAGGTTCCAGAGCCAACATCAGAATCCTACATAACTGTATCAGGAGACCGAGGGTGGTAAAGGGGGCAGAAAGACGCTCCCAAAGGCCGGACAATACCGGAGAACCACAAACCATGTAAGAAAATATGAGTTTAAACACAATCTCAATTATAGATAAATTATAGCAACTTCGATTTAGCCAGACTTGACTTAAAATGTATAATACCTATTGAGTAATAAAAAAAAAAAAAAGATAATAAGGAGGAAAGGCACAGAAAAAAAGCATATTAAGCTAAATTATTAAAATATAAGGGTTATTGAGGTCTAATGGGTAGCAGGTGTATAAAAAATCTAATATACCAAACAATTTTTAATCCATTGTATCCTCATTGGTTGGGGATGAATTATCAAAGCGTCCATGCCGTGTGGAGATGATTCTGTAATTTTTTGCTGTGAAGGGGGGCTGATCGTCTGCGAGTGTGATCACTGGGTGAAATTCGATCCACAAAGCCCATTTCTATTAAGGCCGACTGTAATTCATCAGGGGTTTGACAAGTATATTTAGTTTCAAGATGAGTGAAACGGAGAGAAAATGGAAAGCCCCAGTTATATGCAATTTGATTGCGTTGAAGTATTAGTAATTGGGGTTTGAGTGCACGTCTCTTAGCTATTGTTAGAGGGGAAAGATCTGCGAAGAATTGATAAGCGTGACCCTGGAAATCGAGTGGGTCCTTCCCTCTGGCTGCCGCAAGCAATTGTTCCTTGCTGTGATAATAATAAGGCTCTGTGAGCTCTATCCATTTCTAACCTCTCGACAGGCATGCCAGGCTGTAATTCCTGAAAGAGTGCTAACATGGATGCCTGGATATCCACAATAGTTTCAGGAATCCCTCTGATTCTCAAGTTGGTCCCTATTTTCTTGGTCCTCAATGCGGGATTGTAACATTAAATTTTCTTCTTTAAGATGTTCAATTTCAGTGACATAGTACTGTGAATGGCTCTCTATATCATCCACTCTCACTTCCAATTCTGCTGTTCTCTGCCCCAATTCTTTAATTTCTCTTGTTAATTTGCCAGTGATATGGTCAGACGTTTGTTTCAGGGCTTTCTGTAACATACGTTCAAATTGTTTAAACATTTTAGAATGAATAGCTGTCTGTGAACTGTCATTGTCTGAATCAGACTCACCAGTAAAATCTTGTGGCTTCAGGCTGTGTGACAGGGCTGTGAGAGCGCACAGTGCACTGGTCTGTGAGGTAACTGAGGTAGCTGACCCCGCCATTTTAGAGGACGGCTTAGACGGCGCTTCCTTATGGATACCGACTCTAAACTTCAGTTTAGGGGTCTTTAAGACCATAATAACGTTGCCTGTGTGTTCCGTGAGCGGAAAGGTAGCGGTGGGTGAGCTTTTAGAGCAGCTGGTGTTCGTGGTTCTCCGGTCAATCCAGCTGAGGAGCGGAGCTCTAAGTAAGGAAACATGTTTGTTCCCTCAGGCACCGCGCATGCTGCCTGTCTCTTCTATTTTTCTAATCCAATCTTTTATTGTGGGGCTTTCTATTTCTTGCCAGTATCTTGGAATCTGACTTTTAGCTGCATTTATTAAGTGGGGATCAAAGATTCTTTATATTGTTTTATTGAGCTTACTGTCCCATGAAATAAACACGTCCATGGATCTTCTAAGGTTTCCTTTTTAGTAATTCCTTTTATTAACTGTATAATCTCCTTCCAATATTTTTTTATTTTTGGGCAATCCCACCATAAATGTGCCATTGTTATAAATGTTTATCAAGGTGGTATAGGTTCTATACCACCTTGATAAACATTTATAGTTCATCTCTGCTGTATTGGAGTCAACTGCAGAGGCATGTACCAATCTCAAATTTTTTTCTAGTTTGATTTTATTACTTCTAACTAGAGTTGAGCGGACACCTGAATGTTCGGGTTCGGCAGGTTCGGCCGAACTTCAGAAAAAAGTTTGGGTTCGGGACCAAACTTGACCCCGAACACCGAACCCCATTGAAGTCAATGGGGACCCGAACGACTATAATAAAGTGTCGGCTCCCGTCCCCCTTAATACAGAGAACAGTCATTAAAGTCATTTATTTTTAAAAAGTTAGTCATAAAAAAAGTTTTTGGGGACCTGGGTCCTGCCCCAGGGGACATGTATCAATGCAAAAAAAACTTTTAAAAAACGGCCGTTTTTTTCGGGAGCAGTGATTTTAAAAATGATTAAATTGAAACAATAAATGTGTAATATTCCTTTAAATTTCGTACCTGGGGGGTGTCTATAGTATGCATGTAAAGGGGCGCATGTTTCCCGTGTTTAGGACTGTCTCTGCAAAAAGTGTAATTTTTGCAGAAAAGAAAGCTATTTAAAATCACTCGCGGCTATATGAATTGTCGGCTCCCGTAATACAGAGAACAGTCATTCATTGAAAGTCATTCATAAAAAAAAAGTCATTGATAAAAAAAAAAAAACAAAAAGCGTAGGGGTCCCCCCAAATTCAATAACCAGGCCCTTCAGGTCTGGGATGGATATTAAGGGGGATCCCAGCCAAAAAAAAAATAAAAAATGGCGTAGGGTCCCCCTCAAAATCCATACCAGACCCTTGGGTCTGGGATGGATTTTAAGGGGAAACCCAGCCAAAAAAAATGGCGTGAGGTCGAGAGCGCCCCCCCTCCCGCCTGAACCGTACCAGGCCACATGCCCTCAACATTGGGAGGATGCTTTGGGGGCTTCCAGATTCCGATAAGCCCCCCGCCCGCAGACCCCCACAACCACCGGGCACGGTTGTGGGGACGAGGCCCTTGTCCTCATCAACATGGGGACAAGAGGCTTTGGGGGTCTTAGACCCCCAAAGCATCCTCCCAATGTTGAGGGCATGTGGCCTGGTACGGTTCAGGCGGGAGGGGGGGGGCGCGCTCTCGTCCCCCCTCTTTTCCTGCGGCCTGCCAGGTTGCGTGCTCGGATAAGGGTCTGGTATGTATTTTGAGGGGGACCTCACGCCATTTTTTTTGGCTGGGTTTCCCCTTAAAATCCATCCCAGACCTCAAGGGTCTGGTATGGATTTTGAGGGGGACCCTACGCCATTTTTTTTTTGGCTGGGATCCCCCTTAATATCCATCCCAGACCTGAAGGGCCTGGTTATTGAATTTGGGGGGACCCCTACGGTTTTTTTTATTTATTTTTTTATTTTTTATCAATTACTTTTTTTTTATGAATGACTTTCAATGAATGACTGTTCTCTGTATTACGGGAGCCGACAATTAACATTAGCCGCGAGTGATTTTAAATAGCTTTCTTTTCTGCAAAAAATTACACTTTTTGCACAGACAGTTCTAAACACAGGAAACATGCGCCCCTTTACATGCATACTATAGACACCCCCCAGGTACGAAATTTAAAGGAATATTACACTTTTATTGTTTCAATTTAATCATTATTAAAATCACTGCTCCCGAAAAAACGGCCGTTTTTAAAAGTTTTTTTTGCATTGATACATGTCCCCTGGGGCAGGACCCAGGTCCCCAAACACTTTTTATGACTAACTTTTTAAAAATAAATGACTTCAATGACTGTTCTCTGTATTAAAAGCACTCACGGCTATATGAATATCAATTCATATAGCCGTGAGTGCTTTTAAAAGACATTTTAAAAAGCAACATTAAATCCCCGAACACTGGACCCGAACCCGAACATACAGTCAATTGTTAGGGGTCGGGACCCGAAAACACCCTAAAGTCCGGTACGGTTCGGGTTCACTCAACCCTACTTCTAACTCCTAATTATTTTTCCCATTTTTTTATATATTGCGGGGCCTCCGGTCCGTCCACTGCCAGTAAGATTTTATAAATCTGTGATATCTAATTTTTTGTACTTGATTTCAGAGCGGCCTAAGATCGTCTATTGATCTTATTGGTTGGGGTAGTGTACGGACAAAGTGTTTCAGCTGGAGGTACCGCCATTCATTAATCACCATAATATCTGTTATATGTTTTAATTCTTGAAATGTGTGTATTTTCCCATTTACCATTATATCCTTTAATTGTGCATTCTCGTGTTTGATCCACTCCCCAAATTATTTCCCTTTACCTAATATAAAGAAATTAGCTTCCTTCAGTGATATTAGTGGTGAGTTATATTCCCATTTACTTTGTTTATGTATTAGAGCCCATATTCTAAGTACAGTATTTATCGGCGTATAACACACACTTTTTCCCCATGAAAATCGGGGGCAAATCATGGGTGCGTGTTATACGCCGTACCTCGCCGAGCCATCATCTCCTCTCCACTCGGCTCCACTGCTTTTTACTCGGCTCTCACGTCACACACACACAGTCCCGCCTCCGCCACCAGCATTGGACCAGTGTTCTGCCTATCACAGGAGCTGGTCCATTGCTGATGGCGGGACTGTGTGTGTGTGCGGGACTGTGTGTGTGTGACGTGAGAGCCGAGTGGAGAGGAGATAACGGCTCAGTGATTTCCTGATTCAGACTGATGGTGAGGGAGATGGTGAGGCTGCAAATGATAGTAGTTTAAATAAAGGCATTTATCATGCTGCATTGAGGACAATAATCAGGCTTTATTGCTTTGTTTAGGCTGCACTGAGGACTTTATTTAGGCTGCATTGATCAGGCTGCATTGAGGACTTTATTTAGACTGCATTGATCAAGCTGCATTGAGGACTTCATTTGAGCTGCATTGAGGACTTTATTTAGGCTGCATTGATGCATTGATCAGGCTGCATTGAGGACTTTATTTAGGGTGCATTGAGGAGTTTATTTGGGCTGCATTGAGGACATTAAGCAGGCTGCAGATGGACATTATCTGGCACTGACCCTTAATTTGCTTCAAAGTTGTTTATTTTAAAAATGTGTTTTTTTCCTGAAACGTCCCTCTTAAAATTCGGGTGCGAGTTATACGCCGGAATGTTTTATACGCCAATAAATATGGTACATTACGTGTCATCACATGTGTATTTTCCCCCAGTGCTCTATATTGTGGTGGGATTCAGATATTTTTACTTAACCGTGTTTCACTCATTGTGTTCTCAATTTGTACCCATCTTTTTTCATTTGCTTCTTTAGCCCATTCCAATACCCATGAAATTAACACTGCGTTGTAGTATTTTTGCAGATCTGGTACTTTTAATCCCCCTTGCGCTCTCCTTAATACTGCAAATGCAATTCGTGGTTTACTGTTCTGCCAGATGAACTTAGATATAATATTTTTTAATGTTTTAAAATATGTCTGTGGTAGTGGGATAGGTAACACTTCAAATTTATACATGATTTTCGGTACTATTACCATCTTTATGGTGTTTATTCTACCTATCCATGACAGGGCTCTATTTGCTATTCTTTTGATTTCTGTTTTTATTTCATTTAATAGTGGGACATAGTTTGCCTGTTTATTTATGTTTTATATTTAAGATCTCCGATTTAGCTGGATTTATTTTTAAATTGGACAGGTCCCCATAATATTTTAATATCTTCATTAGATTAGGCATTGTGATCTTCGGGTTAGAGATGTAAAACAATACATCATCGGAGTACGCTGCTATTTTGTGTTCCTCTTCTCCAATCTTTATCTCACTTATATCTGGGTTGTTCCTTATGGTAGCTAACAAAGGTTCTAATGATAATAAAAACAATAGGGGTGACAAAGGGCACCACTGTCTCATTCCGTTGTACTTTTCGAATGCAAGTGAGAGTGTACCATTAACCTTCACTTTTGCGTTAGGGTGTTTATATAACACCTGAATCCACTGGGCCATCCTTGGGCCCACTCCCATAGCTTCCAAAGTGCTCATCATAAACCCCCAGTCTACCCTGTCAAACGCTTTTTCTGTGTCAATTGACAGGAGTAGACCTGTGGCCCCTTTTTTTTTCTGAAGCAAGAGCAATGTTCTCACTCCATTGTCTCTCCCTTCTCGCCCGGGTACAAACCCCACCTGATCCGCATGTACCAACTCCGTCATAAGATCTTTCATTCTGGTAGCTAGTACCTTTGCAAATAATTTTGTATCAGTATTAAGCAAGGATATTGGTCTATAACTTGAACATAATGTACTGTCCCTACCCTCGTTTGGAATAATCGTAATTAAAGCTGACAGGGCTTCTCTTCCCATCCCATAGGTTGTTCCTAATCCATTCATATATGAACATAGCCTAGGCACCAGATTTTATTAAAAATGTTTTATAATAATAAGTCGTAAACCCATCTGTGCCTGGGCCTTTTCCCTTTGACGAGTCTTTCAGAGCCTTACTAATCTATTCCTCTGTTATGGGTACTTCCAGTATGTTACCTCAGTATTCCCAGAGGAAGTCACGAGACTGTGACGAAACCGGTAGGAGGAGCTTGATCGGCTGACAAGAGAGGTACCAGGAAGTGTTTTAGAGCTGGCATAGGACAGGGGGAATGCCGTGTAAACCGGGGCTGCAGAACCGGATCACAGGTGACTCTATCACCCCTCAGCACTATAGCACTTTAAAGGCGATTTTTATTATGTGAGTTGTATATATGTGGAGTTATGTTTGCATATAAAAATGTTTAAATGTTATCACGCTATTGCATGCCTCTGTCATTTCCCGCATGTGATGTATATGAGGAGAGTCTCTGAACATACCAGGAGAAAATAGTGACCTCTGAGCTGGGTTATTATCGGAAGTAGCAGGTGGCCTGTGTTCCATACAAGTGTCCCATAAACCTGCATAGGATAAAGGAAGCAAAGGAGGATCTCTGCAGGCTATTTCTATCAATTACAGGCTAATTTTTTTAAGCCCCTAAGGTGAGGGTACACCCGGTGGGGGTTGTGTGTGCACAACGCATGAAGACACAATTATCACATGGTTGATGTTAATATGGACTTTTGCTGTTTAGTTTAAACACTCATTAAGGATTAATTGAAAGTCACAGAGCACGAGCACTTTATTTTCGGTGTGACGTAACGGCACACCGATTTGCCTACAGCGCCCCCCGTCCTCAGTACAATGCGGCCAGGCGATCGTTAAGTGGATAATATTTGCACCAGAACATGTATGATTTTCAAGAAGATGGAGGTTTAATGCCGACATACCATTGAACCGTAAAACTTTTTTTGCGTGGAGATCCATGTATGTCTCAATCTTCGCCCTATTAGTTGGCATGAAGGTGGAGCAAACAAGGACAATGAGATTGTGCTTAGAGATATGGATTGTATTCTTCTTCCAACATAAACATGAACTTCCATCATCACCAAAATGTAAATTGGTAAATGTTACCACTTGCGACCTGCTCATGCAAATATACTGCGGCAGGTCAGCTCTCCTGCGTGAATTGATGTACCTGTACGTCAGTCCGTAAAAGCAGGATGGCGGTGCGTGCGCGCGGGTCCCACAGACTCAACGTCCACCGGCGGCCCGTGATCGTGATGAGGAGAGGCAGAACGGGGAACTGCCTATGTAAACAAGGCATTTCAACGTTCTACCTAGTGACATGACAGGGATCTACTGTTCCCAGTGATCGGGAACAGTGATCTCTGTCATGTTTCAGTAAGCCCGTCCCCCCTACACGATGAGGGAACACACTTAATGCCTTGACCGCCCCCCTAGTGTTACCCCTTTTCTCCCAGTATCCTTTTTCCATTGATTAGTGTCTCTGTCTCTGATTATCTCCTGTAATCCATCTGCAGTCTCTGATTATCTCTTGTAGTCTGTCCGCAGTCCCTAATTATCTCCTGTAGTCTGTCTGCAGTCTCTGATTAGCTCCTGTAATCCACCTGCAGTCTCTGATTATCTCCTGTAATCCATCTGGAGTCTCTGATTATCTCTTGTAGTCTGTCTACAGTCCCTGGTTATCTCCTGTAGTCTGTCCGCAGTCTCTGATTATGTCCTGTAATCCATCCGCAGTCTCTGATTATCTCCTGTCATTATCTCCTGTCTGCAGTCTCTAATTATCTCCTGTAGTATGTCCGAAGTTTATAAATATCTCCTGTAGTCCGTCCGCAGTCTCTGATTATCTCCTGTAGTCTGTCCGCAGTCTCTGATTATCTCATGTAGTCTGTCCACAGTCTCTGATTATCTCCTGTAGTCCATCTGCAGTCTCTAATTATCTCCTGTAGTATGTCCAAAGTTTATGATTATCTCCTGTAGTCCGTCCTGCAGTCTCTGATTATCTCCTGTAGTCCGTTCTCAGTCTCTGATTATCTCCTGTAATCCGTCCGCAGTCTCTTCCCAACGGCCATTAAGCCCCTCCCACAATATTGACTGGCCACACCCACTTTTTTATTAGGTTATTCTCTCCTTGGCATACCCCTCGTTCTCAAGTTCAGAGGTATGTTTTGTATGTATGGACTCAGCACAGTACCACTTCTCTTGTCTGGTATACAGGGTTAAAATCAGTGAGTGTGCTGCCTTCCACAAGATGGTGCCCCTTTACACCTGCCCAGTAAGATTGGCTATTACAGTGCACCATCCTGTGATAGCTACTCCAATGGCTGAGAGCACTGACTGCTGTGTTCTGGTGGGGGGCATCCCCCTGTCAGAACACAATAGCACAGTGGGGAAGATCGCTGTACTAACACTGCATGTGTTAGTACAGTAATCTGTCTGGCTGAATGAAAAAAAAGCTGACAGTGTGTACCAGGCCTTAGAATGGACAATAGCCAACCTCACTTCAACGTTCATAAACATGGAAGAAGGCAAAACTGAAATCAGGTCCAATTTTCAAGAGGATCTGAGAAAATAGAATTAAGGATTTGAATGCTTAGTATAAGAAACACATTGTTTTTCCTTTTTCCAGTCTTTATGAATTTAGTGCAATTTGTTTTATTTAAAATTACTTGTACCTGCTGCTGAACCCCCCAGAGCAAAAAATTATATACGGCCCGGCATGTAGTACACGTCTTGTAATATCACGTAAATATACTATGGTACACTATGTTCTTTTAAAGTGTCTGACTATGTGGAAGTTGCCTACTCTATGTCATGAGAAGTCGCATTTGGGGCCCCTTTGTACAGCAAGAAACACAAAAAAACTGTAAAACTCTTAAAAAAAAAAAAAAAAAAAAACTATTTGTTCAAAATAAAAATATATACAGTATGTAAATAAAATGTTAATTGTAAATGAAAAGCAACTATTAACTGTAGACAGACAACTACTGTGACTTCTATTGTATGTAAAAACTTTACAAGTAATGATTCTTACTGTATCTGTGATGCATATAAGGGAACTAATTTTCAAGATTTTTGAAAGACATTAACCACTTGCTGACCGCCGCATGTACATATACGTCTGCAGAATGGCACGGCTGGGCAAATGGGCGTACCTGTACATCCCTTTGAATTTGCCGTTGTGTGAATGAATAAATGATTTGTATAGCGCTGCAATTGCGAACTGAATCGCTTGATCACCCTGTGTTGTCTAGCTTCTTAGAAGAGGTAGGTCTTGAGTTTTTTCCTGAACGCCTGATGGTTTTCTTACATACGGATGTAAGTCGGTAGAGCATTCCATAGCCGTGGTCCTTGGACTGCGAATCTTCGTTCTCCCTTTGATTTGTAGCGGGATTTGGGAATGAGGAGGAGGTTTTGGTTAGATGATCAAAGGCTGCGGTTGGATGTGTAGTGTGTTATTTTTTCCCGTAGGTATTGGGGAGCGTTTCCCATTTGTGGGTGAGGCAGAGGGTCTTGAATGTAATCCGATTCTTTACGGTTAGCCAATGTAGGGCGGTGGATTCCCAGGTTTTTTTTCCCGTTATCAGTCTTGCCGCCATGTTTTGGATGAGTTGTAAGCGTACAAGTTGATATTGGGGTAGCCCTATGTAGAGGGAGTTTGCGTAGTCGAGTCGGGAATTAATGATTGATCCAACTACTGCTGCTTTGTCCTCTGTTGGAATGAAGGGGATGAGTCTACGTAGCAGGCGGAGGAGATGGTGAGATCCGCTGACTACTGATCCTATTTGTGCATCCATTGACATTTCTGAATCAAAGAGGACTCCAAGACTCTTGGCTTTGGTGCTTGGCGAGATGGTCTGTCCAAAGATTGTGGGAGGTGTCCATGGGGTCTTAGATTTGAAATTTTGGTTTGCGTATAGGAGAAGAAGCTTTGTTTTTGATTCGTTGAGTTTGAGGGAGCTAGTGGTCCTTCAGTCGTCTATCAAAGTGATGCATTTTTCTAGTTGCTAATGATGGTCCTTTTGTCCGGTGATGCGAAAGTAAAGTTGAGTGTCATCAGCGTATGAGTGGAAGCAGAGGTCTGATATTCTGATGATTTTGAGGAGTGGGCGGATGTAGATGTTGAAGAGCACTGGTGACAGGGGTGAACCTTGAGGACTCCACAAGAGATTGGCCGGGTTTCAGAGGTGAAGGCTCCTAGTTTTCACTGTTTGAGACCACCGCATGGTCGCATGCACGACCCTGCCGCGAGCTCTGTGAGTAGGATCGCGGGTCCCGTGGACTCGATGTCTGCGGGGATACCCGCGATCGTCTCACGGAGAGGAAGAACAGGGAAATGCTAATGTAAACAAGCAACTCCCCGTTCTGCCTAGTGACACTGTCACTGATCATAGCTCCCTTTGATCGGGAGCTATGATCAGTGATGTGTCACTCGTAGTCACTCCCCCTAACAGTTAGAATCACTCTTAACCCCTTCCTAGCCAGCTAGTGGTTAACCCCTTCAAGGCCAGTGTCATTTTTACAGTAATCAGTGCAATTTTATAGCATTGATCGCTGTAAAAAGGACAATGGTCCCAAAATGTGTCAAAATTGTCCGATGCGTCCACCATAATGTCGCAGTCATGATAAAAATTGCAGATCGCCACTATTACTAGTAAAAAAAAAATTATTAATAAAAATGCCATAAAACGAACCCCTATTTTGTAGATGCTATAACTTTTGCGCAAACCAATCAATAAACGCTTATTGCAATTTTTTTTTTTTTTTTTACCAAAGATATGTATAACAATACTAAACTGAGGGAAAAAAAGATTTTTATATATTTTTTGGGGATATTTATTATAGCAAAAAGTAAAAAATAAAGCGTTCTTTTTTTTCTAAATTGTCGCTCTATTTTTGTTTATAGCGCAAAAAATAAAAACCGCAGAGGTGATCAAATACCACCAAAAGAAAGCTCTATTTGTGGGGAAAAAAGGACGCCAATTTTGTTTGGGAGCCACGTCGCACGACCGCGCAATTGTTAGTTAAACCGACGCAGTGCCGAATCGCAAAAAGTGCTCTGGTCTTTGACCAGCCAAATGGTCCGGGGCTTAAAGCGGAAGTAAACCCATCGATTTAACAGTTTAAAAAAAAAAGGCATGCCGGGAATGCTAACTGCACATTGGCTGTGCTCTCAACCAAACAGTCAAACCATCCAATGGCTAGTGTCATAACGGATCACATGTGCAGCACTGTGGCAGTTGAAGATTAAACAGAGGCAAAGATGGCAGCTTCCTTGGCTGAAAACGAAAGGGGGGTTTACTTCCACTTTAAGTGGTTAAGGACTGCTTAATATCATGAACATATATTGTGTAGGTCAGCTCATTACAGTTTCAACTATTTCATTTCTTAATCTCTCTAGCACAGAGGAAATGGGAAAAGTGGTGACTGCTTGCTTCCTCTGTGATAGTTTCGCAGTGATAGCCAGAAGTTTCTTGACAAATTAGGAATATTTTAGTTAACTGGCATACTTGTAAAGGAATCTTTTTTTTGTGTGTTTTTTTTTTTAATTTAAATAACAAACATGTTATACTTACCTGCTCTGTGCAGTGGTTTTGCAAAGAGCAGCCCCAATCCTTCTCTTCTGGGGTCCCCCGCCAGTGCTTCTGGCTCCCTCCCCCCTTCCGAGTGTCCCCATAGCAAGCCGCTTGCCAGTGACGTAACTAGAACATTCAGGGTAGCATAAAAAAATGCAATTGCTGTCATTTTAGTCTATAGGTCCTCTGCTAATAAATGTTATGTTTTGGGAGTTTTAAATAATCCTAAGGTCAAAACGACAATTTAAACATGTGCATGACAAGTGCAAAAGGGTTAAGAGCACCTGGGTTTTGGAGGGACAATGCCAGTTTTGAAGAGGTGTTTGAATCTAGTGTGTAGGTGGGGGAGATGCCAGTGAAAGTAGTACAGGCATTGTGGTAAGATCTGCGATATAAGTGTGTGCAGACACTGGGGAAAGAGGTGCATCACCTGGTGCAAAGAGTGTTTGTGTGATGTGCACTCTGCTGAGGGAACATTGATATTCATGATAAAATAATGTCTCTACCAAGATGTAGGCTCTGCCAGGATAGGGATAGACAGGTAGTGAAATCTCTTTAAAGTGTTTGTAAATGAATTATCTAAATTCAGGTAAAAACCTTCTGTGTTCAGTTCCCCCCAGCCCCCTTACACTTACCTGAGCCCGATCTTGATCCAGCAATGTGCCCGAGAATGGCGTCTCTCTCTATCTCCTCACTGGACATGGAGGCAGCAGTGGCAGTTATTACCTCCTGCTGCTGTTAATCACAGCCTGTGAGGAGGGAGCAGAGGCAGGGCCTAGCCACGCAGGGTGTCAATGGACAAACGGAGCCTGGCTCAGGATCGAGCCCACAGGAGTGCCCTCATAGCAATCGGCAGTGGCGGAAGTATAGGGGTCGCTGAGGTCACCATGGCGACCGAGCCCCGTGCTGCAGGGGGCCCTGTATACCTCGATAGGAGGAACGACAAGGGCGGCTGAGACCGAGCTCTCCGATAATCAGCCGAACTTTAATCGTCACTGTGTGGGGAGCTTGTCACATCGATTAGACCTAAAGTGAAAGCACAGTGTGTGCTGTGCTCTTTGTCTCCCCCATACAGTGCAGTACCCAGCAGGAAGAGGTAAGGTAAAGGACTGACATTTTTTAAAAGGCTATCTGTATGTATCCTTTCCCTGTACCTCCCTATACTACCTAATTCTGTCATTATACCTCCCTATACTACCCAATTCTGTCACTATACCTCCCTATACTACCTAATTCTGCCACTATACCTCCCTATACTACCCAATCCTGTCACTATACCTCCCTATACTACCTAATCCTGTCACTATACCTCCCTATACTACCCAATCCTGTCACTATACCTCCCTATACTACCTAATTCTGTCACTATACCTTCCTTTACTACCCAATCCTGTCACTATACCTCCCTATACTACCCAATCATTTTACTATACCTCCCTATACTACCTAATTCTGTCACTATACCTCCCTATACTACCCAATCCTGTCACTATACCTCCCTATACTACCTAATCCTGTCACTATACCTCCCTATACTACCTAATCCTGTCAATATACCTCCCTATACTACCCAATCATTTTACTATACCTCCCTATACTACCTAATTCTGTCACTATACCTCCTTATACTACCCAATCCTGTCACTATACCTCCCTATACTACCTAATCATGTCACTATACCTCCCTATACTACCTAATCCTGTCAATATACCTCCCTATTTTACCCAATCCTGTCACTATACCTCCCTATACTACCCAATCCTGTCACTATACCTCCCTATACTACATAATCCTGTCACTATACCTCCCTATACTATCCAATCCTGTCACTATACCTCCCTATACTACCTAATCTTGTCACTATACCTCCCTATACTACCCAATCCTGTCACTATACCTCCCTATACTACCCAATCCTGTCACTATACCTCCCTATACTACCTAATCCTGTCACTATACCTCCCTATACTACCTAATCCTGTCACTATACCTCCCTATACTACCTAATCCTGTCACTATACCTCCCTATACTACCCAATCCTGTCACTATACCTCCCTATACTACCTAATCCTGTCACTATACCGCCCTATACTACCTAATTCTGTCACTATACCTCCCTATACTACCTAATCCTGTCACTATACCTCCCTATACTACCTAATCATGTCACTATACTCCCTATACTACTCTAATACTTAGAGGTGGCTGAATGGCATTTCTCAGGGTAAGTTTGCTGAAATTGACGACAGAGGACAATGCCTGTATAATGTAAATTCAAAAGGTCACCAGTAGTCTCCATAAAACCCATGTGACAGGGTGACCACTCAGGAGCACAATAGGAAAGCAGGTATAAAGCGGACCGTCAGTCATTTTTTCAACTTTCCATCTATTGAATCTTCTGCCCTTGTTGTTTTAACTTCGTATAGTAAAACATAATTTTTTTCTGCCAGTAAATACCTTATACAACCCACTTCCTTTTTCTTGTCTGGTCATTATCCTAGGCTTATGACATCATGCACAGCTCTCTCTCTCACACGTTGCGAGGAAGGGAGGGGGATTAGTCATAAGATGGCCAATGAGAGCTGCAGGGCTGCAGAGCTGGAGGTGTGCCTCTGTGTGTCTGTGTAAATCCAGGAAGTGAACAGGCAGCAGCTTCAGCTGCCCACAGTTAAAATGGCTGCAGCCAGACTTAGTGAAGAGAGATTTCTGCAGTATATTTGGCAAGTACAGAATCACATTATATATAAAATAATATGCAAAGTGGTTGGAGGGAAGCTTCAGGATGGCAAAGATGTTTTTATTACAGACTGCAGTTCCTCTTTAGGAAAGTGCTTGGAAGTAGACCTTCATGGCTGGATCACCACATTATTTCAAGAAAATCTATTGTCACGGCATACATTTTCATTTTATAACATTAGAATTATAATAGCAATATAAACACTAGTTATATTTGAAAAAAATTTGAAAAACCTCCTTTCATGTTGTGAGTGCTGCCTATCTGCTGGCTATCTCGTTTCATAACTTCCTGAATTCCCTGCATGCTTCACAGATTCTCCTCTGCTGCTTATTTTAAATTTCTATGGACTACAACTCCCATGGTGCATTCTTGCCTGCAAGCAGTGACTCCTGACTGACTATGTCTTCTAAAGTCGTCCTCTAAGCACCTTTTGTAGTTCAGAAGGCAGGCTCTATGAATTCTGTGACACAGCCATGCCTACTCTCAAGTCATAGTGAATACTCACCACAGAATTCAAAGAAGTAAATGTCTGGGGATCTTCACAAAGTAAGTTTAGAAATGTCAAGATCATTCACAGTAAGGGTGCTTTCACACTGCTTCGTTGAAAAAACACATTAAAAATGTATATGCATTTTTTTTTTTATGGGTTTCTGATGCATTTTCTAATTGGCATATACCTGTGAAACATGGACATGTGACTTAATGCACCAAAAATGCAACTGTCAAACTGAAAATACTGGATTCTGCACCCAGTCTGGGCAGTGAACCCCTCACCCTTGAGGGGTGTTAACTACGCCCATCCTCTAATGGACATGACATCACCCTGTGATTACCTCCTGTGACACCTGTACCACCTGCATCCACTATCTATATGACTTTGTGACGACTCTGTAGGCTAAAAGTTTAAAGCCTAGTACACACGGGCCCCATTCTGCCCGTGTGTATGGCAGCCGGTCTGACAGAAGTCAGCCGTTCAGCTTCTGTCGAAGAGTCATGACCGAAAAAGGTCTGCTGACCAGTTCCCGATCAACGCTCTCAGCCAACTGACTGGAGTGTTCTGTCAGGGCGGTGTGTGCTCCCCATTACATCAGAGTCCTCTTCGTACACCAGAGCATCCCTTATGTTAGATTCCCCAGAGTTCTCCCTTACATCAGAGTCTACAGAGTCCCCCCTTACAGTGAAAAGGAACTCTGCGAGTTCAGATGTAAAAGGGGAGCTCTGCAGATTCAGATGTAAAAGGGGAGCTCTGCAGATTCAGATGTAAAAGGGGAGCTCTGCAGATTCAGATGTAAAAGGGGAGCTCTGCAGATTCAGATGTAAAAGAGAAACTCTGTGGACACTGATGTAAAAGGGCAACTCTGTGGACTCTGATGTAAATGGGGACTCTTGTGATTAACTTCATATAATTAGAAATGTTATTTAATAGCAACATCTATGCATTGTTTATCTATGCATACTAAAAATAATATAAATAATAAGTAAAAATTGCTGTGCGACACCGAAGTGTTCGGGTTTGACTTGAAGAAAAGATGGCAACCCTAATAGGGCCTCATTTACCAAAGATTACATGTGTTTTCCATTGAATTGCTATGTCACCAATCAGCCAGGAAACCCAACAATACCCTCATAGTATTTATTACACACACAGAGGTTGCAGAGATGCACAGCATTATGATAATGATAATTATGAGAATGATAGCATACAAATAGCTGATTCACTAACAAAATCAGTTCTCTACAAAGTGTATGCAGTACACGTTCCAGGGAAACAGGAGTTTCTTTACTGTAATTGAGGGAAGTAGAAGTGATCTTTCTCACGGAGAGGGGTTTTAAGTTGCAAAAATGCATGGCGAGGCTTCTGGTGAACCCATTGTAGGTGGTTGGAAATTCATTTTAACCACTGGATTACGTAATTACAGAACACCACTGTCTTTGCTAAAGAAAGCACTTTCTGGTTATTACGATGTACAGTATTAGGTTCTAGAGCCAATATTCAATTTTCTGAGCTATTTTTTGTTGGTGGTTGCTAAATAATAACTATCTTAATAATCCTTATTATGCACATATTTTATGCAAGCAAGTGCTTGGCATTTAATGATATAAAAATGTTCCTTTGTACAAATAAGATACCAGCTGCAGAACTGCACATTAGTTTGAATGCTGCAACATTACCATGGTCCTCTTCTCCTAATAAAACATTTTACTCCTGGATTACGCATGCAATGAGATTTTAACACTTTCTGTATGTTTATCTTGCATACAGGTGGGACTTCAGCTTTAACATTTGGCAGACACCGTGCATGGCCCTGTAACGCAGAAATCAGGAAACGTGTTTAGTATGCTGCAGGAAGCAGGTGGCGCTTCCTGTGTCTTCAGTTACTCGACTGTAACATGTCTGTGATCTTTAACCCACGTGTCTCCTGAAACGTCACATCTTGTATCAGACCATCTGATTCATCACTCATTTTCCTTGTACATGTCAGTAGATGCATTTATGTAAACAGTACATTATAAATATGTGTAGCGCCTACCGGGAGCCTAAAGATGACTACCAGGGGTAAGGAAGGCTGACATAATTCCTCAGGGGGCAGGTTACTAGGCATGGCGGGTGATGAACAAGAAAGAAAGTTGGGCGCCAGTTACTTTTATGCTTAAACAAGAGAGAAGTTTATTTCTCACAACAGGAAAAATGTGGGAGAGAGGGGATAGGGCACAGGACACCCTTATTAACGATCAGCAACAGGCAGATTGGCAGACAGCAGTACAGAAAAAAGAGCCTTTAACCACTTCAACCCCGGAAGATTTGGCTGCTCAAAGACAAGGCCATTTTTTGCGATACGGCATTGCGTTGCTTTAACTGACGATTGCGCGGTCGTGCAACGCTGTACACAAACACAATTTATGTCCTTTTTTTCCCCAAAAATAGAGCTTTCTTTTGGTGGTATTTGATCATCATTTGCGCTATAAACAAAAAAGAGTGAAAATTTTTAAAAAAACACAATATTTTGTACTTTTTCGCTATAATAAATATCCCCAATTTTATTTTTAAAAAAGCAATTTTTTTTCTCAGTTTAGGCCGATATGTATTCTTCTACATATTTTTGGTAATAAAAAATCGCAATAAGTGTATATTGATTGGTTTGTGCAAAAGTTATAGCGTCTACAAAATAGGGGATAGATTTATAGCATTTTTATTTTTTTTACTAGTAATGGCGGCGATCTGCGATTTTTTTTATCGAGACTGCGACAATATGGCGGACACATCGGACACTTTTGACACATTTTTGGGACGAGTGACAATTATACAGCGATCAGTGCTATAAAAATGCACTGATTACTGTATAAATGTCACTGTCGGGGAAGGGGTTAACACTAGGGGGATCAAGGGGTTAACTGTGTTCCCTAGTGTGTGTTCTAACTGTGAGGGGAGGGGACTGACTATAGAAGATGACAGATCGTGGTTCATAGCTATTTGTGTGTTTACACACACGCGTCCCTGTTCTGCCTCTCGTGCCCGCAATCACGCATGGCCAGCGGTCATCGTGACCGTCGGTCATGAGCATCGGCACCCCCGCAGTGCAGTGCGCGCCTGCCATACCGCTTACTGAAGCCCACATACAGCTACGACGGTTTGCAGGATTGTGCCGACCTGCCGCAGTATAAATGACGGCGGCTGGTCGGCAAGTGGTTAAGCTGAACCAGCACATCTGTACTTTGTAGGATAGGCTGTCTCCTATAGTAACTGAGCTTTACTCACCGCAGTATTACTGAATTCTTTGGATGAGATCTCTCTTGAAGCTCTCCCAGCCACTAGACTTGTGCACAACGGAAAATTTTGTTTAGTTTAGTTTTGTTTTCATTCGTAAAATACATATTTTTGTTCTGTTATATTCGTTATGTTACGTTAAATTGTTTTTGGATGATTTGTTATTTCTGTAGAGTGTTGATATTCGTTATACTGAATCGATTTGTTTTGTATGTATATCAATTCGATATTTATGTATGTATATATATTCGTGATAATGATTCGTAGTTTGGAAAGTCGTTTGTTTATTGAATCTATTAACACACAATCACAGTAGGGGAGATTTACTAAAACTGGTGCGCTAGGAATCTGAAGCAGCTGGCAATTATAGCCAATCAGCCTCTAACTTCAGCTTGTTCAATTTAGCTTTGGCAATAAAACCTGGAAGCTGATTGGTTTCTATTCTGGTCAGAGTTGCACCAGATTTTGCACTCTCCAGCTTTAGTAAATAACCCCCAATATCTGTTCTCCTCTGCTCAAATACAATACAACACCCTCCTCACTCAGTTCTCAGGATTGCACTTTGCCAGTAATCCAACCTCCAGCACAAAATTAATCAGCTGATTGGACTGTAAGATTTACTCTGAGTTGACCTTTTGTTTCATTAGATCGAATGAACGAATCATGTCGAATTAATTTGTTATATCTGCTATAATTTCTTTCATATTAGTTGAAACTTGTTATTTTTTTCTGCAAAAATTCTGCTGAATTTCAATTCATTACGAAACAAATTGCACATATCTACCAGCCACCTTATGGATCCCTGGTCCATGGAGAGTCCCCCCTGGTGCTTCTATAGAACTCCACATTTCTTAGAATTTGGCAAGCTTTTCACAATAGAACCTTGAACACCTGGATATGCCTCGGACAGGCCTAGCAGCCTGTATAGGTCTCAGGCTTCAGGCCTAGCAACCAGGAGCTGTTTCACACACACATCCACCCTGGGCCAGAAGACTAAGATCACCTGACTTCTTCCCAATAAATAGCTTCTCCCAGCATTCATATCAACGAATCTGATTATCTGAGAAAAGTATGTTTATCCATAACTTGCAATGGTTTATACATAACTGTGCGATGGTTTTACACAGAGCAGCCCCGATCCTCCTCCTCTGGGGTCTTCCTCTGGTGCTTCTGGCTGCTCTTCCCCACAGAGTGCCTCCTTAGCAATCTGCTTGCTATGGGGGCGCTCGTGCATGCTCCCTTCTGAGCCAGCACTGTATGTCCATAAAACACAGAGAGCTCAGCTTAGCCCCACCCCCGCTCCTTCCTCACTGGCTGTGATTGACAGCAGCAGGAGCCAATGGTTCCCCTTGCTGTGTCTGAGCCAATGAGGAGAGAGAGAGAGTCAAGAGAGCCTCAACTCTCATGCACATCGCTGGATCAAGATCGGGCTCAAGTAAGGATAAAGGGAGGCTGGTGGGGGGGGGGGGGGGCGCACTGAAGGTTTTTTACCTTAAAGTAGAAGTACACCCTAACACTAAAATCCCTGCATCTACAGACATCCATGATCTAACACTAACCTAGCTAACCCTATAAATAAGAAATCAGTATACATACCTTTTTTGAAGCTGATCCAACACGATCCCACACTGAGCTGTCAGCTGTGGCTTCGCTGAGGAGGCGGGTGCAGAGGAGTCAGCCGACAACGGAAGCCCCATAGTAAGTCTATTGGTGACATCACTCCCCATTCATTTCACAGCCATTGTCGGCTGTGTCCTCTGCAGACAGAGGGTTGTGGCATGGCCCCATTCACTTGACACAGATGACACTGTGGTGCTGTTGCAGAGTTTTTTGGCACAGAAGTCAGAGCTGGGGACAGCGTGGAGTGAGAGGGAGTATGTGAGCAGCGAGCAGAAGACCGGACCCCCCACCCTCGAGAGTGACAGCGAGGCGGATGGACCCCCCAACCATATCGGACCCCCCCACGACCGGACCAGACCCCTCAGGACCGAGAGCGGCAGCGGATGACCCGGAGACCCATAGCATGGGTAGATCGGGACATCGTGATGCGGGAGCGTGTGTACTGAGGACAGTAATCACCCCACAGACGCGGACAGAGGAGGCTGGAGGACATCCAGCGGGACGAATAACTGAATATTGTGAGTACAGTACCTGAGTATTGTGAGTGCCTGAGTACCTGAGTGAGTATTGCGAGTACCTGAGTGAGTATTGTGTGTACCTGAGTATTGTGAGTACCTGTGTATCGGGAGTACCTGAGTATTGGGAGTGCTGGGAGTACCTGTGTGTTGTGAGTACCTGAGTGTTATGTGTATCTGAGTAGTGTGTGTGGATCGTTAGTGCCTGAGTATTGTGTGTACCTATGTATTGTGAGTGCATGTGGGCTGCGAGTGCATGTGGGCTGCGAGTGCATGTGGGCTGCGAGTGCACGTGGGCTGCGAGTGTAAGTGGACTGTGAGTGCATGTGGATTGTGAGCACACGTGGGCTGTGAATACATGTGGAGGACTGTGAGTACCTGTGTATTGTTGAGTATTAGTGTCAGGAAGCTAGTTGTTAGGTCATTTGGACAGGGTACAATCCCCAATCCTCATTAAATTAGTAGGTACGATGCCTGGCGGGTGTTAAAAAGCGACTCTGTGTACATCTTGCGGCATGTATGCGTTCCTTGATCATCTGATCGAGGGTGAATACTGCTGTGCAAAATGTAAGCACAGGTTCTAAATCTAGGGAAGCAACTGTCAGCACTGAGAAGACCCTTCATACTAAAGGAGAACCGGGAATGTACCCGGCAGGTGCCGGCAGGCGCCAGCACAGAGACAGCCGGAGACAAAGAGGGGCAGGCACTAGAAAAGTGTAGATAGTCAGGAAGGGGAAAGTGCCAGGGAGGCCGATCCTAGGCTGGAACATCCCAGTAAGTACGCTCCATTGAGTGACATTGGTGAAACCAGCCAGGGACCAGCACTGCTGGAGCTGAAGGACTCCTCTAGCTGCCAGGGGAAGAACTCCTCCAGTGAGAGTGAGGGGGAAGCGAAGGGGAAGGAAAGACAGATTCTGGTGGTAGGAGACTCAATTCTTAGAATGATAGAGAGGGCAATCTGTGACAAAGACCTGAAGCGCCGAACTGTATGCTGTCTACCAGGCGCTCAGGTTTGGCACATCACGGATCTGGTGGACAGATTACTGGGAGGGGCTGGGGAAGACCCGGCTGTCATGGTTCACGTTGGCACCAACGACAAAGTCAGAGCCAGATGGAGCTAAATTGAGAAAAAGGACCTCCAAGATAGTATTCTCAGAAATATTACCGGTACTTCGAGCCACATCAGAAAGGCAGAGGGAGATTAGTGAAGTAAACACGTGACGGAGGAAAGATGGGTTTGCTTTAAGAGCATATTAAATAAGGGCATTAGCCAGTGCATCCCATTGGGAAATAAGTTTACAAGAGCGAACAAAAGTCCTGGATGGCTTAACTCCAATGTAAAAATGCATATAAAAGCAAATGAGAAGTCCTTCAAACAATACAGGGCTGAGGGATCATCATCAGCATTCAGACTTCACAAAGAATGCAACAAGAAAAGTAAGGGTGCAACTAGGGCGGCTAAGATAGAACACGAAAGACACATAGCGTAGGAGAGCAAAAAAAATCCAAAGAAATTCTTTAAGTATATAAACAGTAAAAAAGGGAGGACAGACCATATTGGCCGCATAAAGAATAAGGAAGGAAACACGGTTCCCCATAAATGTTTACTGTACGAAGTAAGATCCGTTGGCATGGACCATAGGGTGAGTACATGGATTGAAAACTGGCTACAAGGGCGAGTTCAGAGGGTGGTGATAAATGGGGAGTACTTAGAAGGAGTGGAAAGTGGGGTCCCCCAGGGTTCTGTGCTGAGACCAATTCTATTTATTTGTTCATAAACCACCTGGAGGATGGGGTAAACAGCTCAATCTCTGTATTTGCGGAAGTTACTAAGCTAAGCAGGGCAATAACTTCTTTGCAGCATTTGGAAACCTTGCAAGACGATCTGAACAAATTAATGGTGTGGGTAACTACATGCAAATGAGGTTTAATGTAGAAAAATGTAAAATAATGCATTTGGTTGGCAAAAATTTGAATGCAATCTACTCACTGGGGGGACAACCTCTGGGGGAATCAAGGATGGAAAGGGACCTGGGGGTCCTAGTAGATGATAGGCTCAGCAATGAGAGGATATTAGTTATGAAGAAAGGTTGCGAGCACTGAACTTATTTTCTCTGGAGAAGAGACTCTTGAGTAGGGATATGATTTCAATTTCCAAATACCATACTGGTGACCCAACAATAGGGATAAAACTTTTCCGCAGAAGGAAGTTTAATAAGACACGTGGCCACTCATTAAAATTAGAAGAAAAGAGGTTTAACCTTAAAATGTGTAGGGGGTTCTATAGTGTAAGAGCGGCAAGGATGTGGAATGCCTTTCCACAGGCGGTGGTTTCAGCTGGGAGCATCGATAGTTAAAAAAAACGATTGGATAAGCACCTGAACGACCACAACATACAGGGATATACAATGTAATACTGACATATAATCATACATATAGGTTAGACTTGATGGACTCGTGTCTTTTTTCAACTTCACCGACTATGTAACTATGTAAATCTGCCCCCACCCCCCTTCTAAATTATATACCAACTTACACTTTTTACTTACAGTACCTATTCTGAGGATACTCCGGTCTGGCCACGTCACTGGCTCCCAGTGGCAGCTTCAGGGGAAAGGATCGACTCTGGACTTCCATTTGAACTCTGTACTGTGCAGGAAAATCTTCAATGTCAATTATAACTAGATTTAAACACCGTCATTCCTAACAAAGGGTTAACCACTTAAGGACTGAGCCTCTTTCTAAGATTTGTTGTCTACAAGTTAAAAACATTTTTTTTTGCTAGAAAATTACTTGGACCCCCCAAACATTATACATTTTAGAGAATAAAATGGCGGTCGTTGCAATACTTTCTGTTACAACATATTTGCGCAGCAGTCTTACAAGCACACCTTTTTTTTCTTAAAAAATAAGACAACAGTAAATTTAGCCCAATTTTTTTTTTATATTGTGAAAGATAATGTTACGCCGAGTAAATTTATACCCAACATGTCACGCTTCAAAATTGCGCCCGCTCGTGGAATGGCGACAAACTTTTACCCTTACAAATTTCCTTAGGCAATGTTTAAAAAATTCTACAGGTTGCATGTTTTAAGTTACACAGGAGGTCTAGGGCTAGAATTATTGCTCTCGATCTACCGATCGTGGCAAAACCTCACATGTGTGGTTTGAACACCGTTTTCATATGCAGGCGCTACTCATGTGTGTGTTTGCTTCTGCACAAGAGCTCGTCGGGGCGGAGCGTGTTTAAAAAAAATATGTGTTTCTTATTTATTTTACCTTTTATTTATTTTTTTTAAACTGTTTTAAAAAAAAAAAAATTCACTTTTATTCCTATTACAAGGAATGTAAACATTCCTTGTAATATAAAAAAGCATGACAGGAGCTCTTAAATATGAGATCTGGGGTCAAAAACACCTCTTATTTAGATTAAAATGCAAAAAATAATAATTGTCATTTAAAAAAATTATTTAAAAAAAAATGTCCCTTTAAGAGCTGTGGGCGGAAGTGACGTTGCTTCCACCCAGCAATTGTATGGAGACGGGTGGGGGCCATTTTCCCCTCACTCCATATACAGCTAGCGACAGGACGCCACCCCCCTTCGCTGCTGCCGACTGCTCCGGTAAGTGACGGAGGGCACCGGATCGTGGCAGGAGGGGGGGGGGTCCTTTGAGATGTTCTTTTGCCAGCTATTGTTGGGGCCCTTTAAGAGTGCTGGTGCACTTAACCACTTGCCTACTGTGCACTTAAACACCCTTCCTGCCCAGACCAATTTTCAGCTTTCAGCGCTCGCGCACTTTCAGTGACAATTGCGCGGTCATGCAATGCTGTAACCAAATGAATTTTTTATCATTTTGTTCGCACAAATAGAGCTTTAGTTTGGTGGTATTTATTCGCGACTCCGTTTTTTATTTTTTGCGATATAAGCGAAAACATAGCGGAAATTTTGAAAAAAAACAATATTTTCTCCTTTCTTTTTTAAAAGAAATCCAATAAAATCAAATTTTGTCATAAATTTAAGCCAAAATGTATTCTGCTACATGTTTTTTGTAAAAAAAATTCCGTTAAGTGTATAATAATTGGTTCGCGTGATCACGGACATATGTACGCAAATGATCATGTAAAAGGGGTGTGCAGGTGATCACGGACATATGTGTGCAGATAATCATTAGCACATGTGATTTTAGTGGGACATATGTGAGGGACATGTGTTTTTATTATTTAGGGACATGTGTGTTTTGGGGACATGTGTGTTTTGGGGACATGTGTGTTTTACTGTGGGGACATGTGTGTCTTACTGTGGGGACATGTGTGTTTTACTGTGGGGACGTGTGTTTTACTATGGGGGACCCTAGACTGGTGATCAGTGAGTAAAAAAACATCTCATACTCACTGATCACCAGCCGGCTGCAGCGATCCGCTCTCCTCTCCTCACCGACGACTTCCGTGTGAGGAGAGGAGGGCCGATTGCCTAGCAACCGGCTGTTTGTTTACATCACATGACAGCCGTGATTCGTCACGGCCGTCATGTGATCAGGAGGGCCAATCACCGTGCCCTCCTGCCGATTCGAGATGCGCCGTGTCCGGGTGACACGGCCGCATCGGGATCGCGCCGCTGCGCGGGCACGCGCGCGCGCGATCCCTCAACTTCTGAAGGACGTTCCTGAACGTCCTATCAGAAGTAGACGGCTCCCACCCGGCCGTATATCTACATTGGCCGGGTGGGAAGTGGTTAACAACAGTCCAAGTTAACCTGCATGCAGTATAGGTACTGTATAGTCTCAGCGCAGGTGCAAGGTACAGTAGATGTGGTTCAGATGCAGTAAAAGTTTGGTATAATGCAGTATCGCGTTGGTATAGGTGCACTCTAGGTTTAGAATAAGTGCTGTATAGAGTGTACAATTGCCAATAAAAAAGAATCCTCAGCCAGGTCAATCTCCAATAATAGGAGAAAAGTTCTTTAATAATCCTAATAATTAGGGGAAGTCTTCGATACAATACATAGACAATAAATCAAAAAGAAGAAAAATCTGACTTTGACTATCAGCCCCTTTTACAAAGGAAATACTAATTAAATTACTTATAGGACACATCCGAATGAAAATATATTATATTTTTTTAATAAACAAATTAAAAACATATACATTCTAAAAACCTTAGCCAAGAATAAATTGTATACCACTGGTACCACTACTGCCATCTTATATTGGAGATTATATCACAAATAAGACCCTTTCACACCAAGGGCGTTTTGCAGGCACTATAGCGTTAGAAATAGCGAGGGCTTTCACACTGCAGCGTGGCGCTGGCAGGGCGTTACAAAAAGTCCTGCCAGCAGCTTCTTTGGATCGGCGAAGGAGCGGTGAACTCACGGGCTCCTCCAGCGCTGCTCCCCAATGAAATCAATGGGGCAGCGTTGTAATACCACCGGCTATTGCAGCATTTTGCCGGGGGTTTTAACCCATTCTCGGCCACCAAAATGCGCCACAAATCCAATGGTAAAACACCGCTAAAAATAGCGGCGTTTTACCGCTGACGCTATGGGCGGCGTGGTGTGAAAGGGGTCTAAGTGTTCATGAAAGGTTGGCAAGGATCCCACTTAGAGTGCAGCATCCAAATAACATATCTGATTAGGAAAAATAGTAAGTGGTTTTCTAGGAGATGGACACCTTCAACCAGCCATATAGCACAAAGAAGGTGCCTGAATCAAAGAAAATTCACATAGGCAGTACAATGGCTCTATCCTTCTAGAAACATCTTCTAAGGTGAAAAGTGACCAAGCTATCTGTATATACCAGGGATATATTTATATATAGAGACAAAGTTACTGTGTCTGAGGAGCTGTCCAAAGAAGCACACATCCAAAAGCAATATCTTATATAATAGATAGAGCAATAATGTGTGTGAACAGGACAGATATCCAAGCTCCTATAGATTCATAGTCCAACATATATTGAACATATAATGTTCTTCAGGATAGAAGGAAGCTAGTTCATAGGGCAAGTCACAAGCCTATTATGTTTATATCCAACAGTCTATTGCATAGACGATGAAAGCGCTACTCAAATAATAAAGCTTAGCCTAGGTCATCATATATATAGTGCCCATCACCATTGTGCCAACAGAATAAGTATATATTCACTTCCAGGCAACTTAGTGCTGGTATACTTATCAAACCCAAATAGGTATGGGATTCTCCATCACACAGTGAACGTAGTCCATATGTAAAGAGCTTGACGGATTTTGCCAATACAGACCGACTGCATCAGAGGCTATAAGTAAAGCTTGGAGTGAAATAAAGTCTCCCTAGAGCAGCATGTCCATATTATCCCTGAGGTGAGTGTGTAGGTGGCAACCTCAGCATGGACTCCGACCAGACCATGCCCCCAATGTTTTTCGCTCCACCCCTTGGAGAGGGACAAAGAAAAGCTTACCTGGTGCATGCTGCCCCATCCTATATGTATCTCATTAAGAAGGGAGGATGCCACTCAGCCCCTTGATCCGCCCAAAAAAAAACTGAAATTACATCATTCCAGAACCAGAAATTACGCAAACGGCATCATGTAACCAGAAGTGATGCAGCCAACTTACAGGAAGTGCCAAATTTGTAAAAAAATACAATGGGATATCACTACCTGCGCCCTGCTGTATAGGCACAGTATGAATTGGGTACACTTGGTGTCCTGCTCTCAATAGCTCAGCCTCTGCTAGCAGTATTATCAATGGTTAGCTCTCTCATCCATTCCTTGAAATGTCCTTCTTAAAGTGGTTGTAAACCCTTACAGACCACTTTGACCTACATGTATGCCTAGTTTAAGGCTTACCTGTAGGTCCAAGATATATCTACTAAACCTGCACTGAGCACGACGCTGCTAAAGGCAATCATGCCGTTAGTGGCGGCTCATGCGCGCATGCGCGGTGGTGATGTCATCGCGGCTCCGGCAGGGCACAGCGCCGGAGCCGCAATACCCGGAAGTCACTCTGGGTTTCATGGCGGCATCGGAGGAGGACAACGAGGGTCGCTTCGGGGGCTTCCATCTCAGGTAAGTTATTCATAAAGAGCTAAAATGCTATGCATACTAGCTCATTATGCCTTTGCCTTGCAGGGTCTATTTTTATTTGTATTTTTAGTTAGGCTTTACTTCCTCTTTAATAAAAATCATCTCTCCACTCCTCCTACTGCAGAGTGCCTATTGGGATCTGTAGTGTTAAGAGTCTAGTTGTCCCACAACTACAATTACCAGGATTCTCAATGCCTTGCATAGAACCCTATACTGTAGACTTGATTGGCTTTTGCACTCCTCCTGCTGGTTGGAGGAGAAAGGTATAGCATAACATTGCTATCTCAGTAGAGGGAGAGAATAAAAGGCAATGTCTCCTTCTCCATAGTGCTGTAGCCCAGCTCCTGTTGTTTTTAGGTATGTTATATGAATGGAAACATATAACAAACATATACTGGTGTTTTTTTTCAAATTTGGCTGAAAAAATTGTGTATATGTATGTTGCAAACCCCTCAAACGGAAGGTGGAGGAACGCAAGGTCTCTATCATCGAACAGCTCTGTGATGTCGTCATGGAGGAGTGGAAGAGGATTCCAGCGGAAACCTGTGAAGCTCTGGTGAACTCCATGCCCAAGAGGGTTAAGTCAGTGCGGGAAAATAATGGTGGGCACACAAAATATTGACACTTTGGGCCCAGTTTGGACATTTTAACTTAGGGGTGTACTCACTTTTGTTGCCAGCAGTTTAGACATTGATTGGTGTGTGTTGAGTTATTTTGAGGCGACAGAAAATATACACTGTTATACAAGCTGTACCCTTGGTGGATCCCTGATTGAGCTATTTGTACCCTGCCCCCACCACCCCCTTCTGATACCCCTAGTTAATCCTGTAAACCCTTCTAACTGACGCTATCTGTTGGTATTCTCTACATTATGCCCACTTTGTTACTTAACCTCCATGTGTAGTGGGGCCTGCCCAATTAAACCTTATACTGCTTGGATCCACAGATCAAGGTATGGCCCCCTACTGTTATCGTTACATTGCTACTGTTCTCTACAACAAACCATTTGTTGATGGCATTTAGTTTGAATCTTTTTGTTGTGCTTTTCTTTATCTGCTTGAGAAGTGTAATATGATTTGCACATTGTTATACTTTAATAAAATATTTGAACTTGAAAAAAAATGAACTGCAATTGACCTAAAGCTAATCATAAATATTATACTATACTTGCTTGGAGTATACATGCATTAATCTTGCTGATGTGACATTTCTGTACTAAATACACAGACTTGGCACATTTGGAATATGGTAATGCACTCCTAATGAGACAACTATAATAAACTGACCAAAGGAAAAGCCATCAGTCAAGCCTCGTACACACAATCGGATTTTCAGCAGGGAATTGTGTGATGACAGACTGTTGGCCTAAAATCTGACTGTTAGTACGCTCCCTCAGACAATTGTCCAACTTTCCGCCAACAAATGTTGGATTGGAGGCTGGTAAATTTTCGGAGGACAATGGTCTGTTTTTTCGTATCAGATTTCCGTATAGTGTGTACACAAGTCCGTCACACAAAAGTCAAAAGTACAAACACGCATGCTCGGAATCAATTTTTCGCTAAACACGACATTAGCAGAAGGTGCCCAAAGGGTGGCGCTCAAGAGCTGAAATTCGTATGTTAGTATGTAAGACAAGTTCCTGGCACACGCCCTTAAGACAAAAGTCTGACGCTCTGTTGGTCAACAACCCGATCGTGTGTACGAGGCTTAACTGTGTAAAGAGCCCGTGCATATTGAAGTGTAGCTGTCGCTGGATGTTGGGGTTCTTGAAGAACCCTTGCCCCTTTGTAGCACCCCTGCACTTTCCCAGGAAATATTTCTTGTGATGATGCCTTATTGCAAACCACAGACAGAATCATTGGCTTCATATGCAACCTTGAAGAAGTGGAATCATTTTTACAGGAAACGAGTTGAGCCCTTATCACCTCAATTAAGCCCCGTACACACGGGCCAAATGTTGGACGGCATCGCCCGGTTCAATAGAAACCTTCCGACATTTGGCCCATGTTTACTGCAGCCGGTCTGACAGAAGCCAGCCCTTCAGCTGGCTTCTGTCGAAGGGGCATAACCGAAAAAGATCTGCCGACCGGCTCCTGATCAGCGATCTCTTGCCAATGGCTGAGAACGATGACCGGAGAGTTCTGGCAGGGGGACCACCTCCCTGTCAGAACACAATAGAACAGCAGAGGAGATCGCTGTACTAACATTGGATGGCTCCGACCTGAGCTGTCAGGTTTTTTTTTTCGTTCAGCCCACCAGATTTAAATAAAAAAAAAAATAGCATAGGATAAGTGACATTGGAATGTACTGGGTTGCAATCATATGTATATAAATGTTATTTCAAATAAATGGGTGTAAGTGGGGGATTTGTGAACAAAGAGGCATTATGACAATTGTTTTGATTAAAATTATGGTTCTTTTGATTTTTAAGTACTTCCGGACCGCACACTGTGGATATACGTAGCTACTTTGACTTTAAATACCGGGGTTAAACCCTGGTATTTTTTTTACCAATTCAATACAGGGCATTTTCACCCCCTTCCTGCCCAGGTCAATTTTCAACTTTCAGCGCTGTAACAATTTGAATGACAATTGCGCAGTCATGCAAAAATCAAAAAATCATATAAACAAAAAAAAGAGTGTCAATTTTGAAAAAACACTCCATTTTTTACTTTTTTCTATAATAAATATCCCAATAAAAAAAAATATATTTTTGGTAAATAAAATCGCAATAAGCGTATATTGCTTGGTTTGAACAAAAGTTATAGCGCCTACAAAATAGGGGATAGATTTATGGCATTTTAAAAATTTTGTCAGGACTGTGTTATTGCAGCGGACAGATCGGACACTTTTGACACTATTTTGGGACCATTGAAAATTCTACAGTGATCAGTGCTAAAAAAAAGCACTGGTTACTATATAAATGTCACTGGCAGGGAAGGGGTTAACACTAGGGGGTGATCAAGGGGTTAAATGTGTTACCTGGGGAGTGATTCTAACGGTGGGGGGAGGGGACTGAATGGGAGAGGTGACCGATCGGTGTTCCTATATACAAGGAACACACGATCTGTCTCCTCTCCCCTGACAGGACGTGAATCTGTGTGTTTACACACACAGGTCCACGTCCCTGCTCTGTGACAAGCAATCACGGGTGCCGGGCACGCAAATCGGCTCCTGAGTGACGCTGGTGGATGGGCAGGAAGTGGAGTAAGGGCAAGATGGCATCCACTCAACTCTATGCCTTTGGAGGACCAGAGCGACGTCAAACGTCACTTCCGCCCTTCGGTCTTAAAGGGACAATTTAAAAAAAAAAAAAAAAAAAGTGTAAATGTGAGATCTGAGGTATTTTTGACCCCAGATCTCACATTAAAGAGGCTCTGTCCTGCTTTTTTCTATTACAAGGGATGTTTACATTCCTTGTAATATAAATAAAAGCGATCAAAAATATATTTTTTTAAAGGGACAGTTTAAAATAAATAAGTTAAAGTAAAATAAATAAGAAAAATAAAGATTTAAAGCTCCCCGTCCCTTGCGCACAGAGGTGAACGCATACGCAAGTCGCGCCCACATATGTAAACGGTGTTAAAGCCACACATGTGAGGTATCGATGCGATTGTTAGAGCGAGTGCAATAATTATAGCCCAATAACGCCTCTGTAACTCTAAACTGGTAACCTTTAGAAATTTTTAAACGTCGCCTATGGAGATTTTTAAGTACCAAAGTTTGTCACCGTTCCACGAGCACGCACAATTTTGAAGCATGACATGTTAGGTATCAATTTACTCTGCGTAACATTATCTTTCACATTATAGAAAATAATTGTGTTAACTTTACTATTTTCTTATTTTTTGTATTCAAAAAAGTGTATTTTTTCACCAAAAGTTGCGTTTGTATGACTGCTACACAAATACGGTGTGGCGTAAAGTATTGCTACGATCTCTGTTATATTCTCTAGGGTCTCTGCTAAATAAATATATATACACCATATATATATATATATATATATATATATATATATATATATATATATATATATACAATGTTTGGGGTTCTAAGTAATTTTCTAGCAAAAATTACTGATTTTAATTTGTAAACAACAAGTGTTAGAAATAGGCTTGATCCTTAGTGGTTAAAAGTTAATTGATTTTTATCAATGCAGACTGTGTTGTGGTACTTTTTTGTTTGTGATATCTTCAGTATAGTTGAGATGTGGTACCTTGTATTGCATTCTCTCAATATATAACTTGCCTATGTACGGCAAGTGGTTGAAGAAATAAAACAATAGAAAAGTGCATGTATTACAGAAACATACTTTTGTTTTTGTTTTTTTGCCTTGACATATATTTTAGGGCTCATACACACCAGTGGCCACATTATAAGTGACATTCGGTTCATTTTTATTAATTGCACTTGGTTGTGATGCAGTGTTCTGCATCACAATGAGCTGCACTGGGCACAGAGATGAGAGAAGGAAAGATGGCCTCACCTCTATGGCCTTGGAGGAATGGGGGAATGTCATGACGTCACTTCCAGTCCATGGTGGAAGTAAACTTTTTTTATTTGAAGCAAAAGAAAAAAAATATTTTTTGTTGACCTTTTGCTTTTAAATTAGTCTTTTTGACCCCAGATCTCTTCATAAAGAGGACCCATCATCCTTACAGTATTTCTATTAAAAGGAATGTTTACATTCCTTGTAATAGGAATAAAAGTGATCAAATAAAATGAAAGGGACAGTGTAAAAATAAAAAGATAGAAAATAAAATAAATAAGAAAAAAAACATGTAAAGCTCCCCCATCCCTCAGTGCTCATGTGCAGAAGCGAATGCATACGTAAGTCACGCATGCATATGTAATCAGTGTGCGCACCAAACATGTGAGGTATCGCCACGAACATCAGAGCGAGAGCAATAATTCTAGCACTAACCCTCTAGCGCCGCCTACAGAGATTTTTAAGTACCGTAGTTAGGCACCATCCCAGGAGCATGCGCAATTTTAAAGCATGACGTGTTAGGCATCTATTTACTCTGCATAGTATCCTCTTTCATATTTAACAGAAAAATTGGGGTATATATTGTGTTTTTTTTATTTATTTATTTATTAAAGTGTATTATTAAAAAAAAATTGCGTTTGAAAAACCACTGCACAAAAACTGTTACATAAAAAATTGCAAGGGCTGCCATTTTATTCTCTAGAGCCTCTGCTAAAAAATATATATTTAATGTTTGGGGGTTCTAAGTAATTTTCTAGCAAAAAATATAGATTTTTACATGTAAACAAAGAGTTCCAGAAAAAGGCTTGGTCCTTAGGCATATTTTTTTTAGTTTTAGATAGAGAGACCTTTCATTGCTCCCTGTGCCCTAGGGGGACCCTCCGTAGTTGTCCTGTTTAGTATTCTCACCAAAAGTGAAATAAAATCCAAAGCAGTAAAGAAGGGAATATTCCAATAGGGAACAATAGTTCTGGTGACCCTGGTATTCCCTCCCTCTGGAGGGATTTATTTTTCCTGTTTTGCCTATGGTACGGGAAGTGAAGGGAAATCTCCTGAAAAAGGACACAGATTGAAAAAAAGATTGTCCGAAGGTGTGTGCCTGGATTTTGTCTTGCATACAAACGGTAAACAATTGTCGGCCAACAAACACGAACATAGTGACGTACTAGACGTACTACGAGCCGAAAAAGAGGTGTTTCGTGTTAGTAGAATCTTGGTGAGTGTTGATTCGTGCTTTTCATTTCAAACTTTTCAGTTTGTTCGTCAACCAGCCATGTTGCAGAATCGGAGGAGATAATGTGTTATTTATTATTGGCCTTGGAGTTATTGCTTTGACCCAAGTCCAGTCCAGGAACAGGAAAAGGAGTATTTTTTGGACCAAAAATTGCCTTTGCTGTGGGAGCTCCAGGAGAATATTCAGGATGATTTTTGGAATTATCTCCGGATGACAGACGCCTGCTTTCACCAACTCTTGACATTGTTGCCCCCCTATATTAAGAAGCAGGACACATGCATGAGGCTTTTATTTTATTTTTTGGTTTAATAATGTTTTGATTTGGTATATTTTCTATATTTTTGGATGCACAGAATGCACTTTTTGGTTAAGTTCTATTGGCATATAGCATGTCTAATTTTATTTGTTTTCTTTTTTTAATGCACAATAAAAAAAATTGTGGAGAATAATACTTGGCTATGTGTTTTACTTCAAATGACAGTTTGAGAGTAGGCAGTTACATTTAAAAAAATACAATGTAAAATTAACAAGGGCCAAAAACATAGTTCTATATTTGATCTTAAAAACTACGGGATAATGGTGTTGTGGTAACTTGCACCAAAAAAATAAAAAAATAAAATAACACGCATAATAATGTTATTCTTAATATCGCTAGAAAAAAAAGCCTTTTAACATTAGTTTGCAATAACTCAATCAGTATCACCAGGAAAGCAGCGTCATTATTATCCGATTAAAGAAGAAGAGAATGTGCGCTGCATTTCGAGATGTCATAATTTGCCACGTCCAGTGGCGGCTGGTGCTCAAAATTTTTTTTGGGGGGGGGGGGGGGGCGCAAACAAACAGCCTCACTGTGCCATCAAACGCTGCCACTGTGCCCATTAAATGCTGCCACTGTGCCCATCAAACGCTGCCACTGTGCCCATTAAATGCTGCCACTGTGCCCATCAAACACTGCCACTGTGCCCATCAAACGCTGCCATTGTGCTCCAAGTGCTGCCACTGTGCCCCTCAAGTGCTGCCACTGTGCCCCTCAAGTGCTGCCACTGTGCCCCAAGTGCTGCCACTGTGCCTCTCCAAGTGCTGCCACTGTGCCCCTCCAAGTGCTGCCACTGTGCCACTCCAAGTGCTGCCACTGTGCCCCAAGTGCTGCCATTGTGCCCCAAGTGCTGCCATTGTGCCCCAAGTGCTGCCACTGTGCCCCTCAAGTGCTGCCACTGTGCCCCCCAAGTGCTGCCATTGTGCCCCTTCAAGTGCTGCCATTGTGCCCCTTCAAGTGCTGCCACTGTGCCCCTTCAAGTGCTGCCACTGTGCCCCCTGCCTGCCCTCTGCACTTACCTTGTCTCGGTGTGCAGCTGGTGACGGCGTCAGGCGGCGAGCGGTGTCTCATCGTCCGATGTCTTCTTCTCCCACGCTCCTCCTGTCTTCCAATCGTCCAATCACAGCGCCTGTGACTTCAGCCAATCAGGTTACAGGTAACAGACCTGGCAACCTGATTGGCTGAGAGGCGGGTCTGTGTTAGGGAAGCGATGTATTCGCTTCTCTAACACAATACTGTGTAATCAGCGAACGCACAGCAGTGCGCCCGCTGTTTACACTTAGGGAAGCCTATTAGAGCACACCAGCTTTACAGCTCTAATAGGGCGCTTCCAGAAACAACCCCCCCGCTGTAATTCAGATGCCCAGGGCCCGATCAGGGGCCAGACACCTGAATAGGGGACGGCAGCGGTGACAATAGATAGATTCATGCAATGCATGAATCTATCTATTGGTGATAGAGCGGTGCAGGAGAGGGGGGGCGGCGCTCCTGCGCCCTCTATGCACGCACCGCCACTGGCCACGTCACGAATGTTAATTCTCCTTTACAAATGCTAGTTTACAAGACTGACCTTGCTTCCGAGCATGCATGTTTGGACTTTGGACTTTTGTCCGACGGACTTGTGTACACACGCTCGGAAAATCCAACAACAAACATTTGAAAATTTTAAAGCCTGCCATCCAACATTTGTCCGCTGAAAATCTGACAGTTGTCTGATGGAGCATACAAACGGTCGGATTTTCCGTGTGTACGAGGCCTTACTCTATTCAAAATGAAAACAAAAGGTTTGCATTTAGTTCTATTTTAGAGAAACATAAAACAATATTGGTACATTGTATCTCTTTTGTATCTCTTTTGTTAAAATGTGTTATAATGTATCTATATGATACCAATATATTTTGTACTGTATTGTTTTAAAAATGACTTCTCTATTTCTGTATGCAGTGCAGCTGCAATTTTTTTAAACTGTCATAAAATGTAAATATCACTTCCTTGCAATATATATACCTCGAGATGTACAGGACTGGCCCTTATAAATCGAATTTCCTGCTTGTGTCATGGTCTCACTCTTCTCAGAAATCTGCAGACAGGTACAAGTCAAATTTCAGGCAATTACCTGCAACAGGTGTTGTAGTTTTGATAAGATATTCTAACAAGGCCCGATTCACACAGGTGCAACATGGGAGCCAACTTGTGAGAGCAAGTCGGATGACATGTGAATTCAATTTTTCCCTATGAGAGCCGTCTTAACTACACAAGTCGCTCCGACTTTAGAAAAGGTTATTGCACTACTTTGGTCCGACTTTGATACGCCTTCAATGCCATAGAGTGTAAAAAGTCACATTAAGGCTCAGTTCACACTGCCGTGACTTGGGATCTGACTTGTGAGACCCAAGTCGCGTGACATGCAAAATCCCATTTCCTGACAGACTCCATGGCAGCCTACGCGTGGGTTAACCCCGCCTCCTCTCCAATGCTATAGGACCCCATTCCTATAAATGAACACTCACCACTCAATACTGTGTTCCTTTTTTCTCCTCCTCCAAATGGACCTTTACATGCTGTTTGCGTCCGGTTGGATTTTGGATTTCTCTCTTGGCATACCTGTGCGGTGCAAGCTCTGTGCTCAGCCATTGGCGAGTAGCTTTGAGGCTGGATGGTTCCCCATGATAGGGTGATTGCCTCTGTATGCCTATCGGACGGACGGACAGGATTCAACATCGGCTGGCAAGGTCTGCAATTCTTCTCCTTATTCGCTCCATGGCAGTCATGTATCTGTTATTTGTATGTGATCCCTGGCGTCCTGTGTATCTCCCTGTATGGCGGCAGGAGCGCTTCTGCGTTCCAGCTCGCCACAGCATCTTCCGCATCCCGGCCGCCTCGGTGGGCTGCGCATGCGCACTAGCCTCTAGCGAAACCGAGGTTTAGATTGCGCATGCGCGGTTCGGCGGGTCAGACAGCTGCCGCGCATGCGCGGTACAGCCACCTTCCACTGCGCAGGCGCAAGGTGGAGGAGCGGTAACGTCACGGGCGGGGAATTTAAAAATCAGGCTGCTGCTTCAGTCTCACTGGGTTCTGCCAGTGCATAGGAAGCAGCAAGCCTGTTCCCCAGCCCCAGTCTGCAAGAGGTGAGTGTCACTATTTCTTTATAGCAATTATCATGCTATTTGTTGTGCATATGATCTTTTTTTTTTTTTTTAAATGAGAAAAATTTTTGTCTGTTTTAAAAAAGAGAATTTGGAATATAAATCTTAAAAAAAAAAAAAAAAATTTTTTCCCCTTATGATGTTTTTTTTTTAATGTTATTGGCATGCAATCTCTTTGTTAATGTTGCCTCCAGTATTATGGCTTAGGTCCGCATCTTCTCTTGCAGACTGCAAAATTCATATTGTGACGCTCTTCATCCAGAAATTATGGACAAATCACCGCCTTTAAGTGGCCAGCCCTTATGCACTAGGTATGTGCTGGTAAAGGGAGGGGGTTGAGGTACGGTTGCATTTTATTTGCGTTTTTGATGCCAATTTTCCTCCTCCCCCCTGTATGTTCTGCTTTAGCCCTTCTAGATTGGATCCGCAGGACAGAGACCTTGCCAGGCCACAACACCATTCATCATCCAGATCCAGACGAGACTCTCCGCATGGATCTCACCACCAGAGGAGACATGACTAGTGTAGTCACGATATAACCCCTTAGCTGTAACCATAAAACCCATAAACTTAACTTAATTAATAAATGAGAGACCACACCGGTTATGGAGTTAAATGGCCATAACAGCTTATTTATTTAAAATACCAATAATAAGAACTCCAGTTTCTTATTAGAAAAATAAAACATAAATAACAATAACAATAAACACTTTCAGACCCCTTGCTGAAAACAAAACAAAACAGGTTAAACCCCTATATTCATGTTGGTCAGTGACGGAGCTAAGTGCTTATAACACAACCTGATATCAACTGATATCAACACAAGGGGGCACTGCGGGAGCTAAAGAAACCAATGGGTCTCTACCGTACCGCCCGATAACCAACATTCCCGCAGTGCACAATACCATTAGACATCAACAACGTTTGATGTAACAAGGAGGGGCCATCTATTGATGAGCCCCCACCCACTTACCACCAGTATAACTGCTGCCGTCACTGACCAACAAAACAACCAACGCCAACCCCCCCAGCTGTCATGACGAAAAAAGAATTCTTCCAAAGACCTGAAACGACAATGAAAACATTAATACATGCCATCACATACCTATAAAAAAGGGGAGGGTGGGTGGGGAAAAACCTGCCTCCTCGTGCTCTGGCTTTCCCGCACTGACCTCCCGGCTCCGCCCCTCCCTTTTATATGGCCGCTCCTCCCAGCTCTCCCAGATGCCCACCCCTAAATTGTTAACTCTCTCCTAGCTTGCTGTGTCACCTGACACACTGTCATGGGCGGACCTGCATGACATTTCCTTGCAGTACATTAAATTCCGGTCCTTACTTGACTAGTGTAGTCACGATATAACCCCTTAGCTGTAACCATAAAACCCATAAACTTAACTTAATTAATAAATGAGAGACCACACCGGTTATGGAGTTAAATGGCCATAACAGCTTATTTATTTAAAATACCAATAATAAGAACTCCAGTTTCTTATTAGAAAAATAAAACATAAATAACAATAAACACTTTCAGACCCCTTGCTGAAAACAAAACAAAACAGGTTAAACCCCTATATTCATGTTGGTCAGTGACGGAGCTAAGTGCTTATAACACAACCTGATATCAACTGATATCAACACAAGGGGGCACTGCGGGAGCTAAAGAAACCAATGGGTCTCTACCGTACCGCCCGATAACCAACATTCCCGCAGTGCACAATACCATTAGACATCAACAACGTTTGATGTAACAAGGAGGGGCCATCTATTGATGAGCCCCCCACCCACTTACCACCAGTATAACTGCTGCCGTCACTGACCAACAAAACAACCAACGCCACAGCCTGAAAGGGGGACCACCTCACCCTTGATGGCACCTCCACACCCGCAGGGCCGCCTGGATACCCTCCTGCAAACCCAATGACCAGAGGTCAATACCCACATCTGTAAGATGCACTCCATCCCGCCTCAAGTACATCCCTACATTTACCTCCAACTCCCGGTGGCGAACAACTAGGCCACCTTGCCATGCTATGAACCGTCCCACCACTTTATTGACCCGGATCCTGGCTTTATTAATCCTAAACACCGACCTGGCCATGCGCCAGTTGGTCCTGGCTACCATATCCGACCAAATCAGAATGGTGCCCGGGAACGTGGCCCGGAGGAACATAATGTCCGCCTTGATATCAGCTATCAAGTCCCTCACGGTCCTTACACCCAAGTCATTGCCGCCGGCATGAATGACCAACACTTCAGGTGGTCGATCTAGCCAGGCGTACCTCTCAACCTCCGGGACCACCCTGCCCCCATCATACCAGGCCTACCTAACCACCTGATAACTGCATCCCTCCTGGAGATGCCCAGCTGTCTCCCACCTGGTCTCACGTCCCCCCTCCTGGCACCCCAGCACACGTAAGAATGGCCGAGGATCCATACAAGGAGTTGTCGCCCTGCATCTGTAACAACAAGAACAACATTACACGCACAACACCCCATACTACATCCACCTTATGCAGTACCCCTACATACCAACCAATACTACTATTGACACGTTAATTATATCAACAACCAAACACTTTTTTTATTTTTTTATTTTTTTTTTATTATTCACACACCAACTGTGGCCGAACATAACTGCGGAATCGCTGAGATTCCCATCTCCCTAACTTTTGCACATCCGCTTCATCCAACCCACACCTGGCGGCTTCAGTAGTTGCCCCAATGCGGAAGGAGTGTGAAGCGTAGGCGTTACTATCCAATCCCAACCTCCCCAAACACTTTCTCAACACCGCCACAAACTGAAATTTGGACAAGTACCGTCCATCCGCGTGTAACAACAGCGGACCCTCCCCCCCTGGTCTTACTGCCAGAAACGTTGTCACCGTTAATAAAGGGCAAACACCGCACCCCTGTACCGCATACAAACTCACCTGCGTCCCTCGTCCTCTTTGGTCTGTTTTTGATCTTCTCAACCTGACCATCACCTTATCATCCCCTATATCCACATCCTGAACCATCAAGCCCCCCGCCACCTCTTTTGATGGGCTGACCAATTCCCCAATACGGAACGCTCCAAAGAATACCAATGCAAATGCAGCTGAAAACAACCTCACCTCGTACGCTGACTGACACACCCCTTTAAGCTGTACACTTATATCTAACAAGTTCCCGAATGTGATGGGGCGCCGCTTGTCCTTACTTCTATGCAACTTCCTATACCCCTTTATGGCTTGCTTCACCCAGAAATCCTTCGTTAGATCCTCCCTTCTCCTCAATTTAAACCAAAACGTAAGCCCTGCCATCCTCTTTTCAATAGACGACACAGATTTTCCCATTTCCATATCCCTGGCCACCCAATCCAGCAATAACAACCTGTCTCCCGGGTCCTCCCCCCCGGCTTGTGCCATACCCCGAAGGTCAGTCCATTCCTTCCACACTTTAGAGTAGGCCAGCCATGTCGACTCACTTACAGACCTCCGTATCCACTCTGCCGCGGTTCCAATGCTAACTCCCACATCCAGCCCGGGCAAGGAACACCCTCCGCTCTTGCTGTCGGCGCCAGCTCCCTGAACTTGTCCCACTGAAAGCGAGACAAGGCATCAGCTAAAGTGTTCTCAACACCCGGGATGTGAACAGCATACAAAAAGATGTTCAACCGCATGCAACGCAACACCAGATGTCTCATCAATCTGATGACAGGAGGAGAAGCCGCAGACATGTTGTTGATCACCTGAACTACCCCCATATTATCGCAGTTCAGCCTCAACTTGAGGTTCCTGCACGACTCTCCCCACAACTCCAAAGCCAGCACCACCGGAAACAGTTCCAGCAGTACCAAATTTTTCTGAAAACCCACCTGTAACCATGATTGCGGCCAAGGCTCCGCACTCCACTGTCCCTGGAAGAAAGCCCCATAACATGTAGATCCAGCGGCGTCTGTCACCAGTTCCACATCAAAATTACTGACCGGTCCCGACATCCAAACCGCCCTGCCATTGTATCCTTCCAGGAACTGATCCCATATCTTCAGGTCCTCTCTATGTTCCAAGCTAAGCCTAATGAAATGTGTCGGTATTCGCACCCCCTTAGTCGCTGCCGACAACCGCCTACAAAATATCCTACCCATGGGAATAATCCTGCACGCAAAATTCAACTTTCCCAACAACGATTGTAACGTGCGCAACTGAACTTTTTTCCAACCATAAACCTCTCCCACCATTTTCCTCAAATCCCTTACCTTCTCTTCCGGCAGCCTACATTCCATGGCCATGGAATCTATTACTATGCCCAAAAAACTCAACTCTGTCCGCGGGCCCTCCGTTTTATCGGCTGCCAATGGCACCCGAAATTTGTCCGCAATGTGCTGCAACGTGGACAACAGTATCGCACACACATTGGAAGCCGGAGGACCCACGCACAAGAAATCATCCAGGTAGTGGATGACAGAATCGATCCCTGTCACATCCCTCACTACCCATTCCAAGAAGGAACTAAACGCCTCAAACATGGCGCAAGAAATGGAACATCCCATCGGTAAACACCGATCAACATAAAACTCGCCCTCCCAGCAACAGCCCAATAACCGAAAGCTCTCCGGGTGTACCGGTAATAGCCGAAATGCTGCTTCCACGTCAGACTTCGCCATTAGCGCCCCTTTTCCGTACCGCCGCACCCAACGCACTGCGGCGTCGAATGACGTGTAAGACACCGTACACTCATCTGGGTCTATGAAATCATTGACCGAGCCCCCTTTTGGGAACGACAAATGGTGAATGAGCCGAAACTTGTTCGGCTCTTTCTTGGGTACCACACCTAACGGGGACACCACCAGGTCCTCTAACGGCTTAACCTTAAAAGGCCCCGCCATCCTACCCAACCCCACTTCCTTGGAAAGTTTCTCCGACACTACCTCAGGGTGTTGCAAGGCGGATCTCAAGTTCTTGGCCAGTGGTGGAATCACTGACAAATTACACGGAATCTTGAAACCCTCCCTGAAACCCCTGCTCAACAAAACCGCCGCCCCCCTGTCTGGATATCTATTTAGGAAAGGTTGCATCCTTTCCCACATCACCGGCGTTGTCCCTCTTGTGGCCAGATTCCCCTCCCCGCTTGCCTTTCTTAAAACATCTGGCGAGGGTGTGACCCCCCCCCCCCCCCCACATCCTGAACATTCATGCTTGAATTTACAGGTCCCTCCAAACTTACAGGCCCCCTCATTAAATTGCCAACATACCCCCCACTTCTTACCGGCCGGAGGTCCCGAGGCCTGGCTACCTCCGGCCCCCCCTTGAAATGTCTGAGCCGGCGTCTTAGCCGACGCCATCAGCTTCATCCAGAGGCTAATATCTTTGTGATCCCACCTCAAAGCCGGACGTACCGCCCTACGCTGGCGGAACTGCTCGTCGTACCGCAGCCACGCCGTTCCACCGTACACCCGATAAGCCTCCCCAATTGCGTCCATGTAGCAGAACAACGCCGAACAATGTTCGGGGTTCTTCTCCCCAATCACTCCCGCCAAAATGGCAAACGCCTGGATCCAATTGGCGAAAGTCCTCGGAATGAGTCTATACCTCCTTTTTTCTTCATCATCCTTTTTGCTACTATCCGGTTTTACCCTGTCCAGGTTGAATTTTTCCAGGGGGAGCAAGGAGAAAATCTCCACGTACTCCCCCTTCCAAATCTTCTCCCTGACCTCCTGTTTTAAATGAGCCCCGAGCGGTCCTTCAAAACAGACATAGACCTCGCATTTTGCTGCATCGGCCATCCGTACTATATCATCCCTCGCCGTCTGTTCCTTTTCCCCTTTTTCCACCTCATTCCCCTTCTCTGCTCCCACCACAACGGAGGTCGGCTGACTTCCTGCCGTGGCCTCTGCCGCCACCCCTCCCCCGACTGTTACACCAGCCCCCACTTATCCAACTTCCATACTCACCCCTCCTGCTGGAGCATCCCTCCTCTCACCAAAACGGCCTATCAGCACCCTTAACCCTTCCAACAATTCCTGCAGTTGCCCAGGCCTAGTATCCACCCTCCCGCTCACCGCTCGCGGTTGGTCCGTCTCTGCCAACGACGATGCGGGAGGTAACCCTGGGCTCCCCCCACCGTTACCTGTCCCTAACAAGGATTGCAAAACTTTTACAAAAGAAATATTGTCAGTGGACTTACCGGGCTGACCGGGCGGGATTCCCACAGCCGCTGCACGGGCCTCCACCGGCGGGATAGGGCGACTGAGCTCCTCCTCCTCTTCCGACAATTCACCTTCAGACCGAGAAACGTCCTCCTGCGTAAAAGACAAGGCACGCACCCTAGGGGAGGGGGTCCTGTAAGAGTTACGATCCCGCCTGCCCGTTCCCGCTTCGGGCTGCTGGCTGGTCCCTGGCTGATCCGAACTCACATGCGCAAGTGGGCCGGTTCGGGCTCCGCTCCTGCTGACTCGGGTCACTGCCGTGCTTGCTGGTGGCATCCCGCCATCCCTTGCCCGTTGTGCTGAGTGGGTCCCCCTCCCCCCCATCCGTGATGCCCCACTGACCCTTCCGTCCTCCCCCCCCTGACTCGTGCAGAGCCTCCGGGGGGTTCGCTGAAAAGGCATGTCCGGGGGGTGTGACCCCCCTCCTGGCCGTTGCCCGAGTGGCCCTTGAATCCCCCCCCCCCTGCTCGTGCAGAGCTGCTGGGGCGGACGTGGTCCCTGAAGAGCCTGATGCGCCGGCCATCTTCCTCCCCCTTGCCGCGGCCCCCCCACCCCCCCTCCCCCCAATGTTCCTACTGCCCCCCACCACGTGTGAAGGCGCTGGGGCTGTTGAGGCTGTTGTAGCACTGCCACCTGATGCTAAGGATCCTCTTCCCGGTCGGCCCCTCGCCCCCCCTCCCCCACCAGGCCTGAGTCCTGCCTGCTTGTGTGACCCTCCAGCGCTGTCCCTCTGCACTCTCTTGGCTGGGGGGGGGTGGATCGCTCCCCCCTAGGGCTCCTTACCAGTCTTGAAGGTCCTGCTGTGGCCCCTGGAGAGTAGCGCTCCGGCGCCCTGGACACTCGGCCACGCTGTCCGGCGCCGCCATCTTGGATGTCCCTCATTGCTGACCGGTCTCTTGTGCCCTCTCCTGAGCCATCCAGGGCCGCTGCAATCTGCTCCATGACCCATCCGGGTCCTTGCTGCGCCGCCGCCGCCCTCACGATCGCCACAAAATCCCCTCCGTCGGCCATGTTTTTCAAAAGCACTGAGGAGCAGAGTGAAAAACCTGCCTCCTCGTGCTCTGGCTTTCCCGCACTGACCTCCCGGCTCCGCCCCTCCCTTTTATATGGCCGCTCCTCCCAGCTCTCCCAGATGCCCACCCCTAAATTGTTAACTCTCTCCTAGCTTGCTGTGTCACCTGACACACTGTCATGGGCGGACCTGCATGACATTTCCTTGCAGTACATTAAATTCCGGTCCTTACTTTCACATTCCTCCTCCAGACACTGCTCCCACCGCCATGATAGTCGCTCTGATCGCAAAGCCTGCTGGGGATATGGGACTCGAGTCCCGGAGGGAAAGTCCTTGTGTGACCGATGTTATGCCCGGGTGGTCGGGGAAAAAGAAACGAAAAGCCAGCGTATGGAAACCCTGGTGAAACGTGTAGTGCAGAAGTCGCTGGGAGACATGAATGGTTCCACTACTCAATCCACTACTTTGTCTGGCCCTCAGGCTGACAAGGCCCGTGATGATCCGGGTACTTCCCAGCCCTACGGGGCTTCTAATGAATCCTCCGAAGATGAATTCTTAGGCGAAGAGGATATCAGGGGCTTTGATTTTGCTATGGTCTCGCCACTAATCAAAGCAATTAACCACTTTCAGACCGGACCAATTTGCAGCCAAAGGACCAGGCCCCTTTTTGCGATTCGGCACTGCGTCGCTTTAACTGACAATTGCGCGGTTGTGCGACGTGGCTCCCAAACAAAATTGGCGTCCTTTTTTTCCCACAAATAGAGCTTTCTTTTGGTGGTATTTGATCACCCCTGCAGTTTTTATTTTTTGCGCTATAAACAAAAATAGAGCGACAATTTTGAAAAAAATTCAATATTTTTTACTTTTTGCTATAATAAATATCCCCAAAAAATATATTGTGACTGCGGCATTATGGCGGACACATTCCGACGCGCTCCCGATGGCACGGCAGGCATTTAAAAGGAACTTATATATACGCCCTCCTGCCTGCCCGTGCCATTCTGCCGACGTACATCGGCGTGCGCCGGTCGGGAATCGGTTAAGGAGGACCTTAAGTGGGAAGACTCATCCTCCCCCCCAGCTAAACGGAAGAGATTCTTCAAACAGCTGCGAAAAGAACGTCCAAACTTTCCTCTTCTTACCGAGCTAAAGGACATTATTGAGGAAGAGTGGAGCAAGGTGGATAGAAAGTCTTCCATGACTAATAAAACATCCAGGTTATATCCCTTCAAAATGGAAGAGGTAAAACATCTAGAAAACGCTCCTCTTGTGGATGCGGCATTGATGGGTCTGACCAAACATGTCACTCTCCCGTTTTAAGATTCGGTGTCCTTTAAGGATGGTCTGGAGAGAAAGATTGACCAGGACCATAAGAGGATCTATGGACTTGCTGGAATGGCTTGTAAACCGGCTTTAGCCCTAGCAGCCATATCCAAGGCCATGGAAGCTTGGACTGAAAATGTAGACTCCTTCCTTAAGGGCATTTCTGAGGAGCTGGCTAGGAGTTCAGCAGCAGTGGAACTGAAGCTTGCAGCAGTCTTTCTGGGGGAGGCGTCCATTGACCTGATCCATCTGCTGGCACGCATTATGTTGTCCTCAGTTACGGCTAAGCGAGCATTGTGGCTATGTCCCTGGCTAAGGGTGGTAAGTAAGGCTTCCTTCCCCAGGACAGAAGGTTGCTTGTTTGGAAGAAACCCCAGTATAAGAGACGCAGTCCACAGCGTTCAAGAGAGGCACGCTCCTACAAGCCCGGACGGGACTTCAGGAGGAATTGGAGCAGGGGGCAGGCTTCCTTTCGTAAGCCCGCCAAGAACCAGTCATCCAGTGGACGTGAGCCGGCCAAGTCCTTCTGAGATTGCGCTCGCTCAGGCGGGTCAGGTGGGGGGCCCGTCTATCCCTCTTCCGTCACTGGGTGGCTTCGATCTCGGACTACTGGGTCGTCAGGACGGTCTCGTCAGGTCACAGATGGACCTTCTCCAGTATTCCTCCTCCCAGATTCGTGTCCACCCTACTCCCTTGTTCGGAAGCACAAAGTTAAGTACTGCTTTCATACGTGGAACTGTTAAAGGCTCAGGGTGCAGTAGTTCAGGTACCAAAGGAAGAAGGGTTTCAGGGAATCTACTCCCCTCTCGGTACAAAAGAAAAGTGGCGCCCGGTGATAGATCTGACCTATCTAAACCAATTTATAAAGTACGGGAAGTTCAAGGTGGAAACTCTCTCCATATGCATATACATACTAGCTCATTATGCCTTTGCCTTGCAGGTTCCTATTTTTTTTTAAACGGCTCTACTTCCTCTTTAAGCCCCAAAGAAAGCCTAGATTCCCCAAATGGGATCTTCCCCTTGTCCTTGACTCAATTTCTGAACTAAGTACGTCGGGGCCATCGCCGCTTTCCATTAAAGACTTTTCGGCAAAGGTTGCTTTTTTAGTAGCAGTTACTTCAGCTAAAAGGGTCTCGGAAATTGGGTCTTTGGGCTTCGATGAAATTTTTTGGACATTTTTCCCGTACCGAGTAGTCCTCATTCCTATGCTAGGATCCAACCCAAAGGTAACTTCGGTGTTCCATCAGAACCAAGAGATCGTTCTGCCTACTTTCAGGTCACCGGGATCTAATGATATTCATCCTCTAGATGTTGGGGAAGCCCTGAAAGAATACCTTCTAATCACTTCCTCCTTCAGGCGTTCCGTTCATCTCTTTATACTGCACTCAGGCCAGCAACAAAGGGAACAAAGCTTCAACCAGGACACTGGCAACCTGGATTGTAAGAACCATACAACAAGCTTATAGGGATAAGGGCTTGGCTCCTCCAGAGGCGGTGACGGCACACTCTACCAGGGGAATGGCTGCTTCGTGGGCGGCGGCCCGACATGTGGCTCCTGATACCATCTGCAAGGCGGCTTCTTGAGCCTCTCTTAATACGTTCATGTCGCATTTTTGCATTGAACCTGCTTCTCTGTCGTCTGTAAACTTTGGTTTAAAAATCCTATTGGCTGATAAGTCAAATTAAATATTTTCTGTTTAGTCATACCCATCCGGGTGGTCGGCTAGTTATTTCCCACACGTAGGCTGCCATGGAGTCTGTCAGGTAAAAGGAAAATGTATTATCAAATACTTACCGTAATTTTCCTTTCCTGATGGACTCCATGGCAGACGGAGTTCCCACCCATGAGTCATATGAGTAGGCTAGTTATGGAACACAGTATGGAGTGGTGAGTGTTCATTTATGGGAATGGGGTCCTATAGCATTGGAGAAGAGGCGGGGTTAACCCACACGTAGGCTGCCATGGAGTCCATCAGGAAAGGAAAATTACGGTAATAATAAATAATAATAATAATAATAATTGATAATAAATTTTCCTTTTTTAGTCAATGGTAGCTGTCTTAATTCGCACCACTAGTGTTAACCCCTTCCCTGCCGGTGTCATTTATACAGTAATTAATGCATTTTTATAGCACTGATCGCTGTATAAATGTCACTGATCCCAAAAGTGTCAAAAGTGTCCGATCTCTCCGCCACGATGTTGCAGTCCCGCTAAAAATCACTGATCACTGCCATTACTAGTAAAAAAAAAATAATAATAATAATAAAAATAATGTAGGCGCTATAACTTTTGCATAAACCAATCAATTTATGCTTATTGCGATTTATTTTTAGACATAGTGGTCTTTAAAAAAAATAAAAAATTATATATATATATATATAATGTGAAAGTTAGTGTCTACAAGCCATAGTATATATTGAAATTTACGCAGCTATGGCACTATACTGGTAATGGCAGTGATCAGAGACTTATAGTGGGACTGTGATAGTGTGGCAACAATCTGGCACTAACAGACCCTCCCTGGGAGGTACACTAACCCACTAACTGACAAAGACATCAACAGTGACACTAATACAGTACTCAGATATAATACTGTAATAATGACACTGGCTGGGAAGGGGTTAACATCAAGGGGCAATCAAGGGGTTAACTGTGTTTCAACAAGTGTAATGTGCATAATATAGCTTTTACTGATCTGGTCGTTGCGCTGTGATTGGCTACAGCCATAGGTGTGCGCAGCCTATTGCATTAGGGTGTGCACCACAAACCAAAGCTCAAACACGTGTGTGTGTGTGTGTGTGTGTATGTGTATATATATATATATATATATATATATATATATATATACATACACACGCGCACGCGTGCGCATTCCGAGAGGCCACATATTTGCATGACTTGCAGTCAATACAGCTGTGCTGAGAGCGTACGCGCTGCGTGGCGCTCCTGGTACAGTTACCGGCACCTAACCGAAAGCTCCCAATAGTGGTCTAAAGCCCCGCCTCCTAGCACCATAAACCTCTTAATGGGCCGGGAGGCGCCGTCACGAAGAGGTTAAAATGAAGTTATCTTCTCCTGTTCCTCTATTGTATCATAGTGGTGTTGGGAATGTGCTGCCTCCTCAACAAGAACATATGTTTTTCTCTTCCTAACTGGAGGAATAGATATGTTATTTTCTGCACGCATTTTCTCACAGTCTTTGAAAATAGACAGAAAATATTCTGGGTCATTTCTCATAGAGACCATGGAGTTGCTCAAACTTTTCACCACTGCCATTGCAGTAAGCAAGCTGAGATTTGATGCTTGCAACGTCTTGCTAACTTTTACCACTATTTGGACAATAGGGTGCATCATGTGAAGAACAAAGATACATTTGAAAGAATTTAAAAAGGAGCTTTGCCCATCCCTGCAAAAATTAAAAGCCAGCAGCTACACATACTGCAGCTGCTGACTTTTAATAATAGGTCACTTACCTGTCCTGGAGTCCAGCGGTGTCGGCACTGCAGCTAATGTTTCCATCAGCTCTCGGGTGCTGCCGTCGCCATTGCGGGTAAGGTAAGGGAACCTGGTAGTGAAGAATTATGGCTTCATGCCGGGTCCCTACTGTGCATGCGCGAGGCACCGCTGCACTCTCCTACTGGGCCGGCAGCGGGGGAAGGAGGAGGGAGGAGGAGGGAGCCAAAATTCTGACGTAATTTGCTGCAGCCCGGACTCCCAGAAGTGGGGACAGGATACCTGTCAAAGACAGGTATACGCTCTCCCCTCCCCCTGAAAGGTGCCAAATGTGGAATTAACAAATAAGGCCTCTTGCTATTATTTTAGCATCAGCTAAATGACTTGTTTCAACAATCTAATTTAAAACATGTAGAATAATGGAAAAATGTTGCTTTACTGTGGCCACTGCATCTGCTCTGCATGCCCACCTTGTATTAGTTAGTGACTTTACCCACTTCAGCCCCGGAGGATTTTACCCCCTTCCTTACCAGAGTACTTTTTGCGATTCGGCACTGCGTCGCTTTAACTGACAATTGCGCGGTCATGCAACATTGCACCCAAACAAAATTAATGCCCCTTTTTTCCCCACAAATAGAGCTTTCTTTTGGTGGTATTTGATCACCTCTGCAGTTTGTTTTTTTTGCGCTATAAACAAAAGATGAGCGACAATTTTGAAAAAAACACAATATTTTTAACTTTTTGCTATAATAAATATCCCATTTAAAAAACAAAAAAAAAAAAATTTTTTCCTCAGTTTAGGCCGATATGTATACATATTCCTATGTATTCCTATTCCTACATATTTTTGGTATGCAATAAGCGTATACTGATTGGTTTGCACAAAAGTTATAGCATCTACAAAATAGGGGATAGATTTATTGCATTTTTTTTTTTTACTAGTAATGTCGGCGATCTGCGTTTTTTTTTTTTACGTGACTGCAACATTGCGGCAGACACTTTGGACACTCTTGACACATTTTTGGGACCATTCACATTTGCACAGCGATCGTTGCTATAAAATTGCACTGATTACTGTGTAAATGTGACTAGCAGGGAAGGGGTTAACTCTAGGGGGCGCTGCAGGGGTTAATGTATGTTCCCTGGGAGTGATTCTAACTGTGGGGGGAGGGGACTCGCAAGGGGAGGAGACCGAGTACAGAGGAACAGAGGAACACACCATCGGTCTCCTCTCCACTGACAGGACGTGGATCTGTGTGTTTGAACACACAGATCCACGGTCCTGCTGTGTTCCCGGGCAATCGCGGGTGCCCGGCGGACATCGCGGCCGCCGGGCACGCTCACCAGGTCCCGAGTGACGCTGCCGGCACGCGCGCCCCCTAGACGGCCGGGAATGGGAGGACGTCATATGACGTCCACCCAGGATGGGAGATCCACCTTGTGGATGTCATATGACAGTCAGCAGTGTTGAAGTGGTTAAAGAGATCCTACTTCTTGTGAAACCTTCTCCATTACAGTGTACCACACATGGCTTGCCTCCATGAAGTTATACAGAGTCTGAATAATGCCAAAAAAAAAAATGTCAAATACTGTTCTGTTTTGCTTACTTGTATCTACTAGGACAAGGTTCAAACAATGTGCATAACAGTGTACATTGCCGTGGAAATTCCACTATAGGCTGCGCGTAATCCATGTCTCCTGTGCTTCTTGGTATAATGCATCTTAGTAAACCCCTGTTTCCTGTATCTTCCCAAGTAAACAGACATGACCACCATCCTTACATCCTTAGCTCCACAGCTCGACTGATTCTTGAGACCCTGTGTTCTGTTTATTTAGAGTACTTAAAGCGGAAGTAAACCCATCGATTTAACAGTCTAAAAAAAAAAAAGGCATGCCGTGAATGCTAACTGCACATTGGCTGTGCTCTCAACCAAACAGTCAAACCATCCAATGGCTGGTGTCATAACGGATCACATGTGCAGCACTGTGGCAGTTGAAGATTAAACAGAGGCAAAGATGGCAGCTTCCTTGGCTGAAAACGATAGGGGGGTTTACTTCCACTTTAACAATAGAGCTTGATGGTTTCACAATCAGCCAATCAAGCACAGGCAATCCTTCAAACAGGAGGAGTTATACAAATCTCAGCCAATGAACAATGACTAGGGGAGTCTAATGGCGTGTCTAGGCACGGGCAGTGTGTATGATTTCCCGCCCCCTGTTTCTTTAATCCATCTTTAGCTAGACAAAGAAAGCCGCATGGCTGGTCTTGAAATCATGAACACTGCCCCCCCCCGACCAAAACACACTCAAAAACTCTAGTTTTTACCGTTGGCGTGAATCCTTATTCTGCATTGTTCAGAGAACAAAGCATACACGTAATATTCTACCGTTCCTGCGGATGGGAGATTATCTGCAGGAACACGCCATAGCCTCCCTACATGTGGATCAGACACACAGAGACACACGAGTGTACATCCCCCCCATAACCGATAATGTCTTTGCAGAGTGAACACACCCCCCCCCCCCCAGACGATCGTCTGTGCATTGCACAGGGGCCCTTCGCTGGCGGACATATCCACACTCTGCAAACACTTCTCTGCATCCTCAAGAAGCTTTACACTACCAAAACAGGTCTCAACCAGCGTCAGTCTGCCCCAGACTGCTCTTTAGCACCGGCTGCAAGAGAACTAACAGTGGGAGACACTGTGACAATATATATTAAATACATCTTAATAAAATTTCCACAACATAGATTATTTCATATTTTTTTTCTTTACATTTCATCTGAACACCTGCAATGCATCCAGACATAGTAGCTGCTTCATCAATGCATACAGAGATCATTGATGACCAGACGGTTTTAAGAATGCCAAGAACTTTGGTTATCTAGTCAAAGATTGAGCGTCAACTATTAAAGGGTTACTAAACCCTTGTTTTTTGTTTGTTTTTAAAAAACAAACATGTCATACTTACCTCCACTGTGCAGTTGGTTTTGCATAGAGAGGCCCCGATCCCCCTCTTCTGGGGTCACTCAGCTGTTGGCTCCTCCTCTTCTCAAGTGCCCCGTCAGAGAAGCACTCTCGTTTGGGACCCCAATGGCTGCACTGCTATCAGGAGCCAATGGCTGCACTGCTATCAATCTATCCAATCAAGCCACGAGACACCAGCCATAGCCAGTGCTAGTGTGCTCGTCCCTGGGGGAAGGAAAAAAGGGCTCAGGTAAGTAATACGGGGGGTCTGGGGGGCCTGCAGCATGAGAGAAGGTTTTTCACCTTAATGCATAGAATACATTAAGGTGAAAAACCACGAGAGTTTACAACCCCTTTAAGAGCCTCTGAATTGGCTCAAAATGTTCAAGATCACTATTAAACTATTGTACTATGACAGACATCTGTTCATGGTGTCCACAGTCAGCACAGTCAGCAATATCCAGTGGCGGCCCATCTATAGGGGGCGCACGCCCCCCCCCCCCAAGCTATTCACAAAAAAAGTAATTTTTAAGCCCCGTACACACGATTGGGCTTTATGACGGGAAATGTTCGATGACAGGCTGTTGGCTGTAAATCCGACCATGTGTATGCTCCATCAGACAGCAGGTTTTCAAATTTTCCACGGACAAATGTTTGTTGTCGGATTTTCCGAGCAAGTGTACACAAGTCCGTCGGAAAAAAGTACAAAGTACAAACACGCATGCTCGGAAGCATGGACGAGACAGAAGCAGACGGTCTTGTAAAACTAGTGTTCGTAATGGAGATATCACATTCGTGACATGGCAAATTTAGAAATCTCTCTTCTTCTTTATAATGGTATAATAATGAAGCTGCTTTGCTGGTGATATTGATAGAGTTCTGCCAAACTTATTTCATTTTTTTTTTTCTAGTGATCTCTAGAATAACATCTTTTTTTTCTAGTGATCGCCAGAGTCATCCAGGTTTCTCGACTTCCTGCCCCTTTTGGAGGGCGTAGGGGAGGAACCTGGGACTTAGTCTGGCTGCTCGGTATGGCCTCCTCTTGGCTGAGACTTTTCTATGTATGAAAATATTATTAGGGTTTTGGTCATCAATCACACACAATTTTGAGCTCATGACTGTTTCAAATTGAATGTTAACAAATAGAAAAGACTATCATTCTGACCCCAGCATTTTTCATTCTTGTCCCAATCATTTTTGGCCACTACTGTCTATTGATATGTAAACCACTTTGTTAAGGCAGACATTTGGGATCAATAACGTCTAGTTAACATCATTCAATTTTAGGCTACAAATATGTTCAAAATGCTATACCTGGGGCAAGCTTGGCTCCTCCTCTTCTTCTTCCTGTGATGAAGGACCAGGGTGGAACTCAGGAGCTGTGGCCTCAGCCGGTGTGGAAAGAAGCGATGAGAGTGATGTGTGTGGTTCGGTTTGGTCCGACAAAAAATACAGGATGTTGTAGTACAACAGCCTGGGGACATACCATATATACTCGAGTATAAGCCGACCCGAATATAAGACGAGGCACATCATTTTACCACAAAAAACTGGGAAAACGTATTGACTCGAGTATAAGCCTAGGGTGAGAAATGCGCAGCTACTGTAAGTGGAAAAGAGCGTCAACAATGCCCATTTGCAGCCTCACTGTGCCCATTTGCAGCCATAGGTCCCCTGAACTGTAAACTTGGTAGTTAAGGGTTCCTAGATGCCCCCTAGCTGCAGCCAAAATTTGGGGTCTCATGACATCATCTGCTGCTGCTCCGCATCTCTGGGATTCCATGACCTTCTTGTGCTCCCTATTATATTTACTATGCAGGCTACCAATTTTGGCCTTCAAATAATTGATGTCTGCCATGGGATACAGATGCTTCACCAATTCCAACAGTTTCTCCATCGCTGCCTTCCTCTTGATTTTATTGGAATAATCCCTGCATTTGACTTTCCATAGACATGGTAGCTCCCGGTATTGCTGGATAAATTTGGGTAAAATATCTGGGGCTGTGAATTTATCAACCATTTTGCCTGCAAGACGCAGCACAAGACAAACCCTAATGTCAGGCTAAACTCTCATAATCTGGTCCCAATATAGGCCTCAATCTATAAACAGTATAGGCCACTAACTACTGATGCCCTAATTTTAAAATTGTACCTTCGTTTTAGTATTCCTTTTGGCGATTTTGATCTTTGAGAGCAGCAATGAGGAAATCCCCTAGCAAGAAACTTTCAGATCCAGGAGATATAAGGCCTCAATTATTTTGTTAGAAAAAATGGTGGAGATGGTGGACATCTTATTGAGGACAGACTATGATGGGAATCATGGACCTTACAGAAACCCAAATGCCAGAAAGGCCAAGATCATGGCTAAAGTTGTAAGAAGTCTGCACAGGAATTTTGGGGTACGACCATCCAAGGATCAGTTGAGAAAACGCTGGTCAGACCTTAAATTGAGAGAGGAAGATCAGTATAGAAAGATCAGGAAAGTGCTGCAAAAAAGTAAGTATTTGTTGCGTGTTCCTATTATTATTACTTTCATGCTGGTACAACTGGTACAGTTTAAAATGCCAAGTTTTATTTTCGTGGACACAGGAATTGTTCTAAACATCGTTCATTCGACCACTAATATTTCGTTTTTGGGAGATGCAGGTTAAATGCATTTGTTATGGCCTATTTTGATTAAAATAATTTCATTAGATTGTTGTCTAGATGTGTTTGTAACTATAATGAAATGTCAACTTTATTCAGTGCCAGTAGAGGACACTCAGCAGCTATTTACACATCTGGACGCAGGAGCACTAGTGTGGGACACCATAACACCCTTGTTATGGTGCCCCACGCAGGTGCTCCAGTGGATACTAGGGGTATTTCCGTGTGAAACTTGCACAAAACAGGTAAGTATTCCTGCTTTTGAAAGGGAAAAAATCATGTATTCAGCTTGGAACTCTGCAAAAACAGACAATTGGAAGACACTTCCAAACAATGTTTAATATTACTATTTCTAGCCTAACATATCTGTTTGCTAAGTATACCTTTTTTGGATTCACATAGGGGAGAAAAGAAGAGGGAAATCTGAGCTGTGTGTGGACACCAGTAACCCAGCACCGCCAGAAGATACAGAAAGTCAATTCACCACTAGGGATGAGCACGGTGTTCGATTCAAACCCATTTTCGCATCGAACAACGGCCGTTCGTTGAAACCAGAACTTTGTGGGCCATTCGCATCAAATTCGTGTGATACGAACGGCCCTCAATGCACTGCGCCAGTCGCAGTGCATTGCTGGCTGATGATTGGCCAAGCATGCACTGTGACCCTGCATGCTTGGTCAATCACAGCCCTGGCAGCGAGGAGATGCATAATTGGCCACAGGCAGGATGCCTATGGCCAATTATAGCTCAGGGGGGTTTAGTACACGCCCCACACTATATAAGGCCGCCAGTGCGGTGGCCTTGTGTAGAATGTCATTTGTACAAATGTCATTTTTTGCAGGGACAGTTCTAAACATGGGAAACACATGTCACTTCACAGGCATACTTTAGACACCCTCCAGGTACGATATTTAAAGGAATATTTCATTTTTTCACTTTATGCATCATTAAAATGAGTGCTCCAGAAAAAACGTCAGTTTTTAAAACTTCCTTTTGCATTGATACATGACAATAACATGCATATTGGCCTTATAAATAGCACTTTAGATTTTGAACGTTCGTGTCTATTGTAATTAATAGGGTTCGAACGTTCGTGCATACATGGTGGTTTTTATTTTTTTATTTTAAGTGATGAGGATGTTGTGGACGACCAAAATCACTTCAGTGCACAAATCCTTATCAGTGAACTCTTTGTTTGCAATAGGGAATTGGAGAAAATGAAAGAAAACATCCATGATGTACAAAACCGTTATCAACATCATTGATATTTTAGCGAAAATCTAAAAACCAAACATGTTTGATTTTTGTCGTTATGTGTGTTTTGTCTCACGTGTGTTTGTACAGTTTTAAATTGATTACATTTGTGTGGCTTCATGCCCAGATGTCTATTGAAGTCGCACTTGAAATTGGAAAAAGTATTGCAGGAACTACTTTTGCAAATTGTTGTGGTGCCGCTAAATCAGTGTCGCACCTTGTCATGCGATTTTTGCTATCAAATCGCATGACAAATCGCCACAATGTGAACCTAGGCTTTATAGTGTCTGAGGTCAGTGTTTAGCCACTCCACTTCTCTAGGTGCGGCCAACAAATACAAACGTAGTGACGTACTACATTGTTTTTTAGCCCTTTAGCGCCACCCTTTGGGCTCCTTCTGCTAAATTTGTGTTAGTAGAAGTTTGGTGACTGTTGATACGCACTTTTCATTTCACACTTTTCATTTCGTGCTTTTCAGTTAGTTTCTGAACAGCCGTTCGTCAACCAGCCATGTTGCGGAATCGGAGGAGATAATGTGTTATTTATTATTGGCCTTGGAGTTATTGCTTTGACATTATTTTTTTGGTTGAATAATGATTTGATTTGGTCTATTTTCTATATTTTTGGATGCATAGAATGCACTTTTTGGTTAAGTTCTATTGGCAGATAGCATGTCTAATTGTATTTGTTTTCTTTTTTTTAATGCACAATAAAAAAATTGTGGAGATTAATACTTGGCTATGTGTTTTACTTCAAATGACAGTTTGGGAGTAGGCAGTTACATTTAAAAAAATACAATGTAAAAAATACAATGTAAATTTGACAAGGGACACCAACAAAGTTGTATCTTTGATCTTAAAAACTACGGGATAATGGTGTTGTGGTAACTTGCCCAAATAAAAAAAAAAACACAAGCATAATCATTTTTTTCTTGATATTACTAGAAAAAAAGCCTTTGAAAATAAGTTTGGCAGAACTCCATCAGTATCACCAGCAAAGCAGTTTCATTATTATCCCATTAAAGAAGAAGAGGATGTGCGCTGCATTTCTAGATTTCATAATTTGCCACGTCACAAATGTTAATTCTGTATTACAAACGCTGGTTTACAAGACCGACCGCTTCTCTGGCTCGTCCTTGGTTCCGAGCATGCGTGTTTGTACTTTGAACTTTTGTCCGACGTACTTGTGTACACACGCTCGGAAAATCTGACAACAGACATTTGTCCGTGGAAAATTTATAAACCTGCTATTCAACATTTGTCCATGGAAAGTTTGCCAACAATTGTCCAATGGAGCATACACACAGTCAGATTTTCCACCAACAGCCTGTCATCACACATTTCCCATTGGAAAAACGGAAAATTGTATCATACTTACCGTAATTTTCCTTTCCTGGTGCCTATCCATGGCAGCATACCTGTGATAGAGCTCCGCCTCGACTCCTCCCTCAGGACTAGTGAATAGCATAAATTAAAGGCACCGTCCCTCCCCCAACATTCTCTGTAATATAGCATACCGAGGGTGGGAGCGTATGCTGCCATGGATAGGCACCAGGAAAGGAAAATTACGGTAAGTATGATACAATTTTCCGTTTTCCTGGTGCCTCCATGGCAGCATACCTGTGATAAATAACTAGCTGACAAGGGTGGGATAATGCTTGTTAAATGTTTAATCAGAAAAGGACATTGCAGCCTGGACTGCCCTCCTTCCGAACTCAACAGTAGTGAGAGCTCCTGGATCGATATGGTAGTGCCTGAGAAAGGTATGGCGAGAAGACCAGGTGGCGGCCCTGCAAACCGTCTCCAACGAAACATTAGCCCTTGCTGCCCAGGAAGCTGAGACTGCCCTTGTGGAATGAGCATTCACTCGGGAAGGAGGTTCCATATTCTTCACCCTGTAGGCCTTCTGAATCAGCTTTACGACCCAAGATGCCAGAGTTCTGATGGAAGCTTCTTTCCCCCTGTATTTACCGAAAGGTACCACAAAAAGTCTCTCGGAGTCTCTGAAGGGTCCGGTGGCTTCAAGGTAAGCCCTGAGCACTCTGGAGATGTCTAGCTCGTGACAAGACTCTGAATCCGTATTTGTGAATACTGGTAGTGCCCAGGGTTCGGCCATATGGCTTGTGGTAGTGACTTTAGGCGTGAAGCCCCTAAGGGGACGGAGTTCTACTCTGTCTGGGAAAAAGGAGATATGGTCGTCACCTATCCCTAAAGAATGCAGTTCTGAAACTCTTCGGCCGGATGTGATGGCTAACAGGAAGGCAGTTTTCAGTGATAGGTTCCAGATTGCCACTTGTTCTACTGGAGCAAATGGATGGCTAGATAGGACCTCCAGGACTAGGGACAGATCCCACTTAGGGAACGGCCGTCCGACAGGAGGGCGAATCTTTAGCACCCCCCTGAGGAAGGTGACCACCAAAGGATCCTCTGCCCATCTTTTATTTGTGGCTGCGGAAATTGCTGCTACCTGCACCTTGAGAGAACTCAGACCGAGCCCCAGGTCAAGACCTGACTGAAGGAAACCCAAAATATTGGGTGTGGAGGGAAGGATTGGGTCAAAGCCTCTATCCGTAGCAAAGGACAAGAATTTGTTCCAGATTCTTGAGTAGATGGCGTTGGTCGCCGGCTTTCTGGCCCTCAGTAGCGTTGAAATAACCCCTGGGGAACAGCCTAAGGCTTCAAACCTTCGCCTCTCAACCTCCAGATTCGAAGATCTAATTTCTGTGGATTCGGATGAACTAGGTTGCCCTGCGACAGAAGATGAGGGAAAGGGGGGATCCTGATTGGAGGACTCACGCTGAGACGCATGGCCAGAGGAAACCAGGGTCTCTTCGGCCAATACGGGAGTACCGCCAACACTTGCACTGATTCCCTGAGGACCCTCAGGAGGAACCTGAATATTAGTGGCCGGGGAGGGAAGGCATATGCTGTCGTGAACCTCCAGGAGCACGTCAGGGCATCCACTGCCTCGGCTTGAGTGTGTGGCAGGCGGGAAAAAAATCTGTCCAGCTTTGCATTCTCCGGAGTGGCAAATAGATCCACCTGAGGGGGATCCCACAGGTTGGAGATCTGAAGGAAGACCTGGGGATGGAGGGCCCACTCGTTGATGTCTTGGAAGTTTCTTGATAACGAGTCTGCTTCCGTGTTTAGTTTGCCCGGGAGATACATCGCTCTGAGATCCAGGAGGTTCTTTTCCGCCCAGAGCATGATCGGCTCTACCTCTCTGAGGAGTGATCTGCTGCGCGTGCCTCCCTGCCTTTGCAGATATGAGACCGCCGCCCTGTTGTCCAGGCGTAGGAGTATCCTCCGTCCTCTGATTTGAGATGTCAAAGTAGTCAGTGCCAAGAAGGCTGCCCTCATCTCCAAGATGTTGGATACCACTCCCCGGGTAGAACATGACCATCTCCCTTGAATCCTGGTTTCCCCGCAATGAGCCCCCCAGCCTTGCCCGCTCGCATCGGATGTGACCGTTGTCCAAGAGAGGGAGCCCAGATGGTGAGGCTTGGAGAGGTTCTCCGGGATTGTCCACCAGCGCAGACTCCTGCGCATTACTCCCGTCAGCAGGATTGTCTGTGAGAGACGCTGTCTCTTCCACTGAGCCAGAAAACCTGTTTGGAAGTATCTCAGGTGCCAATGGGTTCAAGGCGTCAGGGGGATGCAAGAGGACATTGTGCCAATAAGACTCAGACATTGTGATGCCGTCAGATACTGGCTCTGGATGGTCTTGCGCATCCTGCGGATGATGATCCCTGCCTTCGAAGGAGGTAATGACACTGTCCCTTCCTGAGTGTTGAACATCGCACCTAGGTAGATCATCTGCCGAGTTGGTGTTAATTGGCTCTTGTCCATATTTATCAGCCATCCCAGTCTTCTTAGGGACTGTAGAAGGATCTCCCGGTGATGTACCAACTGCTCCGGACTGCTGGCTAGCAGGAGGATATCGTCCAGATAGTGGTATATCCTCAGGCCCTTCTCCCGAAGGGGGGCCAGAGCGGATATCAATATTTTGGTGAATACTCTGGGAGAGGTGCACAGCCCGAAGGGTAGGGCTTGAAACTGTAAGTGGGTTTGGCCCACTGCAAACCTTAGATACTTCTGGAATGCAGGAAGAATTGGAACATGCAGGTATGCATCCTGCAGATCGACCGAGATCATCCAATCCATCGGTTGGACTGCCTGGATAATTGTTTGCAGGGACTCCATCTTGAAGCTTTCGGTGCTGATGTACAGATTGAGCTTCCTCAGGTCTATCACTGGCCTCCAACCACCTGTCTTTTTGGGTACTAGGAACAGGGTAGAGTAGAAGCCTGTGAAGCGCTCTGACAAGGGAACCGGTACAGCCGCCTCCTGAAGCTGGAGGGATGTTATGAACTGTATTAGGGCCTGCGCCTTTGACGGCGAGGACGGGATCTCGGTTCTCTTGAAGGATATGGGAGGTGGAGTGTGAGAGAACTTCCAAAAGTGTCCCCACTGGATTGTTGATAAAACCCAGGGGTCTCGGCAATGGGTAGCCCAGACTGGGACAAAAGACTTTAGTCTGGCTCCTACCGCTGGTTTCTGGACTAACCCGGCGTCAAAAGGACTGCTTCTGCTCCTGTGGGGTCCTAAGGGCTTTATTTTTCCTGCTCAAAAAGGATGCTTGGGTGCCTCTCCAGGGCCTTCTGTTGTCTCTGAAGTGCCTTGACTGTCTAAAGTCCCTGGCGTTCGACTGGCGGAACCTAGACGGACCTCCTCTGGGTCCTCGCACCCTTTTGTCCTGGGGGAGCATACCAGACTTCCCCCCTGTCACCCTGGAGATAGCCTTATCCAGTTTGTCTCCAAACAGCGCTTTGCCATCGAATGGGATCTTACACCAGTTTTGCTTGGAAGCGAGATCAGCCGTCCAGGGCTTCAGCCATAAGGCTCTCTTTGCCATCACCGAATGTAGCATAGACCGGGCCGAGCATCTGATGGTGTCGATGGCCGCTTCGCCGACAAAATCTGCCGACAGTCTAAGTTCCTCCAAGGCTTTTATTATGTCTTCCCTGGGGACCTCCTGTCGTAAGGCCGTCTCGATGTTGTCTGTCCAGGTTCTGATGGCATTTGACACGGACGTGAGGGCAATGGCCGGTTTACAGGCGGCTCCTGCGGCCAAGTAGCTCCTCTTAAGTTCCAGATCGATCCGCCTATCTAGAGGATCTTTAAAGGAAGCGGAATCCTCCATTGGGAGGGTGACATTCTTCGCTAAACGTACCACGGCCGCGTCTACTACCGGCATGGAGTTCAGCCACTGTGTTTCAGCCTCTGGTAGAGGATAAAGCTTATTGAGTCGGCCCACGGAGAGCTTCTTGTCGGTCTTTAACCATTCATTTTGAATGACTTCCGTGATCTCCCCCATCAGAGGGAAGAGAATCTGTCTCCTTTTGAGGAATGGGAAGTAACTCCTGGACCTTTGAGGTGGTTCCTCCGCCTCCTCCCAGGAGATCGCGGTCTTGACCGCTTGGATGAATGGTGGGACCAAGGCATAGCTGAATCCAGACGGCTCTGATTCCTCTGAAGAGTCCCCTGAGGGGTCTTCAGGTGGTAATTTCTCGGCCGGCCGTGACGGCGGCGGGGGGGTACTGACTGCCGAAGGACCGGGGACTTCATGATCCGTCTCCCCTGCCTGTGTCCGTGGGACTGGCTGGACGGGGACTAGGGCTGCTAGCTCAGAGAATGAGTCCTTCATTGTCCGCTTAAGCAGATCCACGACCTGCTGACTCTCGAGCTCGCGGTTGGCCGCGTAGTCCCTGAAGCAGTCCTTACAGACCAGCTTGCCCGGTAGAGGCGTAGCCCCACATGTCCAGCACTTCTTCTTTGCGCAACTTCTAGGGGAAGGGGACCGGTCTCGTCTTCTGGATCTTGACCTCTCTGATTCGTGGCGTGAGGACCGGGACCCATGATGAGAGGAACGGGACCTGCGGTCTGGGCTGTCATCATTGTCGCTGCGTCTTGACGATTTCTTGGTGCTTTTGGAGTGGGCAGGGCTACGATGCAAAGAATCCGTGTTAGATTCATGCAGTGCACTTTTTTTTTTTTTTACTTACGTACAGTTGGTCTCATACCTAATGGAAGTAGGAGGATCTTTGTTACGAGATGAATAACTCATAGCGCGGTTGGGCAGGAGGATCAGCTGCGGAAATATAGTAAGATAGGGGAAGGGAGAGAGAGAAAAAGGACTATGTAGATTTAAGCGTACACATAAATACCTACATGTAACATATACTTGCTTATATACCCGCATACATGTGCGCCCCTCCCGCCCCCCTTCCCCCCCATCTCCTCTTTCTTTTTTTTTTTTTTTTTTTTTTGGCCAGAGATTTCCCATGTATACACAACACACACAAAAAAAGGTATATTAAATTATATTATGTCCTGCGTTTTCCCTTTTAATCATTAAAAGAGAACTTTTAATTGCTCATTTGGGGAAACCTACCGAGAGACGGTAGCAAGAGGCTCGCAGGGCACGGCTGAAACACTACTGACAGCCATGACCCTGCTGCTATCCTTTAAATACAAAAGGAGGTGGATGGGCTAATCCCAAACCACCTCCTACCTATTAACAATGAAGAAAGGGCAAAAACTGGAATTTTTTCCAGTAACCAAAATGGCCGCCGGGCGGTCAGGCCGCTGCGCATGCGCACGCGCATGCGCAGTAGCTATCGGCGGCGAGGGCTCTGTGCGGAGCCCTCGCCAGTCGGCGTCTCCTCACCACCCCGGAACGCGCATGCGCCCATCAGGCGGCGAGGACGCCGACCACGGGGGGACCTGTCAGCCGCATGCCTGGAGCAGTAAGGAGCGCTCCCGCGGCCCCCCCCCCCCCCCATGAAAGATGACTATTTGGTGGCATCCCTGTACAAAACAAAAGGGAGGGCATGTAAGCAACATCCAAGGCACAATTTATATGGGAGGGAAGAGAGAGGGAGAAGGGGAGAAAAAGAGAGAGGGAGGAAAAAAAAAAAAAGGTAACCGGCCTGAGACTGAGCTGATCCACCTGCGACTCGCTGCGATTCATCATAGAAGGCGGCAGACTGCGTTCCTGTGAGGAAACTCTGCAAGAAGACCCCACAGATCCACAGAGGGGTTCCCAGTCTTATTAGTGCATTGAGCGGACCCAAGAACAGGGACTTCGCACGGGAAAGGCTAAACCCGGCGGACGCTGCCGAAGGCAGAGGTATGGACATCTGCTACTCTTCACCAGCACAAGAGGTATGAGGAAAAAAAGGAGAATGTTGGGGGAGGGACGGTGCCTTTAATTTATGCTATTCACTAGTCCTGAGGGAGGAGTCGAGGCGGAGCTCTATCACAGGTATGCTGCCATGGAGGCACCAGGAAATCCGATTGTGTGTATGAGGCTTTAGAGTGCTTTATTGTAGCAGTAGCACCAATAATCCCACTGTCCCCAGCAAAAATAGACCCCCTACAGCAATAATAGACCCCCTACAGCAACAAAAGTTTCCTCCAGCAGCAACAATACATCCATCATAAACAATACTGCATCATAAACAATCAGTCATTAACCACTTTAGGTCCACCTTATAGCAGTCTTCTACATGGCAGCACCCGTGCGCCGGATCACGTATACATGATCTGACACTTTGGTCGGCGGCTCGATTACGCTGTCATTATACACAGTGGAAGCTGGCCGGCGGGTGTCGGGTACTCGATGTCTGCTGGCACCCGCTGATCGAAGAGAGGCAGAACTGCAACAATCTCAGTTTCTGCTGTTCTCGTGTCATTGATTTTAGACATTGAGCTCTTTACTGCCACCTCTGGCTACTATGTGCACCCCTCGCGTGACAGTGATCTGCCTGTACTATGCTTCTCAGCAACATGTCAGCTTTGTAAAAACGAGCTGGGATCAGGTAGGAAGTTACAAGTAGGGTCTGTGAGGGAAAGGGAGGGGGCCAGAGGCCTGTGTGTGTACAGATTTGTGTATATGGGGCTGCCATATATACAGGTGTGGTGTGTGTGGGGTGGCTGACATATATACAGGTGTGTGTGTGTGTGGGGGGGGGGGGGGGTGTTGACATATATACAAGTGTGTGTGGGGTGCTGACATATATACAGGTGTGAGGGGGCTGACATATATACAGGATTGAGGGGCGGGCTGAGTGCGTACAGGTGAGGTGGCTGGTGTGTGGATTCGGTAGGATGACCTATAGGCAAGCCCTGGGAAATGTTGGTGGTCAGGCTCAGGTCTAAAGCTGTGTAAGGGGCCCAAAAATTTCTGATAGCTGCCCTGCCCAGAAGTGCCGGATCACTTACCTAGTACGTGATCTGGCTCAGCAGAGCGGCCTTACCACCGTACATCTAAGTTATGCGATCGGCAAGCGGTTAAAGCGGGACTAAAGTTCCAAAATAAAAATTTGCAAATAGGCAGGATTTTTTATTTTTTTTGCAAAAGAGATGTGCAATGTCCCTTCTGCAATAAAATACTTACCTACTTGTTGGAAATCTCCTTGTTCACAATCTCCTTGCATATGCTGCTAAGTTTACATTCTTGCACAATGCCTGGGTACCAGGGTGACTACACTCCTGCAGATGCGTGGGAGTGACATCATCCTGCAACCAATCAACAGACCTGAAGATCGTCACCTAGAAGATGCTGGTGCTGGAGTGGGACATTGCAAGCATCGCACCATTGGAACAGAGGTAAGTATGGTTTACGTTTAGACCCCTTTCACACTGGGGTCGCCCGTGCGTTATTGGTATAGCGCCACTCTTTTTAGCGGCGCTTTACCGCTGTTTAAGTGGCTGTTTTCATCCGCTAACGGGGTGCTGTTAACCCCAAAGAAAAACGCGTTGCAGCACTTTTCTATTCATTGCAATGGGCAGGGCTGTTTTGGGAGCGCTGTATACAGCACTCCCAAACTGCCCCAAAGATGCTGCTTGCAAGACTTTTTCTAACAACCAGCAAGCACACCACCCCAGCACTCGGGCGGCATGGGAGGCAGCTTTCAGGCACTTTACAGGCGTTATTTCTAGCGCTAAAACGTCTAAAAACTGCCTCAGTGTGAAAGGGCTCTAAGTTCTGCTTTAGGCTGGCCTTGCACTATTGTGAATTGGAACATGATCCCTGTGCGTCTTTTGATTAATTTCAGGTCCGAATTTAGCCAAAATTTGGGCTGAAATAGGACCTGAAGCGGTGAACAGCACCACCCCCTTGTGATGTCACCGCCCGGGGCATGATGAGTATGTGATGTCACAAGGGGGAGGGTCTCCGGATGATGTCATACGATGCTCACGCACCCATAATTATCTAGGACATGCTTGACATTAGTGTGGACAGATCAGCAGGACGCAGCATCGGAGGGGGGTTGGCGGCGGGAGTGGGACTCAGCATCGGAGGAGGGTTGGCGGCGGGAGTGGGACTCAGCATCGGAGGAGGGTTGGCAGCGGCAAAAGAAGGAGAACACCATACAAAAAAGACAGGAGAAAGAAGAAGAAGCAGTGGGAGTAGGAGAAGCTCGGAGGAAGAAGATGCGGGAGAAGATGGAGGAGGAAGAAGAAGATATTTTTAATAAAAGACTTGTCAAAAATTGTCTACTGTATTTTTTCGCACTACACTACTTTTTGTGGTGAATAGGTAGGGGTACAATGTACCCCACACTCATTCACATAGGGGGGAGGCCGGGATCTGGGAGCCCCCTTGTTAAAGGGGGCTTCCAGGTGCTGATAAGCCCCCTCCCCGCAGACCCCGACAACCACCGGGATCTTGACATCGGTGCGGACAGATCAGCAGGACGCAGCATAGGAGAAGGGTCGGTGGCGGGAGAGGGACCCTGCCCTGCAGACCCTGACAACCACTGGGCAAGGGTTGTCGGGAAGAGGTCCTTGTCCCCATCAACATGGGGGAAGGTGCTTTGGGTTGGGGGGCGCAGAGCCCCCTTGCCCCAAAGCACCCACCCCCCCCCCACGTTGAGGGCATGCGACCTGGTATTTTTCAGGATGCATTTTTCTTTCTTTTTTTTTATATTGTGGCTTGGGGGGTCCCTTCCAAATCCATACTAGACCCAAGAGCCTGGAATGGACCCGGGGGGGGGGGGGGTACTCTATGCTGTTTTTTTTTTCCCACAATTTTTTAGATGGCAATTCTTTTTTTTTTTTTTTACATTTGGAGGGGAAGTCTACTTACAGCTGATGGCTCATCGGTTGTTAAGGACGCGATGGCCGGCTTCCCGGCCCCCTCCTTAGCAACCAGTTATATTAAGTGAATGTACAGCTCAAAAAATAAAAACGCAAATCGCTGTAAAATGGCATCAAAATCCTTTTGGTTGCGATTCCATTGAAGTCTATTACATGCAAAATGCTGCATTTTGTAGGAAAAAGAGCACCCGACCCTTTCCAAAAAAGCAGAGACACAAAAATGCATTGATGTGAACATGTTGTATGGGAACCCATGTTAAAAAAATGTCCCTGCATTTCTGAAAAATGCATCAAAAAATGCATTAGTGTGAATCGAGCCTTATGGTGTCCCCAGGGCAGGAGTTAAAGAAAAGTGTCTCCAGCAAAAAAACAACCTGCCAGTGATTTTAATCCTTCCCTACTCTATCCAAAACTAAACATGGCCTTACATACACTTTATGATGTGACTGTAATTAATGTTTCCAAAGACATCATTTATTCATTGTTTGTTTCCCTAATCAAATACTATATACCTATAATTCTGTACTGTGGCTATGAACATTTTCTGGAAAACATATATTACCATCTTAGGAACTTTGTCTAATACTTATCTTCTGTGTTCAAAATGAAAACAAACCATTGTGTTTTATACAAATAAGGACTTGGCACAAGCTGATAAACATACTCAGAGATCAGCTCCGCTAAATGGTAGGTTTATTGATGGAAAACTGTTACCAATCCAAACTCAAAAAGCTCAAAAAGTGTCAAAATTAATGAATATTTTTTACACGTTTATACAAACTCTAGAAAACTGGAAAGCATTTGAATGAACTCAATAACTTAGGTAAAGACAGTGTAGGGAGAGGGAAAGAATTTCGTAACTTCAACCAGGAGATAAATAGGGCTTACATACAGGGGTCAAGTCCTGGGGAATAAAGTGTGGGAACTCCCACCCAAGATCCACTCCCCCACCAAAAAAAAATGATAAGCTCATGTGCATATATATTTCACAGAAAATATAGTGATTTCAAATGCGACATGCTACAGGAGATGACCAGACTGCGAATGCGACTACAGGAGATGACCAGACTGTGAATGCGACTACAGGAGATGACCAGACTGCGAATGCTACAGGAGATGACCAGACTGTGAATGCGACATGCTACAGGAGATGACCAGACTGCGAATGCGACATACTACAGGAGATGACCAGACTGCGAATGCGACATACTACAGGAGATGACCAGACTGCGAATGCGACATACTACAGGAGATGACCAGACTGCGAATACAACATACTACAGGAGATGACCAGACTGAGAATGCGACATGCTACAGGAGATGACCAGACTGCGAATGCGACATACTACAGGAGATAACCAGACTGCGAATGCGACATACTACAGGAGATGACCAGACTGCGAATTTCCGCTGGGGGCGGGGCTTACGGCGCTAGGGGCGGGGCTTACATCGGTAGGGGCGGGAATTTTCGTAGTCCAGGAAAGGAGATCTCAGTGCTTCGAGGCACATACAGAGTACATGGGGCGGGGCAGGGCAGGGTCAGAGCGTCAGTGGAACTCCCTGCCCCTCCATGCTGACAGAGCCTCCCTCAGCCTAAGCCGAGCCCAACAGCCGGCTATCTGCTAGAGCCTCGGGCGGCTCTAGTCCTTCAAAGGGAACGGTGGTGAAAAGAATACAGGGACGCCGTTCCCACGCGTTCCCGCAGAACTTGAGCCCTGCTTACATAGCAAGGAGGTCCAATCTTCATGGACTTGGATTTGCCATGTGGTGCCATTTCAAGGAGCATGTCCAGTGCGGTTCAGATGCGATTCTATTGCCTTTTTCATGTGATTTGGATACAGCAGCTCTTTCAGGAACACAGCAGAGACTTGCAAAAAATACACTGGAATAGTCTTATTTGACATGTGATTTACATTCAAGTCTATAGAGCTCAAAATCGCTCCATACAATTCTAAAGAGGCACAGGCCCCTTTTTAATGGAGCAGCCATAACCCACAGAGGGGCGGCCTTGACTTTTGGGCTTACCGGTTGCCTCCGCTTGGCTTGTCGGTGAATGTCCAGGGGTTCCCAGGGTTAGTACCCAACAACTTTGGATGCTAACACAATAAAAGTCCTTTTGAAGGTTTTTATTTCTGCAGTGGTAACATCCAACATAACACAGTCTCAGATAGGAATAGAGGGCACGGGTGAAGAAACTCAGGCACCTTGAACTGTTGACATTCACAGAATGTCTCTAATCAAACCCAGAGAGTAGCTGGGTACTTCAATGCTGGACAAACCTCTAGCCAGAGGTATGGCAGCCAACAATGTGATCCGGAAACTTGCAAAAGTCTCTGACACAGAATAAACTTGCAACCGAAGGTGAATAGGAACCTTTCTCACAGTACCTGGGACTTCCTCTGTCTCCTTGGCAGTACTGTGAAAGTGTGAATTCTTTAGTGTCCATACAACTCCAGGCTCTTACTGAGATGTCAGCTTAATGGTTCTCCGAAGAGTCCTCCCCCGGTCACTTGTATGTTCTGTGGTGCCCCTCCAATACTGAGAGCACACCGGGACGCCTTGAATCCTTCTTCAGTTACTGAGCCTCGGGCTAACCCGCTCCGAGACTTGGGAACAGACGGATCCTTGCCCCAGACCATGCGGGTCTATGGGGCTAGTCAAACTGACCATGTTTGCGGGACGGCAAGCGCTCCCAGGCCCGGGACCACTCGCGGGGCTACCCCCATCCAGAACCAGGAAGCAGGACTGCTGCCGAACCCCGAACACGTGACTTCAGCACCTTAAGTACCCTTCCCCAGACTACAAAGCGGGGCCAGGCGCACCCACTGATTGGCTCTGGGGAAGATTGATACCTAAGACGTCCAACCAGGCCTGGTTCTAGGCCTGTCATGGGTACCTCACTGCACCCATGACCAGGCAGAACCCTAGTACAGCCCAGCCAAACTGATGCCAAAGTTAACCTGTACAATTAACCCTCAGAACCCCACTACTGTTCTGAGGGAAAAAATGAAATTTCCACGTATAGCGCACACTTGTTAAAGTGTGCCCGCTACATTAAAATCGCATTGCATTTGCACTGCATATATGTGAACGGCCTCCATAGAAAACATGTTATTTCACTTGTCATATGATTCCATGCATTCCGAAATGTATCAGTGTAAACCAGGGTCAATAGTGAAAGGTACGATTTCAGGCTGGGAGGGATCTGTGCCACCACCTATACGTTTTTTTCTGTTTTTGCATTAAACTGCTTCTGGCTACTATTGTTCTGGCATATGCTGTTATCTAGAGGTTGTTTAGGGCCACTACAAATTGTTTACTTATGTGATCTAGCATCTCCCTCTGTCATCCCCCCCACCCCGGTTTAGTGCTAGTTAGTTCTGTCCTAGCTGGACCTGCCCTGTTTCTTATTTGTTCCCTCAGTCAGGGTTAGTTGTTCGTGTGGGAAGGTCATTGCAATTTTATGCTTCAAACAACTGTAAAACATTCCTGTGGCCTGCACTTATGTGAAGTAGCACTGCATTGGAATTGACCTCTGTGTATTATTGTAGTGTTTCCTATGGATGTAGTTCACATCTGTGCATTTTATGGAAAGGGTCAGGGACTTTTTTCTTTTTAGACTTCAATGGATGAAAAGCGTGTATCAAAAAACGCAAAATGCACCTGCAATATGCAAACTGCAACTTGCATGAGTGTGAATCAGGCCTAAGGAGGTATCAGTGAACTAAGTGCCATTTGAAGCAGAACAGCCACAAACCAGAATATTCATGACAGAATTGCCACAAATTGTACATTCATGAACATATTAAAAACTCTTAAACTTTATTTGACAGGTGTCAGACAAAACAGAAAGGCAAGGTCCACAGAATGTTTTATTGGTTTCTTACTGTCCCTATCTGCACTTGAGTGTCCCCATCCCATGTTTGCATGGGTTTATAATCAATCTTTTCACAACAAAAGACTGCAGTGTTCTCAGACAGAGTGGTCTGTTTTTCTTTAACATTTATTTTTATTGGATATGTTTTATAGCAGAAAGTAAAAAATATTTTTTCAAAATTTGTCGGCTTTTTTTTGTTTATAGCGCAAAATATAAAAAATGCAGTGGTGATCAAATACCTACCTAAAGAAAGCACTATTTGTGAGGAAAAAAAAAGGACATTCATTTTGTTTGGGTACAGTGTCGCAATTGTCAGTCAATTTGCCTTATCATGGCCTTGTCATGAAGGGGGGTAAATCTTCCAGAGGTCAAGTGGTTAAGATAATGCCCTTTGTGCCACTTGAAGGTCCTCCCTGACTTTCCATGCTGTCAGTAATCTTCCCTCTCTCTCTTCTGTATCCTGGTTTGTATTAAAAGTTTGACTTTTCTCCAACATATTCCTAGTCTGAGACTGTAATAATACAAGTAATCTTGAATAGTTCTTACAACCTTTTGACTTCATGGGGGGATTTACGTAAATTGGAGAGTGTGAAATCTGGAGCAGCTGTGCAAAGTAGCCAATCAGCTTCTAACTTCAGCTTGTCCAATGAAGTTTTGACACTTAGCCCCCGTTTACATCGAGGCGATTTGACATGTGATTTAACATGTCAAATCGCATTCCAAATCCCAGCCTATTGCCGACAACGGCACCATCTGAAACAGAGCAGCGCCAAACCGATTTCCAAAAGTAGTTCCTGCACTACTTTTGGCCACTTTGGGGGCAATTTCAATAGACATCTGTGCATGAACCCGCACAGATATTTTTCAAATTGCCCCCCAAACTCGCAATGAAACACACTGGAGGTGGGTTTGAAATCGCACAAGTTAATTTTCAAACCTGCCTCCAATGTGAACATAGACTAAAACCTGGAGACTGATTGGTTTCTATGCAGAGATGCACCAGATTTTGCAGGCTCCAGTTTTAGTACATCAACCCCCCTTTTTCAGGCAATTGGGTTGATGTGTCCACAACAATCAAGTCAGCGAATGTCCAGGTTTCCCATTTTATTTTTATTTTTTAAACATAGTTACATAGTTGCATAGTCAGGTTGGAAAAAGACAAGAGTCCATCTAGTTTAACAAACAGAAAGAAAGAAAGAAAAAAATATTGGAGTAGTCAAAAAGAACACCTCCTAATACAGAATCCTATACCCAACTGTTGAAGCAGAGGAAGGAAGAAAAAACACTATAAAGTATGGTCCAGTTTGCTCCAGCGAGGGAAAAATAAATATGTGCAAAAAGGTAGCTGCGCTGGAAATTTACATACATTAAATAACAATAGTGAAAAAAGAATTTAGTGAAAATTGGTTCTCCCTTGAACCAATAACTTGTGTGTGGATGCAATCTGATTGGCCCAAAAAGCCACTGTTCAAATTACACCACCCAAATATTACACAATTACAGTGCTTGCGAACATGTGATTGTGAACAAGAACACATGCAATAACATCTAGGAGATTTTTCTTTTAGATGTGATGTAAAAGAAATTAAATCATAGTAATAAAAAAATTGTGTTTAAATAACAATGAAATATTATTCAGGAAAGTCCACACAGGGTATTGTAATCCTGTTGCTAGAGTTCTCGTGGTGTTCCTATATTTGACACCCTCAGAAAGGAGTGATTGAAAAGAAAAGAAGGATCCTCCACCAAACAAACAGACTGCCGCTTACCAGCTGCTTTGATCCCTGTGTTAGAGAGATCAAGAAAGGCCTGTGGCATATCCCCCTGCCCGGGTCTCTATCCAGGGTCTTCCAAGTATCTCTCACTGTATATGGATACACTTAAAGATCCTGTCTGGATGGTCCTTGCCCTCTTCCACAAACGTTTACATGTAAAACAAACGAGTATCCATAGCGCAATACTGTTGCTTTAAAATTTTATTTCTACATAAAAACCATATCGCACTTACATTTGGTATGCAGTCAATAGGCAAGTGTTTAAAAGTAATCTCGAGCCGGCCGGCTCTCTCTATCTCGCAGCCCGTCGCTTCCTGGATGGACGGGGAATGGAGGTGACGTCAGCACGCCGCTCGTCCTGGGGACGCCCCAGGAAGAAGTCATTCTGTGACGAAACGACGTAGGGTGAGCGGCGTGCTGACGTCACCTCCATTCCCCGTCCATCCAGGAAGCGACGGGCTGCGAGATAGAGAGAGCCGGCCGGCTCGAGATTACTTTTAAACACTTGCCTATTGACTGCATACCAAATGTAAGTGCGATATGGTTTTTATGTAGAAATAAAATTTTAAAGCAACAGTATTGCGCTATGGATACTCGTTTGTTTTACATGTAAACGTTTGTGGAAGAGGGCAAGGACCATCCAGACAGGATCTTTAAGTGTATCCATATACAGTGAGAGATACTTGGAAGACCCTGGATAGAGACCCGGGCAGGGGGATATGCCACAGGCCTTTCTTGATCTCTCTAACACAGGGATCAAAGCAGCTGGTAAGCGGCAGTCTGTTTGTTTGGTGGAGGATCCTTCTTTTCTTTTCAATCACTCCTTTCTGAGGGTGTCAAATATAGGAACACCACGAGAACTCTAGCAACAGGATTACAATACCCTGTGTGGACTTTCCTGAATAATATTTCATTGTTATTTAAACACAATTTTTTTATTACTATGATTTAATTTCTTTTACATCACATCTAAAAGAAAAATCTCCTAGATGTTATTGCATGTGTTCTTGTTCACAATCACATGTTCGCAAGCACTGTAATTGTGTAATATTTGGGTGGTGTAATTTGAACAGTGGCTTTTTGGGCCAATCAGATTGCATCCACACACAAGTTATTGGTTCAAGGGAGAACCAATTTTCACTAAATTCTTTTTTCACTATTGTTATTTAATGTATGTAAATTTCCAGCGCAGCTACCTTTTTGCATTTGTACTTTGTGTGTGTATCTCACCTCAAGTTGCGGCAGGAAATTTAGTTTGTTTTATTCATTTATTTCTTATCACATCCTTTTTATATGGGACTAGTTTTTTTATGTGTATACACACATCAATTGGGTAGCACATTCAGATCATCTATTTTATTTTATGAACCAGACAGCGCTGTTACTCCAACACATAAAAATAAATATGTTCCTGATCCCCCAGAAGGCAAATCAGATGTTCCCTGAATCAATAATCCCTGGTGTTGTTACGTATAAACGTTAACATCCAATTATGTTTTGTTCATCCAGCTTTTTTCTTTTAAAACAACTTACTGAGCTGTCCAGAACCAGTTCTTGAGGGAGGCTATTCTAGATTTCACAGCTCAATCAACCCCATAGACTCAAATTATATATGGATAAGGAGTGGCTTTCCTTAACTTTTTCCCCTACAGATAAGGTCAGCACTTGGCTGAATGGCAGCTCCCGGACTGCACCCAGGGCCGTCTTTACCGCAGGGCAAACGGGGCAGCTGCCCAGGGCCCTTTGATTGTTTGGGGCCCAAAGCAGAGCTGCCTCTTAAGTCCATGCGCTGCCCGCAAATCGGCGCTGGAAATCCCCATTGACTGCCGTAAAGACGGCCCTGTGTCTGTCTGTCACAGACAGTCATCAGCCGGTGTTCTGCCGAAATGGTTCCCATCAGCCCAGCAGCATACACACACAGTGCAGCAGTTCCAGTATCAAGGAGCCGCGGGTGGGCGGGGCCTTGAGCTCCACTGACGCTCAGGCCCGCCCCTAGCTATGCTGCCTGCAAGCAAGTGTGTGTACCGTTGTGATCGGACACGGAGGAGCGCGGAGGCCTCGGTAGGAAGAGTCAGACCGCGGCGCGGATTCGGAGCTGAGCTGGCCAGAAGGACAAGGTAGGTCTTTTTTCTCCTCCCCTGGCTCCCACGCTGCACCCTATGTGTAGAACTGGAACAGACTAGAACGTTTTAAAATGTAATGGGCACAGTAGCAGCATTTGATGGGCACAGTGGCTGCATTTGATGGCACAGTGGCAGCATTAAATGGGCACAGTGGCAGCGTTGGCACAGTGGCAGCGTTTGATGGCACAGTGGCAGATTTTAATGGCACAGTGGCAGCGTTTGATGGGCACAGTGGCTGCATTTGATGGCACAGTGGCAGCATTAAATGGGCACAGTGGCAGCGTTGGCACAGTGGCAGCGTTTGATGGCACAGTGGCAGCGTTTGATGGCACAGTGGCAGCGTTTGATGGCACAGTGGCTGCATTTGATGGCACAGTGGCAGCATTAAATGGGCACAGTGGCAGCGTTGGCACAGTGGCAGCGTTTGATGGCACAGTGGCAGCGTTTGATGGCACAGTGGCAGCGTTTGGCATAGTGGCTGCAATTGATGGCACAGTGGCAGTGTTTGACACAGTGGCAGCGTTTAATGGGCACAGTGACAGTGTTTGATGGCACAGTGGCAGCGTTGGCACAGTGGCAGGGTTTGATGGCACAGTGGCAGCGTTTAATGGGCACAGTGGCAGCGTTTAATGGGCACAGTGGCAGCGTTTGGCATAGGGCTGCAATTGATGGCACAGTGGCAGCGTTTGGCATAGTGGCAGCGTTTGATGGGCACACTGGCAGCATATGATGGGCACACTGGCAGTGTTTGATGGGCACAGTGGCTGCGTTCGGGCACAGTGGCTGCATTTGATGGGCACAGTGGCAGCATTTAATAGGCACAGTGGCTGCATTTGATGGGCACAGTGGCTGCGTTTGATGGGCACAGTGGCTGCGTTTGATGGGCACAGTGGCTGTGTTTGGGCACAGTGGCAGCATTTAATGGGCACAGTGGCAGCATTTAATGGGCACAGTGGCAGCATTGGCACAGTGGCAGTGTTTGATGGCACAGTGGCAGCGTTTAATGGGCACAGTGGCAGCGTTAGGCATAGTGGCTGCAATTGATGGCACAGTGGCAGCATTTGATGGCACAGTTGCAGCGTTCAATGGGCACATTGGCAGCATTTGAGGGTACAGTGGCAGCGTTCGATGGCACAGTGGCTGCAATTGTTGATTAAAATTTTTTTTTTAATTTGCGCCCCACCAGAAATTTTGAGCACCAGCCGCCACTGAGGCTGATTGAGGCTGTGGCTGTATTTTTTATTACAGAGCACACAGCATTACAGCACATGGATAGCATTAGTCTATTTAACTGCTTGATGGGCTTATTTTGGGCCTGGCTGGTTCACATGTATGTGTTTTGGTGGTCCACATTTGCGCAGGCACAGCAGCCTATTCATTTGAATGGGCTGCCATGCCTGCTTTTCCTGGAAAAAAAATGTGCATGCATCATGTAATAGGCCATCCACACCTATGCCCATCAAGCAATGAAATACAGCACGGTCTGTCCATTCTGCTTTTGCACCATGTGACTTGCCTGCAATTCCTGCACAAGCAAACTTGCTGCATTTTTAGATGTTTAGGCCACACTTGTGTGTGCAGGAACTGCAGGTAAGTCGCATGGTGCCAAAGCAGAATGGATTTCAAGGCCACTGCATTTTTAAAATGCTGCATGCACCTTTTTTTCTGCAGGAAACAAAGGCATGGCAGCCCTTTCAAATGAATGGGCTGCTGTGCCTGCGCAATTGGGCCCCCAAAACACATACATGTGAATGTGTGATGTGACAATGGCTGCAATGTAATTGGGGTGCAGTGATGTGTAAAGGGGCACTATGACATAAAGGGGACTCTAATGTAATGGGGTGCTGTGATGTGAAGAGGCTGCTATTTAATGGAGTGTGTTGAGATGAAAGGGAACTGAGGACACTGTGGGACAGTGGGACTGCTGTGAAGGGGGTCTGCAAAGTTTTTTAGATAATTTTACGTGTGTGTCTGGTTTTTGAGATGTTGGGGTGAAAAGCAAAATTGCATGGGGGGGGGGGGGGCAGAAAAAATGTTTGCCCAGGGCCCAAATCATATTAAAGACGGCCCTGACTGCACCCTTTGGGTTTGCCCCACTGGCTACAACTGACAGCCAGCAACAGGCCAGCAAATAAGGTATCAACTTATGGGCCAAGGACTTAGTAAGAACAGGCAGCAGACAGAAGGGCAAACAAATCTAAGCACCAACCACTCTTAAGCCCCATACACACGGTCGGACTTTTTCATCAATTTGGTCCGATCGGACAAGGTTGTTGAAAAATCAGACCGTGTGTATGCACCATCGGACAGTGTTCGTCGGTTTGTCCGTCGGACAAAGTCTTATCTCCTGCTGGAAAGATTTGCCGTCAACCCGGTCCGATCACACCAAATCCGATCGTGTGTACGGTTGTCCGACCGGACAAAGTGCTACGCATGCTCAGATCACATTACAAGACCAAAGCTATTGGCTACTAGCCTCTACGTAGTCCCGTCGTAGGCAACAAACGTCACCACGTTCAGAATGATCGGATTTTCCGACAACTTTGTCCGACCGTGTGTACGCAAAACCAACATCGGACAAAGTATGACGGACATGGTCCGACGGACCTGGTCCGCGGATTGTCCGACCGTGTGTATGGGGCTTTAAACCAGAATCAATCAGAATAATCTGGCAGAAATGCAAAGATTACAGGATGTGACAGTGCATTAAGCAGCTTGTGAACTGGCACCTTCCTGAAAACTCAGGCACACTGTCGGTGTTCCACTTTCCGGACATAGATTGTAATCAGAAGAAGGTACACACTGCACAACAAAAAAACATACTGGAACTAATACTGGTAAAGAACTTGGCAAATGCCCAGTAAGTAGAAACCGACAGTTCGGTTCACCCCCCCCCATTTTTGATGTTTTTTTTTTTTGGGAGATGGGTACCTGATTTTGACATTCGGACCAGTTAAGATGCCAATGCCTGGTCCTGAAGACCTACAAAGAGTTGGGTCAGGCGAGGACATTGCTGAATCCTGGGACAGGTAAGTGTGTATATTTGTGGCTGCTGAATTTTTGTTTATAGGGTGGAGATCTTTCTTTAAACAACTTGAGACCACACAGATCTTTCTTATTCCACGTACACACGATCGGAAATTCCACCAGCAAAAGTCTGATGAGAGCTTTTGGTCGGAAAATGAGACCGTGTGTATGCTCCATCGGACTTTTGCTGGCGGAATTCCAGCCAGCAAAAGATTGAGAGCAGGTTCTGAAAAAGTTTTGATCAGAAATTCCGATTGTCTGTACCAATTCCGGCGCGCAAAATTCCTACGCATGCTCGGGAACAATTCGACGCATGCTCGGAAGCATTGGACTTCATTTTCTCGGCTCGTCGTAGTGTTGTATGTCACCGCGTTCTTGGCGGTCGAAAGTTCAGCAAACTTTTGTGTGACCGTGTGTATGCAAGCCAAGCTTGAGCGGAATTCCGTCAGAAAAAACATCCAAGATTTTTCCGACAGAAAATCTGCTTGTGTGTACATAAGGGACCAAAGATCTTTCTACTGACCTATAACCTATTCAGTCAATGAGATGCTTGTGTTTTGCCCAGGTAACTCTACAGTACTAAAACTGTTCACCTTCATGTTTATTACAGCAAACTTTAGGAGAAGCACAACCAAAGACTTTAGGAAAGGCATATGAAAAAAGGTGGGTAAGCGATATGAAATAACCACCTCAGTACAGTGCATTTACACCCCCTTCCTGCCCAGGCCATTTTTCAGCTTTCAGCGCTGTCACATTTTGAATGACAATTGCCCGGTCATACAACACTGTATCCAAATGAAATTGTTATCATTTTGTCCCCACAAATAGAGCTTTCTTTTGGTGGTATTTGTTAACCTCTGCGTTTTTTTTTGTTATGAGCTATAAACAAAAGAAGAGGGACAAGTTTAAAAAAAAACAATATTTTTTACTTTTTGCTATACTAAATATCCCCAAAAAATATATAAAAATTTTTTTTTCCCTCAGTTTAGGCCGATACGTATTCTTCTACATATTTTTGGTAAAAAAAAATCTCAATAAGTGTATATTGATTGGTTTGCACAAAAGTTATAGCGTCTACAAAATAGGGGACAGATTTATAGCATTTTTATTATTATTTTTTTTTAACTACTAATGGCAGTGATCTGCGATTTTTATCGTGACTGCGATATTGCGGCGGACATATCGGACACTTTTGACACATTTTTGGGACCATTCACATTTATACAGCTATCCGTGCTATAAAAATGCATTACTGTATAAATGTGACTGACAGGGAAGGGGCTAACCACTAGGGGCGCTGAAGGAGTTAATATGACTCACAAGGGGAGGAGACCGATCAGTGTTTCTCTGTACTGAGAGCACACCATCGGCTCCTCTCCTCTGACAGGACCGTGGATCCGTGTGTTTACACACACGGATCCACGGTCCTGCTGTGTTACCGGGCAATCGCGGGTGCCCGGTGGACATCGCGGCCACTGGGCACGTGCATCGGGTGCCCAGTGACACGACACGCGCGCTCCCTGGAGGACCGGGAAGGGGAGGACGTCATATGATGCCCTCCCACCCGAGAGCTGCGCCGCCTGGCCGTCAATTGACAGCCCGCGGTCCCATATCGGTTAAGGAACTTGAACTTGTAAATTACTGGGTTATTTTCTAACCAGAATGTCATATTAGCTGACATAACAGAGGAAAACAAAGGGCATTAAAGTGGTTGTTCTTTCTGTTTTAAAAAAAATTAAAGTCAGCAGCTACAAATACTGTAGCTCCTGACTTTTAACCCCTTTGTGCCTGAGGGTAAAACAAATGGTAATGCCTGAACACAATTTTGCAACTTTGACATGTTAGTAAAACTGTACATATCGTCACAACTATTTTGTGCATCCTGGTGGGTTATACCTTGTTTTTTTCAGACAAATTGGGCTTTTATTTGGTGGTAAATGGTAATGATATGCCCTGATTTATTTTAATTTTATTGTCAAAGGAAAACTGGCCCAAATTAGTAAAAAATATATATATTTTTTTAATTTAGCTGTATATTTCTTGCTCCTACCATAATCTCCAACCAAAGGTCAACACAAAAAAAATGTCCTGTTCCTGGAGATCGCAGCGATAGCACATATGTGTATGTTAGTTGTTTGTACCCGTAGTACAGCCCAGAAACAATAGTGCGCATTTTGTGTTTTTTTTAATCCTACCTAAAACACACCGACACTAACTCACACTGATACTAATTTAAACGCTTTTTGAGCTGCCCAAAATATACTAACCATTACCTTTGACCCTTACTAGACCTAAACATTAACCCTGGCACTGACCGAGATCAAACCTTGATCCAGCAATTTTTTCTTTTTTTATTGTTTATTTATTTTACACACTTTTGTTTATTTCTTTCTTCCTGCAAGGAGAGAGAGATACAATATATCTCTTCCTCCATTTAGAGAGGAAGCACCTAATCAGGTGCTTAAAAAAAACACCCCTGCTGCTGTAATTCATGTGACCGGTGACCCAAAAGGGGCCAGACGCATGAATAGGGGGTAGCCACGGCGGCCATGGATAGATTGGGGGCGGCGCATGGGCACCCCTAATGGACAGGCTGCCACTGTCCAGCAGTTACATACATATGGCATACAACAAATTCCTGCCCTTTCCTTACAAGTACCTATTGAATGAGCATATATAGGGCACGAGTGCACAGCCATCGTCAGTCATTCAGTCACTCAACCATTTTATACCTATATGTATAGTATGTAAATTATTATATGTAACGGATGTATGTTTTTGTTGAGAATGTTGAAGGTCTATACCAGTGCAATAGAAAATGTAGTGGTCCTAATAAATTATACATTTCTCCAAAACTATTATTATCCTCTATAACTGTATATGTGATGAGAGTATAAATCCAGCTCTCCTTCCTCCTGTGGTTACACCCATAATGCAACCAGAGCTATTTACAGTAGGCATTGCTTCATGTGTGAATCCTGTTATTGCCCAATTCAACCTCCTTTTATTACAGCAACACAGTAATTTATTATATTTGCATAACAGACATGAAGACTGAAAATATGCGACTACATGAGTATACAAATTGCTTAGTGTGGCAGGGATTTCAGATTTTAAAGAGTCACTTTGTGATCTTGCCATCTTTACAGTAGGGATGAGCCTGGTGTTCGAGTCGAACGTAAGTTCGACTCGAACATCGGGTGTTTGCCTGTTCGCCAAATAGCGAACAATTTGGGGTGTTCGCAGCAAATTCGAAAGCCGCGGAACACCCTTTAAAAGGCTATGGGAGAAATCAAAAGTGCTAATTTTTAAGGCTTATATGCAGGGTAATGTCATAAAAAGTGTTTGGGGACCTGGGTCCTGCCCCAGGGGACATGTATCAATGCAAAAAAAAGTTTTAAAAACGTTTTTTTCGGGAACAGTGATTTTAATAATGCTTAAAGAGAAACAATAAAAGTGAAAGTACCCCGTTACCATTTCACACAGGGGGGGAGGCCGGGATCTGGGGGTCCCCTTGTTAAAGGGGGCTTCCAGATTCCCATAAGCCCCCTGCCCGCAGACCCCCAAAACCACCAGGCAAGGGTTGTGGATCAACATGGGGACAAGGTGCTTTGGGGGTGTACCCCAAAGCACCCTCCCCATGTTAAGGGCATGTGGCCCGGTATGGCTCAGGAGGGGGGGGCGCTCTCTCGTCCCGCCCTCTTTTCCTGTGGCCTGCCAGGTTGCGTGCTCAGATAATTCTTTTTTTTTACATTTTGGAGCGGGGTTCCCCTTAAAATCCATACCAGACCTGAAGGGTCCTGTATGGATTTTGAGAGGGACCCTATCGCCATTTTTTTTTTATTTTGGTTTGGGTTCCCCTTAATATTCATAAAGAAGAATAGAAAGAAAATTGCGCTGGACTCAATACCTAAAACCTTAAGCTGCAACAACAAGTGCGATATAACACAAACAACAGAAAAATATATAAAGTTGCGCTAATAGTAAAAAATAGTGATATGGTAAAAATGTGATAATGACATCAATACCGCATACCAATAAAAATATGCTGTAAATACATGAAATAGTGAGACACAAATGAATATATTCAAACAATCACCATATAAGTGAAAACACAGTCTGTGTGTGAGATGACAACTAAAGGTTGTCCAAAAAAAAATTTTTTTCTATAAATAAGATAAACAACATTCAACAAAGAAAAAATGTTTATAAAAATATTCCTGTGGGAGAAAAAAGAGTTCAACTCGAAGTGAATGCCAGGTTTGTTCAATCAATCTCCAAAAGAAAAAATAGTGCAGTCCATATGACTGGTGAACAGATGAAAACAGTGACTGTGTGACTTCCAGGGAAACTCTGTATCCACCACCACTAAGATTACTCTCTTACCAGCTCCCAGGATGGTTCAAGCAGGTGGCTAATACCCAGCCAGGGCCTTTTCCTCTCGGATCCTCTGCTGGGTCAGTGAGATCATCACCATCTGCTGCTGTACTGGGACTGCTGGCCGTGGAACATCAATAGGAAAAACTCCTCTACTTCCGGTGTCTCAGTGTGCACAGTGGGGACTCGGACATAAGAAAGGAATAAAGAATGCCGAAAGGGGGATCATAGATAAAACCCACCGGGGTATTTATTCCGTAAAAAGTATTGTTTAAAAAGCACTACAATGTGCATGAACGAACAGGTAAAAAATGCGGCCGGCCGGCTGCAACACTAAGCGTCCGTACTTAGTTCAGGAACGCTACACTCGCGGTGACGTCAGCACGTCGCTCCTCCTTAATATTCATACCAGACCCAAAGCGACTGGTAATGGACTGACGTTTTTTTCTATGACTTCTTTTATCTGTATTGTGTTTTTTTACAGAGTGATCTCGGGGGCTCCTTGATGCGATTTGCACCTTGGGGCATCCCTCTGGGCTCAGTTTTCCCTGCCATCCGATCTAATGCCACGTACACACGAGCAGATTTTCAGTCCGAAAAATCTTGAATGGTTTTTCCGACAGAATTTCGCTTAAGCTTGGCTTGCATACACACGGTCACACAAAAGTTTGCGGAACTTTCGACCGTCAAGATCACAGTGACGTACAACACTACGACCAGCCGAGTTCAATGCTTCCGAGAATGCGTCAAATTGTTTCCGAGCATGCGTAGGAATTTTGCGTGTCGGAATTGCTACAGGCGATCGGAATTTCCGATCAGAACTTTTTCAGACCGAAAAATTGAGAGCATGCTCTCAATCTTTTGCTGGTTGGAATTCGGCCAGCAAAGGTTAGATGGAGCATACACATGGTCGCATTTTCCGACCAAAGGCTTTCATCGGTCTTTTGCTGGCCGAATTTCAGATCGTGTGTACGCGGCCCATCCTGCGTGTCGGTGGCCTTGCAATGCCCTGCGAGGTGACGCTGGAGCCGCCTGTGCCAGGGGATCATCTGAGGAGTTGAGTCCTGACACACATCAGGTATACAGGTGATCGGTAAGACTCATCACCCTTGATGGCCCCCCCCCCCCCGATCACCTGATACCTATCTTCCCGATTTATTGGACTCTGCTAGTACTATGGGCATTTACCACATGACCTCCCACTCCTTTACAAGCCAGGTAAGCTTAATCCTTTACTGCTGCACAGCCAGGACCGCACGACAATCCACGCTTTAGATACCTATACCAAATGGCCAATGTGAGTAAGTACTATGACTGACTTTATGTCCTGTTGCTCTCTCACTTCTTGCATATCCTACTTTGCGGACCACCTGACCTTCTGGGAATGGTGTGCCTCTGTTATGATACCTTTTATGACTGTTTGTTGAACCCCTGTGTGTGCACTTGCACGACATGGCGACGCACCTACACTCACATAATATTGCATACCCCCTTAATTGAATATGTTATGTTCTCATACAGACACATATATCTTTTTTGTGCTAGACTCGTCCTCACATCTTTGGTTGATCCTCGTGGGCCCTGGTGTTTTCTATGCCGCCAGGGATGCCTCTTATTTCACTCACTCCACACAACTCAATCGTTTTGGCACCAGCAACCGTACATAGTCGGTGCTGTGAGGACGCATACCCAGCCTCCCAGCCAATATCTAGAGCATTCTCTTATGCAATGGGGCATTCTAGGGATTAAAGCCCCTCCTTCATGTGAATCCTGATGTGCACTTTAATTTGCTAAAGATAGTTATATTGTAAGTATCACTTGCTTTATTACTTGCGCTATATATATATATATATATATATATATATATATATATATATATATATATATATATATATATATATATATATATATATATATATATATGCCATGCTATTACCTACTTTGTTCTCACATTTGTACATTTGTTAATTTTTTCCTCTTTTTGATATCTTTGTTATTTCATTATCAGACAAAAAAAAAACAGTTTGTTTCTAATAAGGCCCTGAAGAAGGAATTTATTACTCATACCTGTATTCTGAAACATGTTGGGACTTCTATGCACACGCACTCCATTTGACCTCCTATCATGAGATCAACTGTGTGTTTTGGCATATAGCTGTTATGTAACTATCCAGTCTGACTAATTTTGTTTTAAGGTTTATATTTCCTATGTACCTACAGTGCCTTACAAAAGTATTCACCCCTTGGCATTTTTCGTGTTTTGTTGCCTCACAACCTGGAATTAAAATGGATAGTTTGAGGAGTTGCATCATTTAATTTACAGAACATGCCCACAACTTTTGAAGATGTTTTTTTTTTTTTTTTTTATTGTGAAGCAAACAACAAATAGGCCAAAATAACAGAAAAACTCAATGTGCATAACTATTCACTTTGTAGAGCCACCTTTTGCGGCTATCACAGCTCCAAGTCGCTTTGGATAAGTCTCTATGAGCTTGCCACATCTTACCACTGGGATTTTTGCCCATCCCTCCTTGCGAAACTGCTCCAGCTCCTTCAAGTTGGATGGTTTGCGCTTGTGAACAGCAATCTTTAAGTCTGACCACAGATTTTCTTTTGGATTGAGGTCTGGGCTTTGACAAGGCCATTCCAACACATTTACATGTTTCCCATTAAACCACTCAAGTGTTGCTTTAGCAGTGTGTTTGGGGTCATTGTCCTGCTGGAAGGTGAACCTCTGTCCTAGCCTCAAATCACACACAGAGTGGTATAGGTTTTGCTCAAGAATATCCCTGTATTTAGCACCATCCATCTTTCCCTCAACTCTGACCAGTTTCCCAGTCCTGAAAAGAGTCCAGACTGCTGAAAAGGGATGGTGTTCTTTGGGTGATGTGATGTGTTGGGTTTGCGCCAGACATAGAATTTTCTTTAATGGCCAAAAAGTTAAATTTTAGCCTCATCAGACCAGAGCATCTTCCTTCATACATTTTGGGAGTCTCCCACATGCCTTTTTGCAAACTCAAAACAGACCATTTTGTTTTTTGCTGAAAGTAATGGCTTTCTTCTGGCCACTCTGCCATAAAGCCCAACTCTATGGAGCGTACGGCTTATTGTCGTCCTATGTACAGATACTCCAATCTCTGCTGTGGAACTCTGAAGCTCCTCCAGGGTTACCTTAGGTCTCTGTGCTGCCTCTCTGATTAATGCCCTCCTTGCCTGGTCCATGAGTTTTGGTGTGCGGCCGTCTCTTGGCAGGTTTGCTGTTGTGCGATGTTCTTTCCATTTGCTTATGATAGTTTTGATGGTGCTCCTAGGGATCATCAAAGATTTGGATTTTTTTTTATAACCTAACCCCGTACTTCTCAACAACATTGTCCCTTACTTGTTTGGAGAGTTCCTTGGTCTTCATGGCAGTGTTTGGTTAGTGGTGCCTCTTGCTTAGGTGTTGCAGCCTCTGGTACCTTTCAAAAAGGTGTGTATATGTAATGACAGATCATTTGACACTTAGATTGCACACAGGTGGACATCATTTAACTAATTATGTGACTTCTGAAGGTAATTGGTTGCACTGGAGTTTTTATAGGCTTCATAACAAAGGGGGTGAATACATACGCACATGCCAATTATCAGTTTTTTATTTCTGAAAACTAGTTTTATGTATACATTTTTCAAATTTTACTTCACCAACTTAGACTATTGTGTTCTGATCCATCACATAATAATTCAGATTAAAAAAACATTGAACTAAAGGCTGTAATGTAACAAAATAGGTAAAAAGCCAAGGGGGTGAATACTTTTGTAAGGCACTGTACTTTACTACTGTTTTGTATTTAACCACTTGCTTACTAGGCACTTAAACCCCCCTCCTGTCCAGACCAATTTTTAGCTTTCAGCGCTATTGCACTTTGAATGACAATTGTGCGGTCATACAACACTGTACCCAAATTAACCATTTTTCCCCACAAATAGAGCTTTCTTTTGGTGGTATTTGATCACCTCTGCGTTTTTTATTTTTTGTTATTTTTTATATTTTGTTATACAATTTTAAAACAGGTAATTTTTCTCCTTCATTGATGCATGCTGATGAGGCGGCACTGATGGTCACCGATAGGTGGCAGTGATGGGCACTGATGGGTGGCAGTGATGGTCACTGATGGGTGGCAATAATGGGCACTGATCGGTTACACTGATAAGCAGCACTGCTAGGTGGCACTGATTGGCACCACTGGTAAGCATTGATAGGTGGCACTCATGGGCATTGATAGGTGGCAATGGTGGGCATTGTGGGCACTGGCAGGGGGCAATGGCAGGTGGCACTGGCAGGGGGTACTAGTGTGCACAGATGAGGCATAATTGCCTCTTCGGGACCGATGTCCCTTGCAGATGAGCCGGTGATCGGCTTTTTTTTCTCCTCACGCTGTCAGCGTGAGGAGAAAAAAAAATGATTACCGAGCTTTTGTTTACATCATGTGATCAGCTGTCATTGGCTGACAGCTGATCACATGGTAAGGGGCTGGGACCGGCCCCTTACTCGGATCGGTGATCACCCGAGTCTCAATGATCACAGCGCACGCAGGGAGCGTGCACAGGGGAGGCCGTCATATGACGGCGTCCCGGAAATTCAGGTCCGCGCTGTGGCCGTCATTCGGCTTTATCACGGACGTCAAGTGGTTAATACATTTTGTATATTTTAATACGCTTGTTATTCTTTTTTCTGGTTAACATCCTTTGCTCATAAAATCCCCCGGGGCACCACCTTTTGCAATTTTCTCTTGTTTACTTAGTGCGGCATTAGTTATGTGATTTATACAATATTATATAATACTTTAGCATAAACAGTATTTGAATAAGGCTTTTGAAACAATAGGGAGTGACAGAGTGGTTACAACAGAGTCACTATTGTGACTTTTATGAGCCTGTGTCCTATTGTTCGGAGAGGCTTTATTAGCCATGTAGGATGCTCACGCATGTTAAATAATTGTTTAACATTACCATCTAAATAGCAACATATGAGCTGTAGGTACTAAGCTACAAAAATGGCTGTATGTATATTTCATAGCTGCATTGTTACGTTTTTGTTCTTTCTGCAGCCCCAGGCATAATGCCATATACTTTTGTATAGCACAACTCCCTCTAAATTAGGTACTGTTTATCATAGATGCACATGACAGTGCAGGAGCACAACTGGGAGACATTTCTGTTCCAGAAGTCGATTTATGCAAAAGACATACCTCCTGAGACCCAGTCTGTAAATATGGGCACTTATTGACCCTACAAGATGCACAGACAGTGCCACCCTACCAAGAAGCCTCAGAAGTTGAATCCAGTATAGTTTCTTCCAATGTTACATTACATACGATGTTTTTTTTTTTTTTTTTTTTCTGTGAAAAGACATTTGTGTCTATAGCCTGCGCACTCTAAAAAGTGCGCACTCTTAAGCAGGCCATAGATGGTTCAAATCTCTGGCAGTTCAGCGGGAACCAGCCGAGATTGGAACCATGTATGGGAAGGCTGATTGTACCCAAGTTAAACAACTTGGGTACAACCAGCCTGCCGGATATTTTATGCGATTATTATAGCCACTAGCAATAATCACTGTGTTCTCCCCGCCGGCCCCTGCGCTGGGAGAACACAATAGCTCTGTTGGAGGGATCCCCCCATCAACACTGGCACTAGCGATTTTCTTTCATGCCACCATGGTCGTCTATGGTCGGCTTTAGGCTAGCCATACATGATACAAGTATGAGGCCAAACCTAAAAAACACTTTCAATTAGTATCCAATCAGACAAGCGCTTGCTGTTGTAAGTGTGTAACTGGGGCTAAACCACTTAACGTCGTATTAAAGGTTTAGCTTTAAAAAAATAAAAAAAATAAAATAACAAGCAAAACCACTGCTCTGTGCAGTGGTTTTGCACAGAACAGCCACGATACACTTCTTCTGGGGTCCCCCGCCAGAGCTCTAGGTTCCTCCTCCTTGACCAGTGACCCCAATAGCAAGCCCCTTGTTATGGGGACACTGGTGCGTGTTCACTCCCAAGCCATTCTCTATGCGTCCATAAGACACATAGAGCTGTGGCTTGGCCCGATCCTCGGTCTGTGCTCACTGGCTATGATTGACAGCAGTGGGAGCCAATCCCACTGCTGTCTCAGCGAGGAGAGGGAGTCCCGGGACAGCCGAGGCTCCCATGCGAGGGAGCTCAGGTAAGAATTAGGGGGGCTGTGGGGGGAGCAGCACACAGAAGGTTTTTCACCTTCATGCATAGAATGCATCAACCAATTTAATACACAAACAGGAAGGGAGCACAAAGGAATACACAAAACACAATAAATTAATAAAATGAAACAGGCTGATATGGTAGCATATGAAGAGTTGTGATCTGATTACAAGAGATGTCTGAAAAATAACTTTATGGCAGGGTCACCTTGCTTTTAGCTGCAGATCTTAAAAGACTGGAAAACAAAACTTTTGAAAGCATGTTGATGTATAAATACTTATATGAGACTTTAGTGTTTGGGTTTAGAGATACAATAAAAGTATGTAGGATTTTATATAACTAGTTTAATAAATTAAATAAAATTGGCCCAAAGCATTATATTTTCTCTTTAACTTCTCTGTCCAGCCACCAGAACTTCCAAGTATGGGGGAGAATAATAGGTAACTTTCTCCCCTTACCCCATGTAACAGGGCTGGTGTTTGATGATTGGTCGAACAGGTACCCAGCACTGACAGGTGAGGGCAGGGGGAGGATTCTGATCCAAGTTGTAACTTGTAACATACACAGGATTAAGATGCTTTGCTCTCGCAGGGCGAGTGGACCAGTAGGGAAATGAAGAATAGATAAATATTAGGTTGCTGGGGAGGCAGCCATTAAAATGAACCTGTTGGATTGCCCTGCATGAGGAAATAACAGGTTGACATTAAAGTACCCCTTAAAGAGGAACGTCACTCCCCCCCCCCCCGGTCCCTTTATGATGCCAACTTCACCCACTGGCTGCTGTGAGTCCCTGTTTTGCAGCCAAATGGGATATGTGGAGGTAAGAATGATTGTGGGAGGTAGAGCAGTACTAAAAGAAAATTGTAAAAAAAAAAAGGCATTACGGAGGGGGGAAGGAATACCGGGGGTAAAAGTAGTTCCCTGGAGTGAAGGTGTGCTTTAAATCTTTACCTTACTAATTTCTAAATCAAATTTACCCCCTAAAATTGCACAGCTGCCTTATGGAGTGAGGGAAGTATCTTTGCCAAAAGCTAATGTAGCGTGTCAGGACCCCACAGGGCAAGGACCGCACTATACCACAGATGGACACCAGTGGTAAAAGCGCCCTGAGGCGATTCAGTTCGCATAGGTAGCGCTATACAAGTCATTCATTCATTCATTCATTCTGACACTCCTGCATCTCAATGCACCAAGATTGCAGAACTAGAATCTCCTACTTTGTTGTCAGTGTATGCCTATGTCTCTGTATGTATGTGAGTTAGTGTATATACAGTGGTGTGAAAAAGTGTTTGCCCCCTTCCTCATTTCCTGTTCCTTTGCATGTTTGTCACACTTAAGTGTTTCGGAACATCAAACCAATTTAAACAATAGTCAAGGACAACACAAGTAAACACAAAATGCAATTTGTAAATGAAGGTGTTTATTATTAAAGGTGAAAAAAAATCCAAACCATCATGGCCCTGTGTGAAAAAGTGATTGCCCCCCTTGTTAAAACATACTATAACTGTGGTTGTCCACACCTGAGTTCAATTTCTCTAGCCACACCCAGGCCTGATTATTGCCACACCTATTCACAATCAAGGCATCACTTAAATAGGAGCTGCTTGACACAGTAAGGTCCACCAGAAGATCCTTAAAAGCTACACATCATGCCGAGAACCAAAGAAATTCAGGAACAATTGAGAAAGAAAGTAATTGAGATCTATCAGTCTGGAAAGGGTTATAAAGCCATTTCCAAAGCTTTGGGAATCCAGCGAACCACAGTGAGAGCCATTATCCACAAATGGCGAAGACATGGAACAGTGGTGAACCTTCCCAGGAGTGGCCGGCCGCCCAAAATTACCCCAAGAGCGCAGCGACGACTCATCCAAGAGGTCACAAAAGACCCCACAACAACGTCCAAGGAACTGCAGGCCTCACTTGCCTCAGTTAAGGTCAGCGTTCATGCCTCCACCATCAGGAAAAGACTGGGCAAAAATGGCCTGCATGACAGAGTTCCAAGGAGAAAACCACTGCTGAGCAAAAAGAACATCAAAGCTCGTCTCAATTTCTCCACAACACATCTTGATGATCCCCAAGACTTTTGGGACAACATTCTGTGGACCGATGAGACAAAAGTGGAACTCTTTGCAAGGTGTGTGTCCAAGTATATCTGGCGTAGAAGGAACACTGCATTTCAGAAAAAGAACATTATACCAACAGTAAAATATGGTGGTGGTAGTGTGATGGTCTGGGGCTGTTTTGCTGCTTCAGGACCTGGAAGACTTGCCGTGATAAAAGGAACTATGAATTCTGCTGTCTACCAAGAGATCCTGAAGGAGAATGTCCGACCATCTGTTCATGTACTCAAGCTAAAACGAACTTGGGTTCTGCAGCAGGACAATGATCCTAAACACACCAGCAAGTCCACCACCGAATGGCTGAAGAAAAACAAAATGAAGACTTTGGAGTGGCCTAGCCAAAGTCCTGACCTGAATCCTATTGAGATGTTGTGGTATGACCTTAAAAAGGCCGTTCATGCTCGAAAACCCTCTAATGTAACTGAATTAGGACAATTCTGCAAAGATGAGTGGGCCAAAATTCCTCCAGGACGCTGTAAAAGCCTCATTGCACGTTATCGCAAACGCTTGGTTGCAGTTGTTGCTGCTAAGGGTGGCCCAACCAGTTATTAGGTTTAGGGGGCAATCACTTTTTCACACAGGGCCATGATGGTTTGGATTTTTTTTCACCTTTAATAATAAACACCTTCATTTACAAATTGCATTTTGTGTTTACTTGTGTTGTCCTTGACTATTGTTTAAATTGGTTTGATGTTCCGAAACACTTAAGTGTGACAAACATGCAAAGGAACAGGAAATGAGGAAGGGGGCAAACACTTTTTCACACCACTGTATGTCAGTGTAAGCCCCCTTTCACATGGGCAGTGTTTGTTCAGTCTCAGCGGAGGATCCTAAACCGACTTTTTGGATTTTCTGTTAGGTCAATTTTTTCCATGTAGGAAAAATCGGAACAAAGTGGACTTGCATACACCTATATCTGCCCACTTCTGGTCCGTCAGTAAAAGCAGTCCTGAACACAAACAAAAGTTTGGTTTTGATTAACATGAACAGATCCGGATGTAGGTAGATATAGTTGTACGCAAGTGTGCTTACATCTGCCCACTCATAGGGATGCATTGCTGACTGTTTTGATCTGTGTAATCATTTATTAAAAACTTGTCAGATGGACTGCCTGTGTGCCATAAATAAAGATCCTAAATAAAAAAGGCAAAATGTAAAGATAAATAAAAAATATAAATATTAAAAACCTGAAAAGGAGACCAAGTTTCAGATTTATTTTTAACGTAGCATGCATGCAAGCTAAGTAATATGTAGTGCTGGGACAAGGTTATTTAGTATCTAGGGCAAAGATGCCAACACTCAAATACATGCACGCATTGGAAGGCAGAGCAAGTCAAAACTTAGGAGGTGGTGCAGATACAGCCTTCCATCTGTCCATTTTATGTTGGCCTTAGGCGGGCTCTGGAGACTGCTGGGAGCGAAGAGAGTGATTGGAGTTATGAGGTGCAATCTATCTACTCAAGCACTGACACTTTTAGTGCTGGGTTATGAGGTGCAATCTATCTACTCAAGCACTGACACTTTTAGTGCTGGGTTCCAACGGAATTCTAAAGAGTGTCTTTGTCTTTATAAATTCCCCTGAGTGTGCTTTGTGGTGCACTTCAAAAAATGCAGCCTGCTGTTTGTGTATATGCTGCTTCCCTGGGACTATCTGTAAGTGCAAAGATGTTCTTAAAGGGCCCCAACAATAGCCAGCAGAAGAACATCTCAAAGGACTGCCCCTCCCGTAATAAATATTCTTTTGCCTTTGTTTCCCTGGCCCCTTCACTACCATTCTTCTTTTCTTTTGGACAGTGCATACCAAGTCAGTCTAGGACTAGCATTGCCTCTATAAATGTGCTCCAGCAGTATACTTCCAGCACTCTGTAGATTCAACTTTACTACTGCTCAATGCTGCACTTGAGGTGGCCTTACTACTGTCAAATCGCATTTTATGCCTAGACCCTCCTGTATGCTAAATTGCGTTATTACCATGGTTAATCCATTTTATGCTTGCCTAGTTACCAACCATATTAGGTGACAATATATTAAGTTTGCCTTTACCACCTAGTTTGGTGCCTGTTTTCTTTGATATAGTACTACTAAGTATTACTTTCAGTGTTTTCTTGTCATTTTGTATGTTTGTACACTCAACCTAGTGTGTCAGAGGGGCTGAGGCTCTTGAGAAGGTCAAGGCAAAGAGCAGAGGAACCCTCCCAGCTAGTAGCTCCTACGAGGGTAGTGCTACACACAGTTTGATTTTAGAGACTGAGACCGTCACAAGGCAGAATATCAGTGTAAGGAGCCTCATATGGAAACTGTAACTTTCTTACTCCTAGGTTGCATATTAGGCCTCATTCACATGGGCATATTGATCAGTACACCCATGCAGAAAGCTGTGTTTACACGCCCAGGGAGGCACACATGGTCCTCTGCATGGGTGTACTGATCAGTACACTCGTGTGAATGAGGTTTTAGTTCCAAAGCAGTGATATCACTTGCAGAGAATCTGCCCCAGAGCTAGTCTTTGGCCCATGAATCAGGAAAAGCTGTGTCTGCTGGAGTCATATCCTTAGGTTTATAAAAGATCCTTTTAAACCCAGGCCATAGTTATCAATTATGGTTTTCAGTTTTACACGCTATATTTAAAATGAAATGTTTTGAACACATTCCACTAAATCTGTTTTTATTTAGACAGCAGCATAATTTGGAATATAAATACAGTATATTTTATGCTGTTTATATGTCATATGTGTATAAAGCTATAACTAAATATTAAATGAAAAAATAAATGTTCAGTGTGAACTCTCCTTACCGCAATATATTTTCAGCAGACAAGAACACTGTTCAGAGTTGGGATGCATTTCTTGGACTTGTTTGGATGATCATTGGTATGTATTAACACTCTTTTCTCAGTTCCCCTTTTATTTATACAGTGCCCAGCTGCAAGACAGGACAGATTTATATATTTAAATTCTTCTTATTACTTGGGCACCAGCAATAAAACAAAGAATACCCCGGACCAGCACGTCAGAGACTGTAAATGGAAACACAAAAGCACTTCTTAAGCAAAGCGTTTTTCATCATGCCCTAAAGAGATGTGAACAATGATGACATTTCATGGATGCTCCTCTAATCTTTTACTAAGCATGCTACATGAATTTTACTCTAAATATTAAAATCCATATGTGCTGGTGGATGGCATTTGCCATTATATACAGCCTTAATCCTTACATAGGCTTAAATGTGGGTACTTCTTTATAAATAATTCAACCAACTTCAACAGCATTTGTCACAAATAAACAATTCTCATATGCAGGGTTACAATAAACTCACTGGTAAATGTGGCTTCAGCTATCCATCCTGTCTCACACATTCCTATGCTGGGATTTGGGCAAAAGAATATGTAAATAGGGCAGTATGAGACAGGCAAGCTGCAATGCTACCAGGAACTTTGCCTAATCAGAATGCTTTGGACTTTAAATGGAGGGGGCAGCAGGCCTGCAATCTAAACTTGACAGCAGTGTTTTTTTTTTAATACTTTTATTGGTTTTCAAATAGAGATATACAAAGGAAAACAGAAAGAATAAATACAAGAAATACACAAATATTCTGAAAACTGTGATACTGAAACAGAATGGGCTCTATACATATTAGTTATTAAAGAATCGAAGAACAGGAATGACATCTTTATGATCCGGTAAGGACATTGAAATAAGCATCACAATAAGAGCTACCTATAAATGTGACGGACCCCGTACTCAAGATGTCCACCGTAAATGCTTCCTCTGTCCGGTACCACACAATCCAAGACCCCTTAGCTCACCCAGTCACCAGACAACACCAGTGTAGGGTACATCAGGAATTATCTTTATTTTACATGTCACACAATTTTATACAGCCAGATGACTAAGACCTAACTTAATTAGCATGAGCTAATTATCTTAATCAACACTGGACTCCTTCATTCAATTGCAGGGTTAATTAGCACACACAACAATAGGTGAAACACTCCTACAAGCCAGACTATACTCATTTACACAACAGACAGGCTGGCTGGAGTTCATGACATTAGCATCTGACAGCTTGTGTCCCAACAGTGTCATTCAGTGTATTGCTAATATGCCAAATACATATACAGATTCTATGTGTATTGGGGGGCAGCATGGACCTGAATCCAAGTAACACCAGCTCAGGGGTCCCAGGCTTGCAGCTCAAAGAGCACCATTCCCCAAAATGCCAGGGCCCATAATCGCAAGGTAATAGGCTCGCATTCAGTCCCCTCCAACAGCCTCTGTCCCGGCTAGGTCTGTCACAATAAATATAACAGGTTACATTAAAGCTGTCTCAGTATGATGGAAGCATGGCTGAAGCTTATTCTCAATGAAAGCAGTATTATCTATATTGTGAATATGTGGGCAGGTGCAGCCGCTGTCTCCACTGCAGGTGGCGCTCAACCACAGCGGCAATGCAGCGGGAAAGGAAGTCATGAGGAACCTGGTTCCACTTTGCTTTCCTGAGTCACTGGGGCAACGATCCAATTGGATGCTGAGCCACCCATGGTACTCTGGTGGCCATCTTAGATGTGGCAGAGTATATTTAAGCCTCTTTCCCCTGGGTAGTGTAGGTAGCATAGGGAAAGGTACCCTGTCTGTTAGGGACAGTACTAGCAGTAGGGAAAGGCTCCTGACCAGGAGGCTGCATTCTGCACCTCTCTACAGATGCTGTCAGTTTGGCTAAAAACCTGCTTCCTATACGCTATTGGAACTGAGAGTGCTCCCGGCTGGGCTGCCTTCCCACCAGGTGTTTGTGAACTATCTTTGTTTTATTTTAGTACAAGATATTTCATCACACTGGGACTGTGTGTTATTGCTGCTGCACCACTCTGCACCCCACCTACAAGCAAAAATCTTGGATGTTTTTTCCACTCAAGCTTGGCTTGCATATACACGGTCACACAAAAGTTCTCTGAACTTTCGACCGTCAAGAACGTGGTGATGTACAACAGTACGACGAGCCGAGAAAATGAAGTTCAATGCTTCCGAGCATGCATCGAATTGTTTCCAAGCATGCCTAGGAATTTTGCGTGTCGGAATTGCTACAGACTATCGGAATTTCCGGGAAAAAAACAGCTGTGAGTGAGCAGAGAAGGGCTCTGCACTTGTTACATGAATGAATTGTGGAAATTCCAGATTAAGATCATGATTTTTTAACAACTAATCGTGTAGCTCTACCTTCCAACCCATGGCAATCACCCAAAGCACACAGCAAAAATCACCACACAGTGGTTGAAGGAAAAAAAGGTGAATGTCCTTGCATGGCTTAGTCAGAGCCCAGACTTAAACCCCATTGAAAATCTGTGGAATGACTTGAAGAGTGCAGTCCACAAACAGTCACCATGAAATTTAACTGAACTTGAGCAGTTCTGCAAAGAAGAGTGGTCAAATATTGCAAAGTCTAGATGTGCAGTTAGTAGAAACATATCCCAACAGACTAAAGGCTGTAATTTAAGCAAAATGTGGTTCATCAAAATGCTGACATAAGGGGAGGGATCCTTTTTCCAACTCAGTGATTCTATTTTAGAATTTTCAATTTTTTTTTTTTTTTTTTTACATGTTGGTGTTATATCTTTCACTTGGATGTTATAACTTGCACTAGTAAATACAGCTGGATAAAACAAAAACTGTGTCTATCTTCATTTCAGGCTGCAAAGCAACAAAATGTGATTATTTTAAAGGGGGTGATTCTTTTTTTATAATCACTGTATATACAGTGTGCTCATAAGTTTACATACCCTGGCAGAATTTATGATTTCTTGGCCATTTTTCAAAGAATATAAATGATAATACAAAAACTTTTCTTTCACTCATGGTTAGTGTTTGGCTGAAGCCATTTATTATCAATCAACTGTGTTTACTCTTTTTAAATCATAATCACAACAGAAACTACCCAAATCACCCTGATCAAAAGTTTACATACCCCAGTTCTTAATACTGTGTATTGCCCCCTTTTAACATCAATGACAGCTTGAAGTCTTTTGTGGTATTTGTCTATGAGGCTATCTTGTCAGATGGGAAAGCTGCCTATTCCTCTTGTCAAAAAGCCTCCAGTTGCTGTAAATTTTTGTGCTGCCTTGCATGAACTGCACGTTTGAGATCTCCCCAGAGTGGCTCAATGATATTGATGTCAGGAGACTGAGATGTCCACTCTAGAACCTTCACTTTATGCTGCTGTAGCCAATGACAGGTCGACTTGGCCTTTTTTTTGGATCATTTTCATGTTGCAATGTCCAAGTACATCCCGTGCACGGCTTCCTGGCTAATGATTGCAAATGTTCCTCCAGTATTTTTTGATAACATACTGCATTCATCTTGCCATGAATTCTGACCAAATTTCCTGTGCCTTTGTAGCTCACACATTCCCAAAATATCAGCGATCCGCCTCTGTGTTTCACAGTAGGAATGGTGTTCCTTTCATCATGGGCCTTGTTGGCTCCTCTCAAATGTAGCATTTATGGTTGTGGCCAAAAAGCTAAATTTTGGTCTCATCACTCCAAATGACTTTGTGCCAGAAGGTTTGAGGCTTGTCTCTGTGCTGTTTGGCATATTGTAAGTGGGATACTTTGTGGCATTTGCGCAGGAATGGCTTTCTTTTGACGATTCGACCATGCAGCCCATCTTTCTTTAAGGGCATCCTTATTGTGCATCTTGAAACAGCCACACCACATGTTTTCAGAGAGTCCTGTATTTCACCTGAAGTTATTTGTGGGGTTTTCTTTGCATCCTGAACAAGTTTCCTGGCAGTTGTGGCTGAAATTTTAGTTGGTCTACCTGACCGTGGTTTGGTTTCAACAGAACCCCTAATTTTCCACTTCTTGATTAGAGTTTGAACACTGCTGATTGGTATTCTCAATTCCTTGAATATCAATTTTATATACCTTTCCTGTTTTATACAGTTCAACTACCCTTTCCCGCAGATCCTTTGACAATTCTTTTGCTTTCCCCATGACTCAGAATCCAGAAACATCAGTGCAGCACTGGATGAAAGATGCAAGGTTCTGTCAGGAGTCCAGAAACTGATTGACCTTTTATACACGCACACTTATTACAAGCAAACAGATCACAGGTGAGGATGGTTACCTTTAACCACTTGCCGACCGGCGCACGACGATATACGTCGACAGAATGGCACGTACAGGCAGGAGGGCGTATATATAAGTCCCTCCTTTAGCCTGTCCGTGCCATCGGGAGCGCCCGGGAGCGTCGCGCCCCCGCGCCGGTCGGGACCCCCGTGAGTCCGATCGCGGTCCCCGCGGACTCGATCGCCGCGGGGACCCCCCGCGATCGTCTCACGGGAAGGCTGAACGGGGAGATGCCGAGATAAACAGCATCTCCCCGTTCTGCCTAGCAACTAGTGACGCTGATCTCTGCTCCCTGTGATTGGAGCAGAGATCAGCATTCACTAGCTGACAGCCACGCCCCCCCACAGTAAGAAACACACCCCTAGGCATACTTAACCCTTACACTGCCCCCTTGTGGTTAACCCCTTCACTGCCAGTGTCATTTATACAGGAATTAATGCATTTAAATAGCATTGATTGCTGTAAAAATGACAATGGTCCAAAAAATGTGTCAAAAATGTCCGATGTGTCCGCCATAATGTCGCAGTCACAAAAAAAAACGCAGATCGCCGCCATTACTAATAAAAAAAAAAATTATTAATAAAAATGCTATAAAACTATCCCCTATCTTGTAAACGCTATAACTTCTGCGCAAACCGATCAATAATCGCTTATTGCGATTTTTTTTACCAAAAATATTTAGAAGAATACGTATCGGCCTAAACTGAGGAAAAAAAAAATGTTTTTTTATATATTTTTTGGGGATATTTATTATAGCAAAAAGTAAAAAATAATGCCTTTTTTTCTAAATTGTCGCTCTATTTTTGTTTATAGCGCAAAAAATAAAAACCGCAGGGGCGATCAAATACCACCAAAAGAAAGCTCTATTTGTGGGAAAAAAAGGACGTCAATTTTGTTTGGGAGCCATGTCGCAATTGTCAGTTAAAGCAACGCAGTGTCAAATCGCAAAAAGGGGCCTGGTCCTTTGGCTGCAAATTGGTCAATTGTCAGTTAAAGCGAGACGCAGTGCCGAATCGCAAAAAGGGGCCTGGTCCTTTGGCTGCAAATTGGTCCGGTCTGAAAGTGGTTAAAAGTGCAAGGGTCTGTCAGGAGTCCAGAAACTGATTGACCTTTTATACACGCACTTATTACAAGCAAACAGATCACAGGTGAGGATGGTTACCTTTAATAGCCATTCAAACGCCTTTGTGTCAGCTTGTGTGTATGTTATCAGGCCAAAATCACCAGGGTATTTAAACTTTTGATCAGGGTCATATGGGTAGTTTCTGTTGTGATTATGATTTCAAAAGAGTAAACAATGTTAATAAATAAATGGCTTCAGCCAAACACTAACCACGAGTGAAAGAAATGTTTTTGTGTTATCATTCATATTCTCTGAAAAATGGCCAGGAAATCATAAATTCTGGTAGGGTATGTAAACTTATGAGAACAACTGTATAATTTACCAAAAAACTTGACTCAGCTAAAGCTTGGTTCGACATCGAATCCATAAATCTCATCCAACTCTTAGTTCATTAGGACAGCTAGTAAAGGCTAGAAAGAAAATGTAAAGAGCAATTTGAGTATATCATTTGGTAAGACATGAATGCTGTTCAGGGAACACTGTAGTTGTGCTAAACTTAGACAGCCCACTGATACTACCTTACTCCTCATTTCCTGTATTTCACTGGTGCCCAATTTCACAATGATTCTCACATGCCATGTAACTTCATCTTCTTCTGATGAATGTATCACCAATCAGATTTACACTGCTAAAGCAGCCTTGAATCTGATTGCTGACAGAGATGGAGTAACTCATCTGAACCTAATAGAACCCTATGATACATCAAGTTTTTTTTTATATGTGAGAAGCAGCAAGGAGTCTGCATCTTGTGTGTAAACAAAAAAGGGGTTCCCGGACTACTGACAATTTGGGGTGCAGTGGTCTGGTGGGATGGTATATTTACTTTCTCACTCAGTGAAATAATGTAGTGAATCAATTACTATCAAAGCAATAGAGGGTAGAGAAGCGCCAGACGAGTCCCAGTACAGCAATATAAATTTATTTAAGATAAATCAAAAATCATCAATGACAAGATAGAATTGTACTCATAGTGCTCAGTGGATGCAGACTTGCCAAGTCCAGGGAGAAAACAGAAACCTCCGGTATAATCCTGGGATGGTGAGCTGCGAGCGCCGTGGGCAGCGGGGAGCTGAAGCCTCGAGGTGGACGCCGGTTGGATAACTCAGCGCGAGGGTGATCTGGAACTGTAGACCTGGGAGCCGCCTACCACTGGAATTGGCCAATCAGAATGCATTTCAGGAGCACGTGCATTCCTTCTTTATCAGCTGGTCCTCTGACGTTAGCGTCAAGCTTAAATAGGCAGTGCCGCAAAAACGGCTTCAGCTGGATAAACGATTACAATGCTATAGAGCAGTCAGAGTATACATAAAAACATTATAAAAAAACATTAAAAGTATGTTTAAGGAGATTTTGAATTCCTGGTATTAAAAAAATGAACAATAGTAAGAGTTGGGACTTTGTGCTACATTTTTAAAATCTAATAAAATTCATATAAGCGCAATGTAATAAATGCTGATATAGCTCTAGAAGTGAATAATATTGATTTTATATCCACATGTATGCTGTCATTTATATACACAAACAATTACAAAGAAAAATAATGGTAGAAAATATGAAATATGGAGAAATCTGAAGGAATATATATGCATACATGTGTATATAGAATTAGTATTTGGAACTGTGAGACTGAGGGTATTTTTTATGTGAAAACATTTTATTAAAAAAAAATATTATTAATTTATTTTGAATTGATTATATCTGTGAATTAAAAATAAAAATAAAAGTGAAAATGAAATTAAAAATAAATTACTATCATAAGAAGGAAAAAATGAGTGCTATTACTGCATGGACAAAACCTTTCACATTATTAAAAAATCACACTTCTCTCTCTGATGAGTAAGTGACATTAACATCTATAGTCTCACATTTTATTTTTAAATCAGGTTTTTTTTTTATTATTATAATTTTTTTTAAATATTTCATCACATTTTAAAAACAAGGGATTTTTCAAGGCTCAGACCTAGCCATTAGCACCTATTATTATAATTAATATTTCATGTCAAAAAAGGATCAGCAAATAGCCACAAGTGTGTTAAATTTCAAAGAGAGACGTCACCACAGGGTGGTACTGTGAATGCAAGACAAAAAAACAGGCTTTACGTCCTTAATTGAAGGTAAATTGGGAAGTGATCGCTAGATGAACTTTTAGGCACCACAGTAAACACAGTCTAAAAATATAATCATTTATTGGTACAAAAACATCTAAAATTGACAAAGTGCAATTTTAAATTCATAGCTTAATAAGCTAAAGAAGCTACCACATAATCATCACCACCACCACCCTTAGGCCAAACTCTATCTCAATTTATAACTTGCATAACAAAAAATGGGCCTGGTGTAGGTTGATGTCAGGGGTAGAAGAGCTCAACGATCAACGCTCTACATGTTTTGCGCTTACGTGCTTCTTCAGGAGATTCGGGTAGGTACTCTGGTAGGTGTGAAATAAAAATACATACAGTAAGTACCAACAATTAATAGAGAAAATATATAACAAATGTGAAATATCTAACGATATAACAATATCGAGAGTGAACATAACAGGAAACATCGCAGGAAACTGAGGGGTGGACAACATACCCCCCCCTTTTTCTACCCCCCCTGTACCCTTGCACTTTGTTTGTCAATTTTATATATTTTTGTACCAATAAATAATTATATTTTCAGACTGTGTTTACTGTGGTGCCTAAAAAGTCCATCTAGAGATCACTTCCCAATTTAGCTCACACATTTGTTTACATTTGTGGGCGCAACTTACGTATATGCATTCGCTTCTGCACATGAACTCAAAGGGATGTGGCGCTTTAAATTTTATTTATTTTTTCTTATTTATTTTATTTTTACACTGTCCCTTTAAATTTGTGTTTTTGATCATTTTTATTACTGTCAAAAGGAATGTAAACATCCCTTGTGACAGTAATAGGCAGTGACAGATACTCTTTATAGAGGCATCAGACCCCAAATCCCTACTTTGCACTTAAAACCATTCAAAACGCCAAGTTTGGCTGTTTTGAATACTGTAATTTCTTTAAAATCTGGCGCCTTTAAGTCTTCAGTAAACCGAAAGTGATGTCATGACATCGCTTCCGGGTTACTAGATCCAAGACCCGATCATTAAGGCATTGTTCGGGTCTCTGGCCAGCCAGTGGATGTGCCAGCTGGTCGCTCAGGTCTCCCGGTGGGACGGGAGAGCTCAGGAGAACTGCGGAATACAGCGGGAGGGGCAGACACCCCCAGATAACCCTCATTTCACAGCGCCACATGTCGAACCTTGAGTTGTTATGTGAGTAAATAAGGGTAGGATATCCCAGCATCTTAGTGGGCTCCTTCCCTCTTGTTTCCCTTTCTTTTCCTTATGGGGCTTTACTATTAGACTCCAACATTGTTCACTTTTTGCTGATTGCATCTTCTCCTGAGGAAGTGGAGTGTTCTCCACGAAATGCGTAGAGCTACATGGATGCAACTTCTTTGCTACATCATGCTCATATATGTTTGACTTTATATATGATCTATTGCCAACTATGAACCAATGTTATTACTGTATATTGAGATATATCTACACAATCAGCTTTTTAACCTATGTCCATAATTTCTCAATGCTTTATGATGCAGCCCAATCATGATTAACATGTTTTAATATTTGAATAAATTTATGCAATCATGGAATACAATGTTTTTTATACCACACTGTTGATGAGGCACTTGAATAATACATTTTTCTCTCAACATTATTGTGTAATATTGCATTGTGTTACTATTTTCAGTATGTATATATATTAATTATTGATGTGTCTACTTTACTAACTATCACTGACATCGTTACGCACCTCATTTAAAGGCCCAACTTATTTTAAATTTTTGTTTAGCCGCATCTGTTGTTATTACAAGAGAGTCAACCATCCGCTCTAAAAAGCGGTAATGGAGTGATGCGTACAGCTGCAGGCATTACCCCGGTACAACCCTTTTTGCATTTGCGTTACGTCGGCGTGAAGAGTTAATGTAATATTTGCATTTATCTATATGCAATCCCCACCTTCTGTAAAAAATACCAAAAACATGTCTTATTCCTTCAACACTCCTAGGATAAGGAAACGTGTCATTTAGTAAGTCTTACGAATTAAACTAGCCAAGGAGGAAACTTTCACAGTTATCATCCATCTTATCCATTAAAAACACTTGTTTATTTGTGATTCACAGCTTCCGTCTGTCCCGGTGTTGTGAATAAAACAGCAATGTTGGATATTCCAGAAGCACAAAGGAAGAACTGTGTGTAGGGAAGATTAAATTCCCACATCCTGAAGATGTATTTTAGACTCAGAGGGTTTAGTTGCTGGACTTCTGTTAGTGGGTGATACTCTATCCGCTACCAGTGGAACGGCAGCAGCTGAGTAAATGCGATTTGCAAATACTCATTCTACCAAGCAAATAGTGAAAAATATTTGTTCAAAAAACTGTTTATCTTTTTCTCATCAATCTAGTTTTAGAAATGAAATGCTTAAGGTGATTGTAGCTATATTAGTGCAATTGCAACAAATCGACTGAGTACTGTCCATGATACTTTTTGTATTTACAGTTATATGGTAACTAAACTCAAAAATATAAAATTTATTGTAGCTTAGCAATTATTGGATGTGATGGATGCATTTGTTTTCTTTTTTCAAACTTTTATAACGACCGAAGAAAGGGTTAATAGCGCCCGAGTTGCCCATTCATTTCAATGGGCAGGAGAGGTGCGGTGTATACACCTCTACCACGCCGCCCCAAAGAAGCTGCTTGCAGGACTTTTTCCCCGTCCTGCAAGTGCACCGCCCCAGTGTGAAAGCACTCAGGCTTTGATACCGGGGTGGCATGAGAGGCGCTTTTTAAGCGCTATTTTTAGCACTAAAATGCCTGAAAAGAACCCAAGTGTAAAAGGGGTCTTAAAGGTGAACCAAATACACAATATACTCACCTCTACCTTCCAGCATTGTGTTGGTTACATCCCTCACCATCCGTTGTCATCTTATCCCCGGGTGGTGGGTTTTCCGCCTCTTGATTGGCATATGCATGGCAGTCAGTCTTTCTGGCACAGCTGGAGTATGGCAGAAATGCAAACTGAGCTGCGCATGCACAACTCAGTGCGCATTCAATAGAGAATTGTGAGCAAGCAGGTAAGTGTGTATTATTGCAGAAGAGACCTAGCACGTCTCTTCTACAATATGGAGCTGCCTGCCCACAGTTTTCTACAGCTTAGGTGTGCTTAGGTTTCCTTTTATAGCCTGCACATCCAGCTTTATAATTAGAATGAGATCCATATGTTTATGTGGTATACACTATAGGATTTTAAAGACCTGGAGGAGAGCAATAATGTATCATGCTTAGCGTGCTTAGCGTGGATGGTAACTACTGGTACCATCCACTGCCCTACTGACACCGTCCACCTCCCTCCCCACAGACTCCCCTTCCCTTTTTTTTGGTCCCCCCTCGATTAGATCAGGGAACACTCCCATCAGTGTCCCCTGCCCCGAAAGACCCCCATTATACTGCCTTACCGAGAGCCGATTCGAGCCAGGGTGTGTTGGAGCTGGAGTTTGGGGGTGGAGCTCCTCCTCTCTCCTACTGTAGTGCTTCCTTCCATTGTGTGGGGAGCCTTGGGGAGAAGTGTGTCGGCAAGACTTAGGATTCAGGACACATCCGAATTGGTGCACTCACTCACAGGGCTGCTGTTAGCAATTATTGGGGCCCCATACAGCCATCCTCATGGGGCCCCCATCCTCTGAGGAGGGAAAGAGGTGGGGGGAAGGGAGGTGAGAAAGGGGATAGTGAGAGAGAGGCGGTGGTGAGGGGGGTGAAAGAGAGGAGGAGGTGAGGGGGGTGAGAGAGAGGAGGAGGTGAGGGGGTAAGAGAGAAGAGGAGGTGATGGGGGTGAGATAGAGGGGGGAGGAGGCAGGAGAGAGAGGGGGAGAGTGGGGCTGAGAGGAGTGGGGGTGAAAGGGGTGGGGATGAGAGAGAGTGGTGGGTGCGAGAGATGGGGTGAGCGAGAGGCTGAGAGAGTGAGAGAGAGAGAAAGAGAGAGTGAGAGAGAGAGGGGTGACACAGAGGAGGGGGGGGGTGACAGAGGAGGGGGTGACACAGAGGAGGGGGGGGGGGTGACAGAGGAGGGGGTGACACAGAGGAGGGAGGGTTACACAGAGGAGGGGGTGACACAGAGGAGGGAGGATGACAAAGAGGAGGGAGGGTGACACAGAGGAGGGGGGTGACACAGAGGAGGGGGGTGACACAGAGCAGGGACTGTGACACAGAGGAGGGAGGGTGACACAGAGGAGGGAAGGTGACACAGAGGAGGGGGGGTGACAGAGGAGGGGGGTGACACAGAGAAGGGGGGTGACACAGAGGAGGGAGGGTGACAGAGAGGAGGGGGGTGACAGAGGAGGGAGGTGACAGAGAGGAGGGGGTGACACAGAGGAGGGGGGACACAGAAGAGGGGGGTGACAGAGGAGGGGGCATGACAGAGGAGGGGGGGTGACACAGAGGAGGGGGGTGACATAGAGGAGGGGGTGACACAGAGGAGGGGGGGTGAAACAGAGGAGGGAGGTGACAGAGGAGGGGGGTGACACAGAGGAGGGGGGGTAAGCTGGCAGAGCAGATGAGACCTCAGGAGACACACATCGTGAGGAAGGACTCCGGGAGTAAGCAGGCGCGATTATCGAATCCACAGTCCAGCCCCACCCCCGCCTCCACACGTGACCAGCACCAGCTCCGCAGGGCCATTCACAGACCCCTCCCCCATGTCTGCCGGTCGGCCCACCCCACACATGGCCCGTTCGGCCAATCACAGGGCACCCGCTGGCTCAGAACGCACCACTGTGTGACAGTGATAGCAGCAGGCATGGGATCATGCGCGCAGCCCCTCTAGATGGGGTCAAAACCGGACAGGTGGTAACCCTAGCTGGCTGGTGGGCAGCAATTTGCCGCCCCCCTGAAAGTGCCGCCTGGAACCATGGCTCCATCGGGTCCCATGGTAGGGCTGGCCCTGTGCCGAACGGACCCCTGTTTGGTTCGCACCAGAACTTTCAAACACCACGAATGTTCGGACCCAAATAACAAACCCCATTAAGGTCAATGGGACCCAAATGTCAAAAATCAAAGGTGGCCATTTTGAAGGCTTATATGCAAGTAATTGGGGATACAATTGTTATAGGGGTCCGGGTCCTGCTCTGGAGGACATGTATCAATAAAAAAATAAAAGTTTGTGAAAAACGTCATTTTTAATTGACCAGTGATTTTTAGATTTTTAAAGTGAAAGCCTAAAAATGAAAAAGTGCTTCCAATATAGTGCCTGGGCGTCCCCTTATGCCATGTACACACGAGCGGACTTTTTGACGGACTAGGTCCGACGGAACAAATCCGCCGGACAATTTGATCGTGTGTGGGCTTCATCGGACCTTTGCTGTCAAAAAATCAGACGGACTTTAGATTTAAAAACATGTTTCAAATTTTTCCGATGGACTCAAGTCCCGTCGAAAAATACGTTCGTCTGTATGCTAGTCCGACGGACGAAAACCGACGCTAGGGCAGCTATTGGCTACTGGCTGTGAACTTCCTTATTCTAGTCCGGTCGTACGTCATCACGTTCGAATCCGTCGGACTTTGGTGTGCTTGTGTGTGGCAAAGTCCGTTCGTTCGGAAAGTCCATTGGAACTCTGTCGAATTAGTCTACCTGTAAAGTAGTAGATCTGTACCATGTCTAGAATCTGCTGTAGCAATAATTGCATTTATAAAGTAAAAAAAAAATGAAATTTTCCCTGCAAGCTTTCTTTATTTTGCTCAGCAACAGCTGGGGAGCCAGTGTGTATGATGAGGCCACAATGTAGTGCACTGGGAACAAGTTTAGAGATTATTTGGATACATTCTGGTGTCACTTTGACTTTGTATATAAGTAACGGGTGCATAAAAATTGGTCTTTGGGGGTTGGTGGCACCTTCCCACCATAACCGTATAGAGGTAATCTTGATGAAAGCAAGAATTGGCCTCGCTGTAAAAAAATTGCAATGGTATGCACCTGTTAAACAGGTGCTGAAAAATTGGTCTTTGGGTGTTAATTGTACCCATGAAACCTATACCAAAAACATTCTTCCAGATGAAATGATTGAACACCCTCAAAGCTAGGCAGCCTCAAAGACCTGCAGAGATTCCAGGGCTTCATAGCTGGTAATCCAGGACTAAATCATTTTTTATAAAAGTCAAATGGTCCGTGGAGTCTGTGGACAGACACCTACTATGATCAGTAACAGAACCTCCTGCAGCACTGAATGCCCGTTCTGAAAGCACGCTGGATGCAGGGCAGCCCAACAACTCAATACCATACTGGGCAGGTTCTGGCCAGTGGTCTATTCTCATGACCCAGTAAGTCGGTGGATCGTCAGCTGGAAAGCTCTCCATCTCTGTTTTGGCCCAGAGGTAATCCTCCACCATGTGATGCAGATGCTGCCGATGGGATCTGGAAGCTGGCAGCCCTGTGTGGCGAGGACTAAAAAAATTCCAAAATGCCTCACTTAGGTGGACGCCTTCTCCAACGTTCCTCTCTTGACCAACAAAAGACTCAAAACAACGTTTTCCACGACACTGTAACCTACTGGAGTTAGCAAGAACGTTCAATAAAATCGTCTTTAACGTGTCCTCAAGAGATTTTATCTTCTGCACTGTGTGGGGACGGGATGAGTTCTGAGACCTTCCCCTTATAACGGTCAAGGAGGGTTGCCAACCAGTAAGCATCCTTCTCCTTTATGCCACGGATTCTTGGGCCCTTTCGCAGGCTTCGAAGCAGAGGGGTTGCCCATACGCCTCAAATTTGCCGAGGCTTGATAAGCAGATTCCTCAGGGTCACTCAGGATGACAGCATCTGGAACTTCCTCCTCCCAGCCACGTACTACTCCCAAGGGTCCTGGGGTTGGAAAGCCATCGCTTGCAGATTGACGCATGTCTTCCTCTTCTTTAAAGCCTATGAAAGTACCAGAATCTTCCTCCTCATCCTCCTCCCCTCTCTCCTCCTCTATGTTCTGTGACATAGGAATGATGGTGTCTGGATAAAGTGGGCCTTGAGAGGAAAGGAAGTCCTCCTCTTCCTCCTGCTGCTCTGCCTCCAGTCCCCTGTCCATAATGCCACGCAAATTCTGCTCCAGCAGGAACACAACAGGGATTGTGTCACTGATGCATGCACTGTCACGGCTCACCAACCTTGTGGCCTCCTCAAATGGTGACAATACAGGGCATGCATCCTTAATGATCAGCCATTGGCATGGCCGTCAACGAGTACCTGTGCCGTATTCGCACAGGTACTCTTTGACGGCCCTCTGCTGCATGTATAGCCGCTGCAGCATTGACAAAGTCGAGTGTCACAAATCAGGCGGTTTACAGGCAGGTGGATTTCCCGCTGCATTTCAGCCAACCGAGCACTGGCTGTGTATGACCGCCTGAAATGGCTACGGACTCTTCTGGCCAGCTTTAGCACATCTTGCAACCCTGGGTATGTATTTAGGAAATGCTGCACCAATGAATTGAGGACATGTGCAGGCATGGCTCCGGTGTGGTTCCTGTCCCCTAAACACACCAGCTGAAGCACTGCATGGCACCTTTTAGCCTGACTCTGGGAATAGCCCTTTGAATGCTTAGGGGGTACCTGATGTTCATAGGACAATTCTGCAGAGGAGGGCATGGAGGTGTGGAGGAGGAGGAAGAAGGGGTAGAGCTCACAGGTCTGGCATCATCACCACTAGCTGTATGGAGACATGGGGGCACAACAAGCTGCAGCACCGAGCCCTGTCCTGCATCCTTTCGAGTTGCAAGCAGCGTTACCCAATGTGCTGTGAACAAAATATATCGTCCCTGTCCATGCTTGCTGGACCACATGTCAGCAGTAAGGTGGATTTTACGGCTGACTGCTTTGCCCAACGATGCCAGGACATTCTCTTCCACGTGATGGTAGAGAGATGGAAGGGCAGAATCCACCAAGCTGAAAGGTAGAAGTTGGAGAGCCAACAGCTTTGACAAGCTTGCATTTAGACGCTGGGCATGTGGGTGGGTGACAGGGACTGTATTTTTTCTGCTGCAGCAGATGGGGCAGAGAAATATTGCCGGCTACAGTCTGCAGCTGGTGGTGTGCTGCTGGCAGATGTGCTGCTAGGACCTGGGACACCCTGTGCTATACCATCATCCCTGTCAGTGGAGGCTGCTGAGAGGTAATGACTCGGTAAAGCAGGGGCAGACTAAAGTGGGTAAGGAGGAGGGACAGATTCGTTGCCTTTTTTTGTGGCTTTTAGGTGCTCTTGCCAACGGCCTGAGTGGTTGGACGTTAAATGCCTTGTTAACCATGTGGTACCCAAATGGTTGGTGTTTTTGCCATGTTTGATGTGCCTGAGACACAGTTTGCAGGTAGCAACAGTGCGATCTGCTGCAGATGTGCTGAAAAAGGCCCAGACAGCTGAGCTTTGGGGAGTGGGCTGGGAGATAACAGTTGCATAATGTGATGGAATAGGGTGGCTGCTCTCTACTCTTTCTTGATGTCGGCCTCCTTGGGGTTGTGCTGCCTCAACTTCAGTTTCCTCCTCTGCTCTATCTGGCACCCAAGTCGCATCAGTAACCTCAACATCATCATCATCTCCATCTTCATCATTACCACTGAAGACAACTTGGCAATGCGCTGCGGCTTGGGGAACATGAATGCTAATTTGTCTACCAGTGTTCCTCCCTTTTTCTAGGCTCATGTTCCTGTCATCCTTAACCTCAGAACCAACACCTGAATCCAGTAATGGCTGGGCATCTTCAAGGAGCAAGTGGCTGACGCTGTGGTCAAATAACTCAGCTGACCCCTCAATGGCTGATGGTGGAGCTATGGCAGGAATAGATGTGGACAAGGAGGCAGGTTTATCCACTCTGGCAACTGCAGGGGACTGCACACTTGTCTCTGCTTGCGTGACAGAGGATGAGGAGGATGAGGAAGGTTTAGTAAGCCAGTCCACCACCTCCTCTGCATGCTGTGCCTGGATAGAATGGGCAAACTCACTAAACAGAGGAAATGATGCCCTGCCTGAGGACTGACCACCACGTCCACCTTGGCCTGTGGACACATTTGTTGCCGGCACCCTTACAGTGCCAGGGGAATGTCTGCCTTTCCTTGTTGTCCTCCCAGACATTATTGGGAGGGAGGGGGCGGTGCTTATAAGCAAATGTAAAGAAGAAGTTGAAATCTGTACGTAGATGCACTTTAATCAATGTAAAGAGGTGTTTGGTGCACTTTAATTTGAGCACTCACACTACACTATTATATACTGCAATATAATGCGCCAAACGTACAGTGACACACAGAACTATATGGCGTTAAACTGGCAGTAACGCACAAAACTATATGGCGTTAAAGTGGCAGTAACGCACACAGAACTATATGGCGTTAAACTGGCAGTAACGCACACAGAACTATATGGCGTTAAACTGGCAGTAACGCACACAGAACTATATGGCATTAAACTGTCAGTAACGCACACAGAACTATATGGCGTTAAACTGGCAGTAACGCACACAAAAGTAAATGGCATTAAATTGGCAGTAACTCACAAAACGATATGGTGTTAAATTGGCAGTAACGCAAACAAAAGTAAATGGCGTTAAACTGGCAGAAACGCACACAAAAGTAAATGGCGTTAAACTGGCAGTAACTCACAAAACTATATGGCGTTAAACTGGGAGTAACGCATACAGAACTATATGGCCTTAAACTGGCAGTAAGGCTGCATTCACACCTTTCAGGCAGAAAATCGCGCGAATTGCGGCGTTTTTTCGCGGCGTTTTTTACCGCGATTTGCGGCGTTTTTTTTACCGCGATTTGCGGCGTTTTTTTACCGCGTTTTGCCGCGAATTTTGTGCAGAGCAAAGGTCACCAATGTAAAAAGAATAAAAACGTCCAAATCTGCCCGATTCGCGCGACAAAAAAGGGTCCGGAACTTGTTTGAGCTTCAGGCGTAGGGCTTCAGGCGTTTTGGAGTGGAGATGTGAACCATCTCCATAGAGAATAATGTATTTTTTCCCCTCTAGCTTTTGTAGCTTCAGGCTTCAAGCTACAAAACGCCCAGGTGTGAATGCAGCCTAACGCAAACAAAAGTAAATGGTGTTAAACTGGCAGTAACGCAATCAAATAGATGGTGTTTAACCATCACTACACTGACGCTATCTGAGCTGTCCCTACTCTACACTTATGTATGAATGACACGGTCTCACTACACTACAGTGAAACTATCTGAGCTGTCCTACTCTAGCTGCACACTATGCAAAGCAAAATGATGGTCCTCCTCACTACACTCACACTATCACTAGACTGACACTAAACAAATATTCTACACTGACAATCAGTGTTGGTCATCTTACTTTAAAAAAGTAATTAGTTACATTACAAATTACTTCTCCCAAAAAAGTAATTGAGTTAGTAACTCAGTTACTACATTGGAAAAGTAATTAGTTACTCAGAAAAGTAACTGTGATTTTTTTTTTTTTATATTCTTAGGGGCGGGTCTAGTATTACTGTAAGCAAGGGGTGCGTTCCCCCCTGCACATCTATTTCCCCTCTGTACCCCCCTGCACGTCTGTTCCCCCCCAACACATATCTGTTTCCCCTCTGTACCCCACTACACATCTGTCCCCACCACACACGTATATCTGTTCCCCCTCTGTACCCCACTACACGTCTGTCCCCCCCCCACACACATATATCTGTTCCCCCTCTGTACATCTGTCCCCCCCAAACTCACGGATCGGATCGTTGCTTGGATCAGAGTCACGGATCGGATCATTTTTCGGATCAGCAAATAATAATTGAATTTGCAAAAACCTGTAAAAATTCCACCACCATAAAGCCCCCACTGTAATATCCATAATCTCACCCACTGTAATATCCACGTCATCTCCTCAACTGTAATATTGGCTGAGTATGGCTGGGTACGGCTGAGCATGGCTGGGTACGGCTGGGTATCGCCGAGTATGGCTGGGTATTACCGAGTATTGCAGAGTATGGCTGGGTATGGCAGAGTATTGGCAGGGTGTTGCAGAGTATTGGCAGGGTGTTGCAGAGTATTGGCAGGGTGTTGCAGAGTATTGGCAGGGTGTTGCAGAGTATTGGCAGGGTGTTGCAGAGTATTGGCAGGGTGTTGCAGAGTATTGGCTGGGTATTGCAGAGTATTGGCTGGGTATTACCGAGTATTGCAGAGTATGGCTGGGTATTACCGAGTATTGCAGAGTATTGCAGAGTATGGCTGGGTATTACAGAGTATTGCAGAGTATGGCTGGGTATTACGGGGTATTGCAGAGTATGGCTGGGTATGGCAGAGTATAGCTAGGTATTACGGGGTATTGCAGAGTATGGCTGGGTATGGCAGAGTATGGATGGGTATTACGGGGTATTGCAGAGTATGGCAGAGTATGGCAGAGTATGGCAGAGTATGGCTGGGTATGGCTGGGTATGGCAGGGTATGGCAGGGTGTTGCAGAGTATTGGCAGAGTATTGGCAGAGTATTGGCAGGGTATTGGCAGGGTATTGGCAGGGTATTGGCAGAGTATTACCTTGGTATTGCAGGGTGTTGCAGAGTATTGGCAGGGTGTTGCAGAGTATTGGCAGGGTGTTGCAGAGTATTGGCTGGGTATCACAGAGTATTGGCAGGGTGTTGCAGAGTATTGGCAGGGTGTGTATTGGCAGGGTGTCGCAGAGTATTGGCAGGGTGTCGCAGAGTATTGCAGAGTATGGCTGGGTATTACCGAGTATTGCAGAGTATGGCTGGGTATTACCGAGTATTGCAGAGTATGGCTGGGTATTACCGAGTATTGCAGAGTATGGCTGGGTATTACCGAGTATTGCAGAGTATGGCTGGGTATTACCGAGTATTGCAGAGTATGGCTGGGTATTACCGAGTATTGCAGAGTATTGCAGAGTATGGCTGGGTATTACCGAGTATTGCAGAGTATTGCAGAGTATGGCTGGGTATTACCGAGTATTGCAGAGTATTGCAGAGTATTGCAGAGTATGGCTGGGTATTACCGAGTATTGCAGAGTATTGCAGAGTATGGCTGGGTATTATAGAGTATTGCAGAGTATGGCTGGGTATTACGGGGTATTGCAGAGTATGGCTGGGTATGGCAGAGTATTGCAGAGTATAGCCAGGTATTACGGGGTATTGCAGAGTATGGCTGGGTATGGCAGAGTATGGATGGGTATTACGGGGTATTGTGGGGTATTGCAGAGTATTGCAGAGTATGGCTGGGTATGGCTGGGTATGGCAGGGTGTTGCAGAGTATTGGCAGAGTATTGGCAGAGTATTGGCAGGGTATTGGCAGAGTATTGGCAGAGTATTGGCAGAGTATTGGCAGGGTATTGCAGAGTATTACCTGGGTATTGTCAGGGTATTGGCTGGTATTGCAGAGTATTCGCAGGGTATGTGCTGGCATCCGATCTCTCCCCTCCACTGTACAGATCTGTACACAGAGGGGAGAGAGGAACCGGCGTCATCTTGACGCTGGTTTGTTTACAAGTGATCGCTCCGTCATTTGACGGAGCAATCACATTGTAAACGGCCGACGGGTGCACCAAGATGGCCGCCGCTCCGGAACTAGGCCGGAGCCGCGGCCATCTTGGTACACCAAGATGGCCGCCGCTCCGGAGCTAGGCCGAAGCCGCGGCCTTTCCTAAGGCCGAGGCCGTGGACGGCTCCGCGGACCGCGGCGAGTAATTGCGGTAACGCCGCCCCAGTAATGGGAACGGCGTTACCGCGAGGGGAAGAGTAATCAGTTAGATTACTCGTTACCCTTTAAAGTAACGGCGTTACGTAACGCCGTTTACTTTAATCGCGTTAGTTACAACACTGCTGACAATTGAAGCAAAATAGCACAGTATAGTACATTAACTGTCTGTGCCAAGCAACCTCATCAGTGCGCGTCATATGCAGCATGCCTGTGCCCAGAAGCCTCACCAGTGCCTGTCATATGCAGCCTGCCTGTGCCCAGCAGCCTCATCGGTGCCTGTCATATGCAGCATGCCTGTGCCCAGCAGCCTCACCAGTGCCCATCATATGCAGCCTGCCTGTGCCCAGCAGCCTCACCAGTGCCCGTCATATGCAGCCTACCTGAGCCCAGCAGCCTCACCAGTGCCCATCATATGAAGCCTGCCTGTGCCCAGCAGCCTCACCAGTACTGTCATTTGCAACTTGCCTGTGCCCAGCAGCTTCACCAGTGCCGGTCATATGCAGCCTGCCTGTGCCCAGCAGCCTCACCAGTACCCGTCATATGCAGCCTGTCCTATTTTGTAGGCACTATAACTTTTGTGCTAACCAATCAATATATGCTTATTGCAATTTTTCTTAACAAAAACATGTAGAAGAATACATATTGGCCTAAAATGATGAAGACATTAGTTTTTTTACATTTTTTTATTGGATATGTATTATAGCAAAAAGTAAAAAATATTGGGTTGTCTGTCTTTTTTTGTTTATAGCGCAAATAATAAAAAACGCAGAGGTGATCAAATACCACCAAAAGAAAACTCTATTTGTGTGAAAAAAAGGAAAACAATTTTATTTTGGTACAGCATTGCACGACTGCGCAATTGTCAGTTAAAGTAACGCAGTGCCATATAAAAAAAAAATGGCCTAGTCATTAAGGGGAAATCATCCAAAGTGAAAGAATTCCTGGTCGTCACCAGACCTGGTGTTCCCATTTCACCAGGGTCACCAGACCTAGTGTTCCCATTGGAGGATTTTCCCTTAATTCCTGTTCTGGAGGCCACTCAAAATGTGGGATTTTCTTTCACGTTTACTTTCAGTGTTAATTGGCACCGGTTTTGTTCAGCCTGTACGAATTGTAGCCTCAGTTTCCTGTTCTTAGCTGACAGGAGTGACACCCTGTGTGGTCTTCTGCTGTTGTAGCCCATCTGCTTCAAGTTTCCATGTGTTGTGCGTTCAGAGATGGTATTCTGCATACCTTGGTTGTAACAAGTGGTCATTTGAGTTACTGTTGCCTTTCTATCATCTTGAACCAGTCTGTCCATTCTCCTCTGACATCAACAAGGCATTTTTGGTCCACACAACTGCCACTCACTGGATAGTTTATTTTTTTTGGACCAATCTCTGTAAACCCTAGAGATGGTTGTGCATGAAAATCCCAGTAGATCAGCGGTTTTTGAAATACTTAGACCAACCCGTCTGGCGCCAACAACCATACCATGTTCAAAGTCACTTAAATCCCCTTTCTTCCCCATTCTGAACTTCAGCAGGTCGTCTTCACCATGTCTAGAGGCATAAATGCATTGAGTTGCTCCCATGGGATTGGCTGATTAGCAATTTGTGTTACCAAGCAATTGAACAGGTGTACCTAATAAATTGGCCGGTAAGTGTATATTGTAATCCAATTTCCAGTAAGCTCTGTTATACACATTCCTATGCATGTTAGTGCCTTGGAAAGACTTAATAAATGAAAACATCAGTATCAGCAGGGAAGTCGGCTAGTCAGCATTGAGATGAAATGATGTAAAGAAATCACACAGGGACAGGCTGGGGCGATGACGCCTTTTACCACACTAGTGGATTAGGTTTGACCTGTATTTTACATTTGCACATGTGTGAGCAAGGCCTTCCTATAGCTCATTCACAACTCTATCCCCTGGAGAATTTAAACTATGTGGGCTCCATTGCAAATGTACTTGTAACACTGCCAGCAGTGATGTTCCTGTTTGCCAGTCTAGTCTCTGCTTGTATAAAACCTGCACAGCTACTAGGATCATTGTTTGCAATGCAATCCCAGTTTCCCCAGAGAGTAGTGTTGCAGGCACAGTATAACTATACTGTTCTATGTGGTTCACTGTACTTTTTTTAATTCAGATTTTGTGGAACTGTGATCTCCCATTAAACAAAAAAAATATTTGCTGCAGTACTTAAGTTTAAATGCATCTGCATTTACAGTTTACTTTTAGTCCCCTGCAAAGTCCTAGAAATGACAGTTGGTCCTGCCAGTAAAGTCAACCTAATGCTTCTTCCTGTGATGGTATAGCAATAATTACTGCACAGCTTCTGAATTTAGAGCAAAGTTGCCATTTTCAAATAGATTGTGCCTTCATATACCAATGGCAGTGTTGCCAACCGCCCGTGTTTTTACAGGCAGCCAATAAAAAAATGGAAATTGCTAAATACCTTTTTTTTTCATCAGCAGTATACTGAATAGCAGTCTTGTGACTTCTATTAGTGTCTGGTTAAAGCTTGTAGGAGGAGTTTTCATTCTACTCTGAATGTCCTATGAGGCTGCAGGACCCCTGACCCTATGCCTGGACAATGCTGATTGGCCCTCTCTAGCAATACACACCAAACTGAGCATGTTCAAAGTGACTCTAAAGGCTCTGTCTTATCAGGAGATGGATTGGGGACAGTAAAAGAAGGGGAGGATCAGAGGAGGCAGGATCAAACATCCTTTTTACACAATGTGGAGGATTAACCCCTTAGGTTCCACAGTGAGTATAACAAGCATGCTTTACCGCATATACCTTTAGTAACACTTTAACTGTTGAGCTCAGCCTAACATCTGGCAGCAGGGCAGCTGTACAGTGACACAATGGCGCACATCAAACATGGCTTTTATTCACACCCCCCCTGCCCAATCCGAGGCTGAGCCCATCAGTTCACCATTCAGCTGCCTCCACAACTGCACACGCACAGTTTGGTACCAACGACAAGTGGATTTTTCTTAAAACCCTTTCCCGCCAGTCACCTGCCACGCCAAAGGACCAAGGTGAAAAGGTGTGTAAGGGGACACTGATGTAAGGGGGCTCTGATGTAAGACAGCACTCTGGGGGGACTCTGCAGAATCTAATGTATAGGGAGAAAACTGGAGAAAGTGTCTGCAGGAGCCTGACCTTTCACCCCTGATCCACTAATCTACTGATCACGGGGGCAATGCTTTGCAGACCCCTGTCAGTGGCGGAACTACCGCCATAGCGACACAGGCGTTCGCTATGGGGCCCGCAGCCTAGTAGGGCCCGCAGCCAAGTGCGGTCCTGTCCTATTTACCATTAAAATGTAGCTTTTTCGCTGCCTGCCGCCACCGCCGCTAGAGGTCCGCGGCCGGCGGAGATATTGTCTCCGCCGGCCGCCATTTTCCTGAAGACCAGAGTTAAGAGACTAGTGAGGGGAGCCTGCCGAGTGGCTATAATAGAAATAGAGCTGTGGCTCCGCCCACACCCCGCCCCGGTCTGTCTGTCATCTGTAACCTGCTGTGGAAAGGGGTGGGGGTGGGCGGTGCTGCAGCTAAATTTCTATTGTAGCCGACCGGCCCCGCCTCTATTTTGTTCCCCCCTTGGCCTTCAGTAATGGCAGCAGAGACACTGCTGTTATATATAAAAAAAAAAAAAAAAAATATATATATATATATATATATATATATATATATATTAGAGAGAGCGAAAGAGATTTAGGAGGGCTCCAATTGGAAGGGGGGGGGGGACCTGAGATTTAAGGAGGCACTCCGCTGGCTGGGGACAGTGACACCTGAGAAGTAAGGAGGCACTCCGCTGGCTGGGGACAGTGACACCTGAGAAGTAAGGAAGCACTCCGCTGGCTGGGGACAGTTACACCTGAGAAGTAAGGAGGCACTCCGCTGGCTGGGGACAGTGACACCTGAGATGTAAGGAGGCACTCCGCTGGCTGGGGACAGTGACACCTGAGATGTAAGGAGGCACTCCGCTGGCTGGGGACAGTGACACCTGAGAAGTAAGGAAGCACTCCGCTGGCTGGGGACAGTGACACCTGAGAAGTAAGGAGGCACTCCGCTGGCTGGGGACAGTGACACCTGAGAAGTAAGGAGGCACTCCGCTGGCTGGGGAAAGTGACACCTGAGAAGTAAGGAAGCACTCCGCTGGCTGGGGAAAGTGACACCTGAGAAGTAAGGAGGCACTCCGCTGGCTGGGGAAAGTGACACCTGAGAAGTAAGGAGGCACTCCGCTGGCTGGGGACAGTGACACCTGAGAAGTAAGGAGGCACTCCGCTGGCTGGGGACAGTGACACCTGAGAAGTAAGGAAGCACTCCGCTGGCTGGGGAAAGTGACACCTGAGAAGTAAGGAGGCACTCCGCTGGCTGGGGAAAGTGACACCTGAGAAGTAAGGAGGCACTCCGCTGGCTGGGGACAGTTACACCTGAGAAGTAAGGAGGCACTCCGCTGGCTGGGGACAGTGACACCTGAGAAGGAGGCACTCCGCTGGCTGGGGACAGTTACACCTGAGAAGTAAGGAGGCACTCCGCTGGCTGGGGACAGTGACACCTGAGAAGGAGGCACTCCGCTGGCTGGGGACAGTTACACCTGAGAAGTAAGGAGGCACTCCGCTGGCTGGGGACAGTGACACCTGAGAAGTAAGGAGGCACTCCGCTGGCTGGGGACAGTGACACCTGAGAAGTAAGGAAGCACTCCGCTGGCTGGGGACAGTGACACCTGAGTAGAAAGGAAGCACTCCGCTGGCTGGGGACAGTGACACCTGAGAAGTAAGGAAGCACTCCGCTGGCTGGGGACAGTGACACCTGAGAAGTAAGGAAGCACTCCGCTGGCTGGGGACAGTGACACCTGAGAAGTAAGGAGGCACTCCGCTGGCTGGGGACAGTGACACCTGAGATGTAAGGAGACACTCCGCTGGCTGGGGACAGTGACACCTGAGAAGTAAGGAGGCACTCCGCTGGCTGGGGACAGTGACACCTGAGAAGTAAGGAAGCACTCCGCTGGCTGGGGACAGTTACACCTGAGATGTAAGGAGGCACTCCGCTGGCTGGGGGACAGTGACACCTGAGAAGTAAGGAGGCACTCCGCTGGCTGGGGACAGTGACACCTGAGAAGTAAGGAAGCACTCCGCTGGCTGGGGACAGTTACACCTGAGAAGTAAGGAGGCACTCCGCTGGCTGGGGACAGTGACACCTGAGAAGGAGGCACTCCGCTGGCTGGGGACAGTTACACCTGAGAAGTAAGGAGGCACTCCGCTGGCTGGGGACAGTGACACCTGAGAAGTAAGGAGGCACTCCGCTGGCTGGGGACAGTGACACCTGAGAAGTAAGGAAGCACTCCGCTGGCTGGGGACAGTGACACCTGAGTAGTAAGGAAGCACTCCGCTGGCTGGGGACAGTGACACCTGAGAAGTAAGGAAGCACTCCGCTGGCTGGGGACAGTGACACCTGAGAAGTAAGGAAGCACTCCGCTGGCTGGGGACAGTGACACCTGAGAAGTAAGGAGGCACTCCGCTGGCTGGGGACAGTGACACCTGAGATGTAAGGAGACACTCCGCTGGCTGGGGACAGTGACACCTGAGAAGTAAGGAGGCACTCCGCTGGCTGGGGACAGTGACACCTGAGAAGTAAGGAAGCACTCCGCTGGCTGGGGACAGTTACACCTGAGATGTAAGGAGGCACTCCGCTGGCTGGGGACAGTGACACCTGAGAAGTAAGGAGGCACTCCGCTGGCTGGGGACAGTGACACCTGAGAAGTAAGGAGGCACTCCGCTGGCTGGGGACAGTGACACCTGAGAAGTAAGGAAGCACTCCGCTGGCTGGGGACAGTTACACCTGAGATGTAAGGAGGCACTCCGCTGGCTGGGGACAGTGACACCTGAGAAGTAAGGAGGCACTCCGCTGGCTGGGGACAGTTACACCTGAGATGTAAGGAGGCACTCCGCTGGCTGGGGACAGTGACCCCTGAGAAGTAAGGAAGCACTCCGCTGGCTGGGGACAGTTACACCTGAGATGTAAGGAGGCACTCCGCTGGCTGGGGACAGTGACACCTGAGAAGTAAGGAGGCACTCCGCTGGCTGGGGACAGTGACACCTGAGAAGTAAGGAGGCACTCCGCTGGCTGGGGACAGTGACACCTGAGAAGTAAGGAAGCACTCCGCTGGCTGGGGAAAGTGACACCTGAGAAGTAAGGAGGCACTCCGCTGGCTGGGGAAAGTGACACCTGAGAAGTAAGGAGGCACTCCGCTGGCTGGGGACAGTTACACCTGAGAAGTAAGGAGGCACTCCGCTGGCTGGGGACAGTGACACCTGAGAAGGAGGCACTCCGCTGGCTGGGGACAGTTACACCTGAGAAGTAAGGAGGCACTCCGCTGGCTGGGGACAGTGACACCTGAGAAGGAGGCACTCCGCTGGCTGGGGACAGTTACACCTGAGAAGTAAGGAGGCACTCCGCTGGCTGGGGACAGTGACACCTGAGAAGTAAGGAGGCACTCCGCTGGCTGGGGACAGTGACACCTGAGAAGTAAGGAAGCACTCCGCTGGCTGGGGACAGTGACACCTGAGTAGTAAGGAAGCACTCCGCTGGCTGGGGACAGTGACACCTGAGAAGTAAGGAAGCACTCCGCTGGCTGGGGACAGTGACACCTGAGAAGTAAGGAAGCACTCCGCTGGCTGGGGACAGTGACACCTGAGAAGTAAGGAGGCACTCCGCTGGCTGGGGACAGTGACACCTGAGATGTAAGGAGACACTCCGCTGGCTGGGGACAGTGACACCTGAGAAGTAAGGAGGCACTCCGCTGGCTGGGGACAGTGACACCTGAGAAGTAAGGAAGCACTCCGCTGGCTGGGGACAGTTACACCTGAGATGTAAGGAGGCACTCCGCTGGCTGGGGACAGTGACACCTGAGAAGTAAGGAGGCACTCCGCTGGCTGGGGACAGTGACACCTGAGAAGTAAGGAAGCACTCCGCTGGCTGGGGAAAGTGACACCTGAGAAGTAAGGAGGCACTCCGCTGGCTGGGGAAAGTGACACCTGAGAAGTAAGGAGGCACTCCGCTGGCTGGGGACAGTGACACCTGAGAAGTAAGGAGGCACTCCGCTGGCTGGGGACAGTGACACCTGAGAAGTAAGGAAGCACTCCGCTGGCTGGGGAAAGTGACACCTGAGAAGTAAGGAGGCACTCCGCTGGCTGGGGAAAGTGACACCTGAGAAGTAAGGAGGCACTCCGCTGGCTGGGGACAGTTACACCTGAGAAGTAAGGAGGCACTCCGCTGGCTGGGGACAGTGACACCTGAGAAGGAGGCACTCCGCTGGCTGGGGACAGTTACACCTGAGAAGTAAGGAGGCACTCCGCTGGCTGGGGACAGTGACACCTGAGAAGGAGGCACTCCGCTGGCTGGGGACAGTTACACCTGAGAAGTAAGGAGGCACTCCGCTGGCTGGGGACAGTGACACCTGAGAAGTAAGGAGGCACTCCGCTGGCTGGGGACAGTGACACCTGAGAAGTAAGGAAGCACTCCGCTGGCTGGGGACAGTGACACCTGAGTAGTAAGGAAGCACTCCGCTGGCTGGGGACAGTGACACCTGAGAAGTAAGGAAGCACTCCGCTGGCTGGGGACAGTGACACCTGAGAAGTAAGGAAGCACTCCGCTGGCTGGGGACAGTGACACCTGAGAAGTAAGGAGGCACTCCGCTGGCTGGGGACAGTGACACCTGAGATGTAAGGAGACACTCCGCTGGCTGGGGACAGTGACACCTGAGAAGTAAGGAGGCACTCCGCTGGCTGGGGACAGTGACACCTGAGAAGTAAGGAAGCACTCCGCTGGCTGGGGACAGTTACACCTGAGATGTAAGGAGGCACTCCGCTGGCTGGGGACAGTGACACCTGAGATGTAAGGAGACACTCCGCTGGCTGGGGACAGTGACCCCTGAGAAGTAAGGAGGCACTCCGCTGGCTGGGGACAGTGACACCTGAGAAGTAAGGAAGCACTCCGCTGGCTGGGGACAGTGACACCTGAGATGTAAGGAGGCACTCCGCTGGCTGGAGACAGTGACACCTGAGATGTAAGGAGGCACTCTGCTGGCTGGGGACAGTGACACCTGAGAAGTAAGGAAGCACTCCGCTGGGGACACCTGAGATATAAGGAAGCACTCCGCTGGGGACACCTGATGGCATCTGGTGGCAGGCGACGTGGCAAGTGACACACTCAGGGCTCCCACTGATTCTGATTCTGCATTATGGTGAGTTGAAGTATTTTATTTTATATTACAATGTAATAATAGAAATAATGCACTTTAATCACCCTGACACCATAACAACCATGGTGCCGGGATGATTGAAGCGCCAACACCAGGTGTTTGGAGTATCTTTATCTGCTGATTGCTAAACTTTCTGGAATACACACATTTCTATTGTGGTGTAGGATCTGGGCCTGCTGTCCCTTCATTCCTCTTTTTTCCTTCCTCTCTCTTTCTTTCTTTGTTTCTCCCTCCATCCCTCCTTCATCTCAGACTCTAACCACACCCCTTTGAGTCACGCCCCTTTAAGCCACACCCAATAGTACGATTAAACCAAGCCCATACTTTACCATGGCGCGCTTTGTGCGCCACATTTTTCTTTCCCCACTAGGCCACACCTACAAACAAATGTCCACCCCCTAATTTTAATAAGATTCCGCCCACCGACAAAACAATTGTCCAGGTGAGGATGAGGAATGTAAGTTTACTGTTAAGCCTCCCCGGGCCCCTCGAGTCCGGCTGTGTCCCGACACACGCAGCTGCATACAGCAGGAGGCAGGAGCACAGAGCAGAGTGGGCGGGGCAGAGCGCTCGAGCGCGCCTGTGAAGGGACATCTTTTTCGGCACATGAGGAGGCTCTGAAGTCTAGACAAGAGGTAGGAAGGGAGTGGGAGACAGACTGTCATCTGTTTTGCACAGTTCATTTTTTTTTGTGGGGACGGACTGTCTACAGGGGGGGCCCCATACAACATTTTGCTATGGGGCCCTGTGATTTCTAGTTACGCCCCTGCCCTGGTTAAAAAAAAAAAAATGAATGCACATTATTTTCCCCTGCAATTATTATTTTTCTTAAAGCGGTTCTGCACTGTCTGTAGTGTTTTCCTATCTTTAGTGCAGTGCAGTAGATTATGACATGTAAATTAGGTACTCACGTGTCCCATTTCTGTGCCTCTCTGCTGCCGGTTTTCGTCATTTAAAATAGTTTTAAAAAATTTGTCCTGCTGGGGGCCATCTTGCCTGTGGGCATGTGAACCCAGCATGCACCGCCGTTACTGCGCCGATCTCGCGCGTGCGCAGTAACGGCAAAGAGTAGCTCACCTTCCCGGACATCTTCCGAAATCTCGCGAGATTTCGGAAGATGGCCGCACTGTCTCCTGGGATCAATGACACCAGATCCCAGGAGACAGTGCGGCGTGACGACGATCGACGCAGAGACCCCGCCCACCGCCGCAGAGACAGAGGACAGGAAGTCAGCGATTACAAGGTAAGTGAAAAAAAAAAAAAAACACATTTCATTTAGTACTCTTTGCCTGATTTGGAAGGCAAAGAGATTTACTAAATGAAATGTGTGCAGAACCGCTTTAAAGGTGAATTTAACCTTTAAATATCAAATGTATTGACTTATAATAAGTTTCTGTAATATTTCAGGTTGTCGGTAAAAAAAAATCTCCTCCGCCGGTACATTTTCCATGTTTTGTCAGTAAAAAGTCAGAGTTTGGCAACCCTGACTAGTGGGAAACAACAATATTCAGGGGGCATGTCTCTTAGGATTGGCACTGCTGATTGACAAGCACTGTAGCTTGTCTGTCAGCATCTGGTCCAACCTAGTCCTGGCTACTTCTTTCTGAATTGATAGCTCCCCCACTGTTGCTGGAAGCCGCCCACAGTGAGCTGCAGTGTCTGGGAACATGTGCGACACTAATGCCTAGTCAAGGAAGAAAATGGATGCTTTTATTTACTTTATGGAGGCTGGTCATACAGGAGTCTTTAGTTGTACTTTAAGGTTTTACTAGAAAGTAAAATAGAACAAGCAGTGAGGGAGCTACATAAATTCTCTAAATCAGCAAAACAGAACAAACAACTGCAGGAAGTGTTGTGGAGTCAGGAGAGAAATAGTTATGACAACATAACAAATCTACCAGAATATCATATTATGAAATTTTCAGAACAGGGAACAGTGAGAACTTGTGAAAATATGAAAAAAAAGAAGAGAACCAGAAAGTTAAACAAATAAAGAGTAGGGGAAGTTGGCACTTATTAGCTACTACTGTATTGTCTTTTTAGTAGGAAACCAAAACCTGGGGTCTGACCCTCTCCTACAGAAAAAAAATAAAAATAAAAAAACAAATGTTTTTGTCACAGATCAGCAGCAAAGCTGATCTGAAACGCTATGTAGTTAAATTTACCATGTAATCTCTCTTACCTTGTACTGCATCCTACTATGATCCATAGGAATTAGAGGTATAGGTTTGGCCAGGTTCCACCCCCTGATTGACAGTGGCTACACAGCCAGTTCTCACCCAGGCCTTCATAAGGCCAACACCCAAGAGTAATAGGCTAATTTCCTAGCACAAGATTTAAATCTGTGCTAGCTCCTGTGGTCCTGCATTCCTGTTATAGTGGTTACTTACCTTTGCTTGTTCACTGCCCCCCCTGACCTTTGGCATGTCTCTGTTTCTGAATTTGCTGGTCAACTTTGTACCACACTCTGGTTCTAACCCTTGCCTGGTTGCCTTATGCACAGGTATGCCCAAGGAAAAAAACTGGTATATTGTCCTGTAAAGTACAGTACCCCTTGAGTCTCAGCTCTTATAGGCATACATCCTCTCCAACTCTCCAACATGCAGATAGCACTGAGGTCTACTATCCATTATTGTCCATGACAGTTTCGACTAGAGGTACACTCCAAATCTAAATATGATTTTTGCATTTGCTATGTATCTCTAAAAGCAAATCAATATGGAAAAGCACCACTAGAATTCCACCTCAGTGGCAGTTTATAGGAGCTTTGCTTAATATTGCATATATTGAACTTTTTTAATCAAGCCTCCAAATCTATTGTGGGAGTGTAAATCTGTGAGGAGCTTCTGGAACTCAATATTCTCCTTATTAGCCAAAATTACAGCAAATACCTTTCCTCCTAATCCCGCCTTAGCCCTTCTCAATCTGGAGATCGACAATATACCCACACAACATAGATGCGTAATCACACACGTCCTCATAGCAGCATGCCTAACCATTACATCTAACTGGAGAACAGATAAAGCACCTAATTTAATCAACGTAATAAATAGAGTAAAAACCCAACATCTCTACGAAAAATTCTTTGCTTACTCATCTAATTCAATCTCTCAATTTACAGTAAAAGGGCTTATATGGTCCACAAGATTTCCAGAGACTCCAGCATTACAACCAGCATAAAACTTAACCACTTTCCACCCGGCCACTGCATATAAACGGCCGGGAGCTGTCTACTTCTGACTGGACGTTCCTGAACGTCCTTCAGAAGTAGCGGGATCCCAATGCGCGCATTTCCCCCGCACACGCCGCATCTCGGCAGGGTAGGTGGACAATGTCATTTGCCCTCCTGATCCGCACGATGGCTGTGTCTAATCACAGCCATCGCAATGTCAACAGAGGGGGATGGGGGGCAGATGACAGGTGATCACGCCACTGCGTGCCCACGCAGTGGCGCAATCCTGATCTGCCTGTGCCCCCCAGAGACAGGAGAGCAATATAAGACAGGAGGGCCATGTGATTGACCCTCCTGATCACATGACAACTGCGTCCAATCACAGTTGTCATGTGATGTCAATAGAGAGCAGTTGTAACTGCTCTCATCTCTTCCTCTCCTCACACAGAGCCTGTCAGTGAGGAGAGGAAGAGAGATCTGTGCTGCAGCCAGGGGATCAGTGAGTGTATAGCTGTTTGTCCACTGTTTACTCACTGATCACCCAGCTAGTGTCCCCAAAACAGTGAAAACACCTGTCATACAGTGAACATCTGTCCGCCATCATCAGGCACATCTGTCCGCCATCATCAGGCACATCAGCCTGCCATCATCGGGCATATCTGCCCGCCATCATCTGGCACATCAGCCCACCATCATCTGACACATCTGCCCACCATCATCAGGCTCACCCGCCCACCATCATCAGGCACATCTGCCCACCACCATCAGGCACATCTGCCCGCCACCATCAGGCACATCTGCCCACCACCATCAGGCACATCTGACGCCCGCCATCAGGCACATCTGATACCCGCCATCAGGCACATCTAACGCCCGCCCTCAGGCACATTTGCCGCCCGCCATCTGACAAATCTGACACCCGCCATCTGACAAATCTGACGCCCGCCATCTGACAAATCTGACGCCCGCCATCTGACATCTGCAGCCTGACATCTGCCGCCTGACATCTGACATCTACCGCCCGCCATCTGACACATCTGCCCACCATCTGACACATCTACCCGTCAACATGACTATAAGATCGTACAGCACAGAGGAGGCTTTCCAGATACTCCAGAGTATGTCGGACGAGAGTAGCGGGGAACTCTCTCCGTCAGACTCGGATAGCGACTATGAGCCAGTGGAAAGCAGTGGCTCCGAGATGGAAACCGAGGAAGATAGAATCCTAACAAGGAGAAGTGGGAGAAATGAGCAGGCGCAGACATCCACCAGCAGTGCAGCACTCCAGGATGATATGCAGGCATCCACCAGCAGCGCAGCACTCCCGGATAGGCAGGCATCCACCAGAAGTTCTGTAACCTTCCTAGAAGATAGGCCAGATGCTAGCAACGGAGCATCCCATCAAGGAGGCAGTGCCCATACTAGCCTTCCAGATGTTCTACTGTATCCAAGGCTCCAAGGCAATGGCTGCGCGATATGTCAGTAGAACCTGTAATTCCCCTTTTTACTGCCCAGCCAGGCCCTCAGATAAAAAGGGGAATTACCCAGCCAGCCCAGCCAGGCCCTGCTAAACCCAGGCCCTCAGATACAGACGGAAAATGTAACCCCACTTATTTTCACTAATTTTTTAACAATGATCTCCTAACCTACATTGTGGAGCAATGTAATCTATACGCCAGCCAACATATAGCCAACAATCCAAGTTCTTCATATGCCCGTCCTTTTGTTTGGAAACCCATCACCGTGGAAGAATTAAAAATTTTCCTTGGCCTTACTCTCAACATGGGGCTGACAAAAAAAAAATGAAGTCCATTCCTACTGGTCTACCCAACCTATCCACCACATGCCGGTCTATTCGTCAATGATGCCCAGATCCCGTTATGAGATGATTATGAGATTTTTACATTTCAATAACAATGCCCAATGCCTCCCTCAAAATCATCCCAGTTGCGATAAATTATAAAAAATTTGGCCCCTAATCAATTTTTTTTTCGCCAGCTTCAAGCAGATGTTTACCCCTGATATAAATATTTGTGTAGATGAATCCCTATTACACTTCACTGGAAGACATGGAATACAGCAATACATCCCCAGTAAAAGAGCCAGACGTGACAGGGCCACGGGTTACACATATGACTTTATAATTTATGAGGGAAAAGACAGAAAGCTAAACCCCCCTGGATGCCCTACCTACATGGGACCAAGTGGCAAAATTGTCTGGCAGCTGATCCAACCATTGCATGGGAAAGGTTACCACCTATATGTAGACAATTTCTACACAAGTCTCCCACTTTTCCGCCATCTATACCTAAAGCAGTCTGTGGCCTGTGGTACAGTGTAAACCAACCACAAAGGCTTCCCACAGACATTGGTCGCCAAGAAATCGAAACAGGGTGAAATGGCCAGTATGCGGACTGAAGAGGTACTAGCGCTGAAGTGGAGAGATAATAAAAGAGATGTCTACCTCCTTTCCACAATACACAATGACACCTTGGTGGAACTACAGAGAAGAAAAGGCCCCATCCAGAAGCCAAAATGTATCCATGAGTATAACCTATACATGGGGGGGGGGGTGAATATGAATGACCAGATGATGCAGCCCTACTTGGCAACCAGGAGATCACTGTTTTGGTACAAGAAAGTTGCCATTTATTCGATGCAACTAGCCATGTTCCATTCATATATTATTTTTTCTAAGTGCACCCAAAGTTCCCTGACCTATCTAAAATTCCAAGAAGACATCATCACAGCCCTCGTCTATCCCCATGGCCAATCCACTCAACTAATTCGCTCTGATGCAGTAGCCAGACTCCATGAAAGGCACTTTCCTGAAATTCTCCCTCCTACCCAAACAGGTCGTAAACCCCCCAAAAAATGTCATGTGTGTTCAAGTAGAGGAAATCGCAGTGACACCCGATACTACTGTCCCGACTGTCCCTCCCAGCCAGGCCTCTGTATTGGAACGTGCTATCGAAGCTATCATACTTCACTACACTATTAGTAAAGTGAAGATGATTTTTTCCAGTTTCCACTTTCTGCCATTTCTGTGAATGACCCGGACTGTTAACGACTATGCCTCTGCCAAACATGTTTCTGCCTTCAACGTGAATTGACCTCGGCCTGTTAAATGACCATGCTTTTTGCCTGCCTCCTGAACTGATCATTTGCCCTGTCACTGTACAGCACAGGGGTCTCACATGTGAGGGGCTCCAGAAGAGGTTTTCCGAGTGGAGAAAACATTTTCTCCAGGTTTTTTGTTTTCTCGGATGGAGACTCGGAGGCTTCGTAGAGATTTGGGTGGGAAGAAGCCTCTATCCCTGTCCTCAACATTTTTCTCCAGGTTTTTTGTTTTCTCGGATGGAGACTCGGAGGCTTCGTAGAGATTTGGGTGGGAAGAAGCCTCTATCCCTGTCCTCAGGTCTTACCTGACCAAGGCCTAATGTACAAAGTGTCGCCTGCTGCCATCTGCACTGGTCATGCCTCTGCCTGCCACCTGAACTGGCCATGCCTTTGCCTGCCACCTGAACTGGCCATGCCTTTGCCTGCCACCTGAACTGGCCATTCCTATGCCTGTTACCTGAACTGGCCATGCCTATGCCTGTTACCTGAACTGCCTGCTAAACCTTGGACTGTACTGAACCATGTTCATACTTTTCCATATCTGTCTGCTGCCTGGACAATTCCTGGACATTTCCTTTGGCTGTCTAGACAAATGCTTTGACTGCTCTGGAACGGTATTCCTGCCTGCTAAAACCACAGGTGAGCCTTTTTTTTACCCTTTGCTCAGCAGAATGTATTTTGGGGTGTAATTCTTGGTGTGTACATGCTATGTGTTAGAAGCCTGAAGGTGCTACTTGCATGTTGGGCCTCTGTATGTGGCCAGGTAGTGAAAAAGTCTCACACATGGGGTATTGCCATACTTTAGAACGAGTAGCAGAATGTATTTTGGAGTGTCATTTTGGCTATGTACATGCTATGTGTTAGACAGATCTTCTAAATTGACAACTTTATGAGAAAGAAATAGGTTTTCATTTTCTTTCCACATTTTCCAAAAACTTGTGGAAAGAAATGACATGTTCAAAAGACTCATTATGCCTCATAGAATATACATTAGGTTGTTTTCTTTCCAAAATGGGGTCACTTTGTAGGTAATTCTATTGTCCTGGTGCTCCAGAGCCTTCGAAAATGTGATAGGAACTCAGGAAATGAAATGTGAAATTTATGCCTTTAGAACACCTGATGGTGCTACCGTACATGGATGTGTGGCCTCTGTATGTGGCCAGGCTGTGGAAAAGTCTCACACATGGGGTATTGCCATACTCAGGACGAGTATCAGAATGTATTTTGGGGTGTAATTTTGGCTATGTACATGGTATGTGTTAGAAAGATCTTCTAAATTGACAACTTTGTGAGCAAAAAATAGGTTTTCATTTTCCTTCCACATTTTCCAAAAACTTGTGGAAAGAAATGACATGTTCAAAAGACTCATTGTGCCTCATAGAATATACATTGGGGTGTTTTCTTTCCAAAATGGGGTCACTTTGTGGGTAATTTCATTGTCCTGGTGCTCCAGGGCCTTCAAAAATGTGATATGTACTCAGGAAATTAAATGTGTAATTTATGCCTTTAGAAGGCCTGATGGTGCTATATGGATGTCGGGCCTCTGTATGTGGCCAGGATGTGGAAAAGTCTCACACATGGGGTATCTCCATACTCAGGACAAATAGCAGAATGTATTTTGGGGTGTAATTGCAATTATGCCTGCACCATGTGTGAGAAATAACTTGTAAATTTGACAATTTAGTGAAGAAAAAATATATATATATATATATATTTCTTAATTTTCCAAAGCATTGTGGGGGAAAAATTGCAACTTCAAAAAATGCACTATGCCTTTTTGTCATGAAGATCCTGCCAGAAACCTGAATCCTAAGCGCCACTGCGCATGCGCGCAGGTAGATAAGGGCGCGCCCCTGTTGGCGCCAGGTAGGCTATTTAAACCCAGCTAGAGCAGACGGTCCCCGCTGTCTGCTCTACAGCGTTGTGGTGACTGAAACCTGATACCTGATACCTTTGATCTGTGTTTGACCCGGCTTACCTGTGACCATCCATCTGTCTGCCTGCACCCGACCTTGGCTTGTCTGTGACCATCCTTCTGCCTCATCCCCTTGTACCTTGCTGCTAGCCTGATACCCGACCCGGCCTGCCTGACTGTCCTGCTTACCTGTGCTGATCCAGTCTGTCCTGAGATCCTGTCTGCTGTGCTGAACCAGTGTACCTGTGCTGATCCAGTCTGTCCTGAGATCCTGTCTGCTGTGCTGAACCAGTGTACCTGTGCTGATCCAGTCTGTCCTGAGATCCTGTCTGCTGTGCTGAACCAGTGTACCTGTGCTGATCCAGTCTGTCCATGCTGGTCTGTCCTGCTCTGCTACCCAGTCTGTTGTGCTGACCCTGCCGGTCCATCCAGATCCAGCCTGCTCTGCTATCCAGTCGGCTGTGCTGATCCTGCCTGTCCATCCAGATCCAGCCTGCTCTGCTATCCAGTCTGCTGTGCTGATCCTGCCTGTCCATCCAGATCCAGCCTGCTCTGCTATCCAGTCTGCTGTGCTGATCTTGTCTGTCCATCCAGATCCAGCCTGCTCTGCTATCCAGTCTGCTGTGCTGATCCTGCCTGTCCATCCAGATCCGGCCTGCTCTGCTATCCAGTCTGCTGTGCTGATCCTGCCTGTCCATCCAGATCCATCCTGCTCTGCTATCCAGTCTGCTGTGCTGATCCTGCCTGTCCATCCAGATCCAGCCTGCTCTGCTATCCAGTCTGCTGTGCTGATCCTGCCTGTCCATCCAGATCCAGCCTGCTCTGCTATCCAGTCTGCTGTGCTGATCCTGCCTGTCCATCCAGATCCAGCCTGCTCTGCTATCCAGTCTGCTGTGCTGATCCTGCCTGTCCATCCAGATCCAGCCTGCTCTGCTATCCAGTCTGCTGTGCTGATCCTGCCTGTCCATCCAGATCCAGCCTGCTCTGCTATCCAGTCTGCTGTGCTGATCCTGCCTGTCCATCCAGATCCAGCCTGCTCTGCTATCCAGTCTGCTGTGCTGATCCTGCCTGTCCATCCAGATACAGCCTGCTCTGCTATCCAGTCTGCTGTGCTGATCCTGCCTGTCCATCCAGATCCAGCCTGCTCTGCTATCCAGTCTGCTGTGCTGATCCTGCCTGTCCATCCAGATCCAGCCTTCTCTGCTATCCAGTCTGCTGTGCTGATCCTGCCTGTCCATCCAGATCCAGCCTGCTCTGCTATCAAGCCGGCTCTGCTATCCAGTCTGCTGTGCTGATCCAGTCACCCACCTTGTCCGCTGAGTTTGACCCTGTGTCACTCCACCGGTCAGTTGATCCTGCCAGGCACCCGTGCTCCTCCTCACTCCTGTGTCTCCTGTCACCCTACCAGGGAACCTGGAGTGGGAGACGCAAGGGAGGTCTCTCTCTGCAAACTTGGGCTCGCACCACCAGGTACGTGACACTTTTACTAAATACCTCAGACTGTCTTCTTTCCAAAAAGGGGTCATTTGGGGGGTTATTGTACTGTCCTGACATTTTAGGGCCTCAAGAAATGAGATAGGACATCGGTGCATTAGGATTAATATATTTTCAATAATGCGTAGAATGGCTTGTAGGCTCTATAACTTTCACACAAACCAATGATCATACACTTATCAGGATTTTTTTTACCAGAGACATGTAGTAGAATACATTTTGGCCTAAATTTTCGCCAAAATGTAATTTTTTTTTGTTTCTTTTAAAAGAGAAAGTAGAAAATTTTGTTTTGTTTTTTCAAAATATTCGCAATTTTTTTGCTTATATCACAAAAAATTATAAATGAAGTGGTGAATAAATACCACCAAAAGAAAGCTCTATTTGTGTGAACAAAATGATAAAAATTTCATTTGGGTACAGTGTAGCATGACTGAGTAATTGTCATTCAAAGTGAGAGAGCACTAAAAGCTGAAAATTGGTCTGGGAAGGAAGGAGGTTTAAGTGCCCTGTATTGAGGTGGTTAATGATGTTTAATAGAAGTTTATTGGTGGTAAACTTTAGTTTTTATTTTTATTTACCTTATTATTCTGTTGTTCTATATTCTTACCTGTTTAATTTTTTCCGAGTTGGATTCTTAACATTACAACACCCAGTCATATATGTCCTTAGCCTACTGTCCTTTATATATTAGGATCGACAGCATACATGTCTCCATCTATAGTAGCATGACAATAGGCACACATACTTATATGTATAACTGGTGAAATATTGAGCTATGCTGGTAGCTGTCATATTGTTATATGTACATGGAAAATGTTATTTGTTAAATTTCAACTTGTAACTTGCTAAACGTTTTCTTTAATAAAAAATAATTGAAGTGAAATTGTTTCATCAAAGCCCCTATATTATTTCCCATTGGAGCATGGCGCCTTAATAGAAGAATATTGGATAATTGTAAGTGTGAGTAAAAAGTGGTAATGCTTCCTTCTTGGATCATGTTGGTATTTAACTTCAATATAGTCAAAGAATGAGAGACAGAGCTGTCTTGAGGAGTTCAGATAAAGTTTATGTGCTGATAATAGAATAAAATCAATAGCAGGGATCTCCTAGTATATTGTACTAGAAAATAGAAATAGATGCTGTATCCTATTAAGAATTATTTTTTAAAATTAAAATTTTTTGATCATCTCTATCGGAATTCCTATCTGCCCAAGACTGTATGAAAATCTTCATTTCCCAATGCGTAAAGTGTTATTCCGTTTTTTTAAATGTTCCAGAGTGCCAACATTTTCTTATCTTGTATTCCAGATGCATGTTGATCTGTTATGTTTCTCTTCCCTACATTCTTATCTATATTTGGAGAAAACTGTGAAAAATGTGTGGTCTTCATCCCAGGGGTTGAGAAAAGGATCGTATGATCTTCTGTAAATGGGCCTCGAAATCCAAATAAACACATAAGTATTGCCAATAAACCAGCATAAAAAGCCTTTTTCAAGCTCTAGGCCTAGCAGAAGATCTTCTTTACAATGGTAGTTTGCATCATGCCAGGTTGAGTCTACATATTGCTTGCCAAGTAGGAATGATTACTCTTTGTTCAGACGGTATTAATTGTACTAACAGAAAGAATAATCTATTTGCTTTTTTTTTGTGAAAGTCTTGATTCAAAAAAAAGGATGAATATGTTACAGAGAATAGGATCCTTGTTTTGTTTTAATTGATGGAACTCCAGTAGGATTGATGGTCCGGTCATAATCTTCATTATAGAGATCAATATCTATCGAAAATGTGTTCAAGATATGAAAAAGTAATCAGTTGCAGGCTATTTTGAATTTGAAACTGTTTTAAAGACTCCAAAACGTCAGATTTTTTGTTTGTGGCCTAACTGGGCAGATTCCCCCTCACTTCCTGTTCCTATGTGCATGATATAACTGGGACAGGAAAGTGCAGACAGTATTAAAAACATTGTCAGAAGTTCTAATCCTTCCCCATTCTACTGAAAATGGGTTATTATCTTCATCCCTATTGTAGATTCTTCCCATTACTCCCGATCTTTGACATGTAGTGTGCCAAATAAATCATCTCAATAAACACCATGCTACACTGGGAACATGATATATGTAACAAACGGTGATACAAAAGTGATTAAAAACTGATAATAAATAAATAAATTAATGATAAATAGACATGTGCACAACAAAAAAATTTGTTTATTTTCGTTTAGTTTTTTTTGTTTCCGAAAAAAATTTGTTTATTTTCGTTTAGTTTTTTTTGTTTCCGAAAAAAATTCGTTTATTTTCGTTTCGTTTTTTTCGTTTCCGTTAATTCGTAATGATTCGTAAATTCGTACGTCGTTGATGTTCGTATTCGTAACGATTCGTAAATTCGTAAGTCGTCGGTGTTCGTAACGATTCGTATTTTCGTTAGAGTTATTTTTTCGTTGATTAATTTTTTCGTTAGTTTAATTTTAGTTTATTCGTTTATTCGAAATTCGGACGCATTCGTATTTATTCGTACATTCGTAACATTCGTAATCGGAGCATAATTCATAATTTTAAGTAATGTGTATGCTATTATTACATTTTAAGAGACACGGAAAATTACGAATCGAAAAAAAAAGTTACGAATGTACGAATTTTTTCGTTCAATCCATTTGAAGCACGTTAAGCAGCGCCATTGTAAGAGACACGAAAAATTACGAATCGAAAAAAAAAAGTTACGAATGTACGAATTTTTTCGTTCAATCTATTCGAAGCAAGTTAAGCAGCACCATTGTAAGGGACACAGAAAATTACCAATTCAACAACAAAAAAAAAAAAAGTTACGAATGTACAAATTTTTTCGTTCATTTTCATTTTCGTTGTTCCTGTTTTCGTTTTTCGGATTTTCTTCATTCGTACATTCGTTGTTTCTAATTTGTTTTTTTCGGATTTTCGTTATTTTCGGATTCGTTTGATTCAAACGATTCGTTATTCGTTAAAATTTTTAGCGAATCGTTCCTTCATTCGTACGAAAACGAATGAACGAAAATAACGAAAAAAAACGAAAAACGAAAAAAAAACGAAAGAATTGCACATGTCTAATGATAAATAAAGTTAATACATTGATAAAAAGTTCATGCAAAATATTATGAGTCCAAACACCATAAAAAGAGTCCAGGATGTATCAGGATGTAGTACATGTACATGGTGATGTCACAGCTTATGGTTACGCCCTAAGTACGTTTTGTCATAAATGACATCATCAGAAAGCCGCAACCAGTCACCACTGAGTTTAAATACACAAATAAATAGGAGGAGCACAGGAAGCCAACACAGACCTCTTAAGAGAGCATGCACCCAAATATGCCATCTTGTGGCTATATAGGAGATTGCATTCCAAAGTAAAATAAAATAGAAAATAAGGCACAAATAGCTCATTGGACAAAAACCCATATGGCGATGTTACTTCAAACCAATAATTGTCTTATATTCTTCTATGTGTAGAAATTATATATATATATATATATATATATATATATATATATATATATATATATATATATATAGTTCATGTGGTCTATACCACATATACAAAAAATCTAAATACGTATGGAATTTTTTTTTTTTTATAAGAATGAATACCAAACACATACCAAACACAGAAAAACTTTCAAATCATAAATCCTCTTGGTTTCTAATTTTGATATTTCCCTTTTAACAAAACTACCTCTGCAAAGTGGGACGTATTTATCAATGCCTAAAAATAAGGTACCCGAAGGGTCCTTATTATGGAAACGTGCATAATGCTTGGACACACTGTGGCCTTGAAAGCCCTTCTTTAAAGTTGGCCACATGTTCTCCTAACCGCACATGGAAGGCCCACATAGTCTGGCCCACGTATTGCAGTCTGCAGGGGCACTGCAATAAGTAAACAACAATATGCGTGGAACATGGAATGAAAGATTTGATGGACGACAAATCAGCAGTAACTAGTAAGAGTCCCTTCCTTCTTGTATTATATTTGTCCCAAAACATTGATAGTTTGTTTAGTATCTTGTAAAAATTATGGAATTTTAGCAACAAAAGGTTGTAAATAGCAGTCAACATACTTCCCTGCTCTAGAGGTGACGGAATCAATGCTACTAATGATGGGGCGGCCTGGGGGATGGGAGGGAACAAGGAACAACCATTATTTTTCAATTAGAACACCCATATTAAAGCCTCTAGTAACTAGACTGGAAGAATCTTTCTGAGATTATTCTATAATTGAATATATGTATCCAAATCTGAAAGGATCCTATTATCCTATACATCTACTCCAAGTAGTCTTGTTTAGCTAAGACCACGATACCGCCCCCCTTATTGGCGAGGAGGATGACCAGATTTTTTTTTTCCACATAATTGTTTGACACCATTCTCCAATTTTTTGTCTATTTTAGGTTTAGTGACAGCCAAAGCCTCTAGATCCTTTGAAACAAAATCATGGAAGACACCAATAGAGGGCTGACACACCCCTGGCAGATTGAAAAGAGATGCATTGCTTAAATTAGAATGATTAACTTGAGTAGACGCTATTAATCAGTTTGGTCAATAAATACCTTTTCACATTAAGGTTTCTAATGAAGTTATGCACATCCATAAAGGTTTGGAATTCATCCAAACTTTTAGGAGGAGCAAATTTTAGACCACAATCCAAAGTGAACTTTTCATCATCAGTTAGAGACGTTTTACTGGGATTAAAATCACCAGCTCCTAGTATTCTTTTGGGACTGAATTCTCCTTCCCCCTCGGGGGAGGCTGCTGTAGATGGTTTAGGGTGGAGTGCACACCGGAGTGTCAGGGCATTATCATGACAATGTATTTCACACTATCTCAAGTCACTTAGCACCAGGGCCGGATTAACATAGGGGCTATTGGAGCTGCAGCTCCAGGCCCCTTTCTCAAGATAGGCCCATTTGTCCCAAAAAAAAAGGGTTGTAGCTCAACGATCAGGAGTCACAGAGACCCCACAGTGCTGGAGTAGGTAGCTAAAGACCTACTCCAGCACTGGTTAAAATATGGGGCTGCTATCATCTATGGTTCTGGAGATATGGGGTTGCTTGCGCAGTCGATCAGAAGCTACATACAGAGTGGCCAGTATAAATACAAGCTGGAACACTCTGCCGAAGACTGAGAGGATGAACTCACAGTGCTTATAATAATTATATGTATATTACTTATGATAATTAACCCCTTGCCACCCAGGCCAATTCTGACACTTCTCTCCTACATGTAAAAATCATAATTTTTTTGATAGAAAATTACTCAGAAGCCTCAAGCATTATATATGTTGTTTTAGCAGACACCCTATGGAATAAAATGGTGGTCTTTGCAACTTTTTATGTTACATATTTGTGCAGCAATTTTTCAAACGTTTTTTTTTGGAAAGAAACTGTTTCATTCATAAAAAAAAAAACACTAAAGTTAGCACGATATTTTTTGTTTAGAGTTACAGAGGAGGTCTAAGGCTAGAATCGATCGTGGCATATGTAACCTGTGTGTATCTGGATCTGATACTAACCAGTGCCTACCCAGCCACTGACTAGTATCTCTCCCCAGCCTGTCCCCACACACCCTCTCACCTGCTGACCTGTGAATGGGGGAATCACTCCTGCAGTGTTATTGTGTTCTGCCAGTGAATACGATGATCAGTGTTGCTAACTATAGCTGGCAGCACTGATTGTTTTGGGGAAAACCTGACAGGCTGGTTGTACTCAAGTCGGTTAATAGGTTGACTTGTGTAAAACCAGGTAGCCCATACATAGATCGACTATGGCTGGTCTCTGCTTAATTGGTGCAATTTCAATCCATGTATGGCCCGCTTAACCACTACACAGTCCCTAAACAGCCTTCCACAAACTTTTACATTTTTCCTTCCCAGATTCCTTCATCCTCCTCTCCTATACATAGTGCCCACTGTCATACTCTCCACACTTCTCTCCTGTACATAGCGCCCGCTGTCATATCCTACACACTCCTCTCCTGTACATAGTGCCCGCTGTCATACACTTCTCTCCTGTACATAGTGCCCACTGTCGTACCCTCCACACTCCTCTCCTGTACATACTGCTCACTGTCATACCCTCCACACTCCTCTGCTGTGCATACTGCCCACTGTCATACTCTTCACACTCCTCTCCTGTACATAGTGCCTTCTGCCATACCCTCCGCACTCCTCTCATGTACATAGTGCCCACTGTTAGACCCTCCACATTCCTCTCCCTCACCTGCACATACTTCCCACTTTTATACCATCCATTCTCCTCCCCTATGCCTCTTACCCACAAAAACAGTTCTTTAAAATTGCCCCATTATTAGTACTTATTTAATTTTGTAATTACTATTGTGATGTATAGAGGAACATGGGTGATGTCAGCTACTCTAAATATAGCACTTGTAAAAAAGTGTCCCTGAAAATATTTTTGAAATGTTGGCAACTATGCGGGTCAGTAAGGGGCCCCATGAGAGGCTCCTGGATTCCAATGATATTAAAGCGGTAGTAAACTTTTCTAACATTACTATTTTTTAGAGGCCCTTAGGTAGGTTATGCCATAATGTACAAGTATGCACAGCATATTAGCACATTAGGGTACACTTAAATTGTCAGACTGAGCCCTCCAGTGCTGTGCTGTGATCAATCCGACCCGGGCGCTTCCATCGTCTTCCTTCCGGGTTCTGTGCCTTCGGTCACTTGCCTTGGCCGGGCTGTGTTGATGTCATTCCCACACATGCTCATGTGCATCCTCTTTCTCTCATCCCCCCTTTCTCATCCTCTTTCCCTTACCCTCACACCTCTTTCATCCCCTTTCTCTCTCTCTCTCTCTCTCTCTCTCTCTCTCTCTCATCCTCCCTCTCTTTTTAATTTAATTTGTTAAAACAAAAAATTGTTTGCATTTTTATTTATTAATTTATTGTTTATAAAAGGCCCCACCAAAATCCTCAGCACCAGGCCCATGATGTTCTTAATCTGGCCCTGTTTAAAACACTAGCAAAATCAGTAGGTACAGCGGGTGCCTGGTATCTGTTAACCACTTTCAGACCGGACCAATTTGCAGCCAAAGGACCAGGCCCCTTTTTGCGATTCGGCACTGCGTCGCTTTAACTGACAATTCTGCGGTCGTGCGACGTGGCTCCCAAACAAAATTGACGTCCTTTTTTTCCCACAAAATAGAGCTTTCTTTTGGTGGTATTTGATCGCCCCTGCGGTTTTTATTTTTTGCGCTATAAACAAAAAAGAGCGACAATTTTGAAAAAAAAACGCATTATTTTTTATTTTTTGCTATAATAAATATCCCCCAAAAATATATAAAAAAACTTTTTTTTTCCTCTGTTTAGGCCGATACGTATTCCTCTACATATTTTTGGTAAAAAAAATTGCAATAAGCGATTATTGATTGGTTTGCGCACAAGTTATAGCGTTTACAAGATAGGGGATAGTTTTATAGCATTTTTATTAATAATTTTTTTTTATTACTAATGGCGGCGATCAGCGATTTTTATTGTGACTGCGACATTATGGCGGACACATCGGACATTTTTGACACATTTTTGGGGCCATTGTCATTTATACAGCAATCAATGCTATTTAAATGCATTGATTCCTGTATAAATGACATTGGCAGTGAAGGGGTTAACCACAAGGGGGCAGTGTAGGGGTTAAGTATGCCTAGGGGTGTGTTTCTTACTGTGGGGGGCGTGGCTGTCAGCTAGTGAATGCTGATCTCTGCTCCAATCACAGGGAGCAGAGATCGGCGTCACTAGTTGCTAGGCAGAACGGGGAGATGCTGTGTACTTCCGCATCTCCCCATTCAGCCTTCCCGTGAGACGATCGCGGGTATTCCCGCGGCGATCGAGTTCGCGGGACCCGCGACTGGCCTCACGGGGGTCCCGACCGGCGCGTTAGCGCGCCGCTCCTGGCGCGCTCCTGATGGCACGGCAGGCATTAAGGAGGGACTTGTATATACGCCCTCCTGCCCGTACGTTCCATTCTACCGACGTATATCGTCGTGCGCCGGTCAGGAACCGGTTAAGAAATAAACTTTTTTTTTTTTGGCCCAACCTTGCATTAACCAGTCCCCGACCGGCGCACGAAGATGTACATCGGCAGAATGGCACAGACAGGCATAAGGGCGTACAGGTACATCCCTTTAAGAATGACGCCGTGCCATCACGTGCGCACCGCGTGCACGTCGGTTGGGACCAGCGTGAGTCCGGTCGCGGGTCCCGCGGACTCGATCACCACGGGGATACCGTCTCACGGGAAGGCTGAACGGGGAGATGCGGAAGTAAACAGCATCTCCCCATTCTGCCTAGCAACAAGTGATACTGATCTCTGCTCCTTGTGATTGGAGCAGAGATCAGTGTCCACTAACACACAGCCACGCCCCCCCACAGTTAGTAACACACCCCTAGGAACACTTAACCCCTACACTGCCACCCCCTGGTTAACCCTTTCACTGCCAGTGTCATTTACAAAGGAATCAGTGCATTTGTATAGCACTGATTGCTGTATAAATGACAATGGTCCCAAAAATGTGTCAAAAATGTCCGATGTGTCCGCCATAATGTCACAGTCACAATAAAAATCACTGATCGCCGCCATTACTAGTAAAAAAAAATTTATTAATAAAAATGCTATAAAACTATCCCCTATTTTGTAAACGCTATAACTTTTGCGCAAACCAATCAATAATCGTTTATTGCGATTTTTTTTTACCAAAAATATGTAGAAGAATACGTATCGGCCTAAACTGAGGAAAAATTTTTTTTTTTTATATATTTATGGGGGATATTTATTATAGCAAAAAGTTAAAAATAATGTGTTTTTTTTCAAAATTGTTGCTCTTCTTTTCTTTATAGAGCAAAAAATTAAAACCGCGGGGGCGATCAAATACCACCAAAAGAAAGCTCTATTTGTGGGAAAAAAAGGATGTCAATTTTGTTTGGGAGCCACATTGTCAGTTAAAGCGACGCAGTGCCGAATCGCAAAAAGTGGTCTGGTCTTAAGCCAGCAAAATGGTCCGGTCTGAAAGTGGTTAAAGACACACTATTAAGGGCAGTGGCAGCGCCTTCTAAAAAAGTGTCTCATCCTCGCCTCACACACAGCAAGCAAGGTATGCCATCAGGGCCGCCATCAGGGGGGTACAGCCCATACACCTGTAAGGGGCCCGAGCGTCTAGACTGGTCCATTTGAAGTGAATGTGAGTCGGCAGCTGTATCACTGAGCTTGCATCGGGCTCTTTGCTGCCACCTCTGGCAAATTCCTGCATGTGCACTCCTCGTGTGTGCACAAGAGCTGGGACCAAGAACACCACCTTACAAGTAAGGACTGTTCTACAAGTGAAGGGGGGGGGGGTGTACGGGTGTGTGTGTTCAATGGGTACATGTGTCTAGCCATACGCTCTTAAAAACCTTGTAAGTAATAACATATGGTAGTGATCAATGTGATTACATATAATGTAAGGGGCTTAAATACAAAAAAAAAAAAGGTATACAATAAATAACGAACTCCAAATTCTGGGCGCTAGCGTGGTATGTCTACAGGAGACGTATATCACACATGGGGCAGGGGTTAAATTAGCATCACATCAATTCCCGATCTGGTTCTATGGAGGCACACCATCACCACACTCAAGAGGGGTAGCTATTGGCTTTAATAGCACAATAAGGTTTGAAGTGGAGGAGCGTCTGGTAGACCCAGAAGGAAGGTATTTGTTTATAAAAGGAAAATTGTTTAATATGAAGTGTACGATTGTAAATGTATATGCACCGAATAAGAACCCTGACAGATTTCTCAAGAAAGTATTAAAAAAACTTGATGACTTCAAGGATGGTAAATTGATTGTGGCAGGGGACCTGACCTGGAGCATTGACCCCAGAGTAGATACTTCAGGGGGAGGAAATGGAGTTACTGAGTAGAGACAGAGAACAGTCAAAAATGCATTGGCTAACTGGCAGTTGCAAGACGCATGGAGGATCAGCCATTTAAAAGAGCGGGATTATACCCACTTCTCCTCTGTTCATAACTCCTTTTCTAGGATAGACTATATCCTAATAGAACATCAACTTGTATCTGCCTTGAAAAAGGCAGGAATTAAACCTACCACCTTGTCAGACCATGCCCCAGTGCAAATTCAACTGGAGATAAAGGGAGACGTGGGCTCGGGGAGAACTTGGAAGCTAAACGATTCATTCATTCAGGTCCTAGAATCGATCAGTAGGATTGAGCAAGAATTGACAACTTTTTTTGAGCTAAACGATACGCCAGAAATCTCCAGAGCCACCGCCTGGGAAACATACAAAGTTGTTATAAGAGGGATTCTGATCGGGATTGGGGCAGGGAAAAAGAAGGAAAGGGAGAAAAAGAAAGCCCAGTTATATAGGGAGATCCAGGAATTGGAGCAAAAAACTAGACCTAAAGGGATACCGGACAGACAGGACCTGATAGCTAAAAAGAGTGAGATACAAGAGTGCCTTGAGCAAGAGAGGAAATCAGCATTTCATAATATAAATAAGGAAAGATATCAGTGGGGAAATAGGTCAGGCAAATGGATGGCGAGACGGGTGAAGGAAAAGAAGAACAGGACCTTTATCCCAATGGTTAGAGATAGAATACCCCACGCATCGCGGAAAATCTCCATTCTTACTATAGTGCTCTGTACAATATAAGCCAGAGAGGTGAAGACAGGGGAAAACAGAGTGAAGTAATAAGGGAGTATTTACGGGACCTGGACTTCCCAAAGGGAGAGAAGGAGGAGATGGAGGCATTGGAGGCCCCCATGTCGAAAGAGGAAGTGGAGAGAGCAATTAAAAGTACTGCCCTGGGTGGAAGTCAGGGCCCTGATGGATACTCCATCCTGTATTACAAGAAGTTCCATAAGCAACTAGTCCCCAAATTATGCGATTATTTCAATGCAGTAGGAGCAGGCCAATTTCATTATTAAATGCAGATATAAAGATCTTTGCAAAAATAATAGCAGAAAGACTGAAAGCTTACTTCAAGAAATGGATCCACAATGATCAAGTGGGGTTTGTCCAGGGGAAGGAGGGGAGGGACAATTCGTTGAAGTCTATACTGTTGGTACAAGAAGTCATCAGGAGGGGTACCCCCACAGTACTTATGTCAATCGATGCCGAGAAGGCTTTTGACAGAGTCAATTGGGGGTTCATGTTTGAGACGCTAAGGTACTTAGGGTTTGGTGAGAGGTTGATGGGATGGATTGAGTCCCTTTACTTCCACCCGACGGCCAGAATTAGAGTTAATGGCTCCCTGTCCTGCCCCCTTGAATTATTCAATGGGACAAGACAGGGATGCCCACTCTCACCACTTCTATTTATAATCACGTTGGAGCCCCTCCTGGTGGCAATACGCAAAAACCAAGATATCCAGGGAATCCGGGTTGGAAGTAGGGAATATAAGGTGGCCGCATTTGCAGACGATTTATTATTGTACATCTCCAAACCCAGAACAACAATCCCGATAATCCTGAAGGAATTAAAACAGTATGGGAAATTAACGAATTTTAAAATAAACATGACTAAATCCGAGATTTTGAACTTAACCTTGTCCGTAGTAGAGCAGAGAGCACTTCAAGTTAATTTACTGCTCAGTCGGTGTAAAAAGGAATTGGGTTATCTAGGTATAAAACTGACAGCACAAATAGGAGATCTCTTTGAAGCCAATTATATACCTCTACTTAATAAAATTAAAGACCAACTGGGCAGGACGCAATACAAAGCACTCACATGGACTGGAAAGATCAATGCAGTTAAAATGTTTATATTGCCCATACTAATTTATACATTTCAAATGGTCCCAATCCCTCTCCCACAGACTTATTTTGGAAAAATAAAATCCATGGTGTTGAAGTTTATTTGGGCCCGTAAACGTCCCCGTATCGCTTATGATGTATTGGTGAAAGATAAAGATAGAGGGGGATTAGCAATGCCAGAGTTTAAAACATTTTATGAAGCAGTTGTGATCTCTAGAATAACAGATTGGCTACATAATAAGACGGAGAAGAGTTGGGCGGAGTTAGAAATCACATTGAGTAGAACAGACATAGGGAAAATGATATGGATACCACCCCAACACCGAGACCTAGCAGCAAACACAAATATTTTGACAAAAAACACATTAAAGATTTGGGATGGAATAAACAAGAGACACAAATGGGATTACAATTCACCACTAATGTCACTTTTAGACACAATTTTCTTTTTGCCTGGGAAGGAGGAGCGTTTATATTTTAGTAGGTGGGCTAAAAGGGAGGAAATAGCACTACAGAAAGTGATGGTAGGGAAAAGAGTATGTAGCGAAATCACGCAGGATTGGGGACACAGGCCACTTGACAAATGGAGATATACTCAAATTCAACACTTGTGTGGGGGGGGGAGGGGGCTGAGAGCATTCAGGTGTGGGGGGGGGGGCTGAGAGCATACAGGTGTGGGGGGGGGGGGGCTGAGAGCATACAGGTGTGGGGGGGGGGCTAAGAGCATTCAGGTGTGGGGGGGGGGCTGAGAGCATTCAGGTGTGTGGGGGGGGGGCTGAGAGCATACAGGTGTGTGTGGGGGGGCTGAGAGCATACAGGTGTGGGGGGGGCTGAGAGCATACAGGTGTGAGGGGGGCTGAGAGCATACAGGTGTGGGGGGGGCTGAGAGCATACAGGTTGTGGACAAACCTTGTGGACAACCTTATCCCAGAAGAGTTGAATAACCATATAGTTGGTTATTTATATTTACCCCTGTGTATAGAGATATTTAGGAATAAATTGCCTTTTTTTTAAACTTTACATATTAACTAAATTATACACTACACTTTTTTTTTAAGGTTATTAACCGATTAATCGAAACAATAATCGGCCAACTAATCGATTATGAAAATAATCGTTAGTTGCAGCCTTACACTCAAGCTACACCTGGGTAAATGGGTAATAGGGAAGAAAGGAATTATAGATAACAATTCCTCAACCAGACAACCAAAACCGTCACCCCAATAGTAATGAATAAAGTGTGAGGCGTGTTCCTCTGAATCAGTAAACAACATATCAAAAAAAGACAGTCAACCTCCCCACTCCCCACAATACCATGAACCACTGAATCTGGATGAGCTAACTCAAAAAAATGGAGAAATTCCCAATACTGTCAGATCTGGTCGCCCAGTAGATACAGTAAGGCCCCCATGTACACTGAGGCTGGTAAACGGACATTCAGAGGCAGTTGGACGTTTTTTTTTTTTCAACTGCCCCTGAACTCATTCAATGTTATCCTATGTGACCATGTACACAGTTTTGTTTACAGCGTTTCTTATAAGGCAAAAAAATGAGTTCAGACGCCAAAGATTTCCAAGTTTTAGACGCAAAACCCCGCTAAACGCGGTACCGGCGTATAGCCGCGTTTATGTTTATAAGCGTTTTTAAAGGTGCACTATTTTTTTGACAGTAAATATCTCAAAAATTATGTCAAATGATGAAAAACCATTAAAAAAATTAAAAAAAAAATTGTAATTGCTTGCAATAATACATAGACTATTTATATACCCTAAAGAGCCCTTGATCCAATCCAATACACCACTAGCATTGCTGTTATCCGAAGTATAATTGGAATTTGACCCATATGTTGTTAGATTTGAACAAGCAACTTGTGGCAGGTGACGTGGCATGTGGACAATCCACAACTTGTGGCAGGTGACGTGGCAAATGACAATCCGCAACTTGTGGCAGGTGACGTGGCAAGTGGACAATCCACAACTTGTTGCAGGTGACGTGGCTAATGAAAATCCGCAACTTGTGGCAGGTGACGTGGCAAGTGACATGGCAAGTGGACAATCCACAACTTGTGGCAGGGGAAGTGGCAAGTGACATGGAAAGTGGACAATCCACAACTTGTGGCAGGCGACGTAGCAAGTGGACAATCCACAACTTGTGGCAGGTGACGTGGCAAGTGACATGGCAAGTGGACAATCCACAACTTGTGGCAGGTGACGTGGCAAGTGACATGGCAAGTGGACAATCCACAACTTGTGGCAGGTGACGTGACAAGTGACATGGCAAGTGCAAAATCCACAACTTGTGGCAGGTGACGTGGCAAGTGACATGGCAAGTGGACAATCCACAACTTGTGGCAAGTGACGTGGCAAGTGGACAATCCACAACTTGTGGAAGGTGACGTGGCAAGTGGATAGAAACTCTACAGATTAGTTCAGTGTAAAATATATGAAAGTGTGATCCGGATAGTATACAGTCCCGGTATGATGATGAAAGAACACCTATGGATTCCCAATGGGGAGATGGTGGGCGGTCCTGATGATTAATGGGGGCAATGATGACAAGTGTAGCAGTCTCGGCTCGCATGGTTGGACAGTCTCTGCCCTCGATGCAAATACCACAGGAACAGAAGGAACTGTAATTGGTGTCAATGGGAAAGGTGAGTATGCATATAATCTTTGTCAGTTCCCAGCCGGGTGTAAACAGCATAAATACAGCTCACCACTCTCCTGATACCCGGGCCGTCCTAAGCCATCTAGAGCTGTAAATTTGGTGTGATCACCTTGTCCTCACAGGATAGGAGAGAAGGGAGCCTGTTCATTGGCCAGTGCATGGGCGTAGCGTGAAGGGGTGCAAGAGTCACCATAGCAACCCCGCGTTCATCTCCAGGGGGCCCCGCAGCTCCCTGCTACATCATCTTACATGCTGCATTTTACTATCACAAAATCCTGGAAATAGAATCCAGGTCCGATCCTCCCTGTGTCTCCTAGCATAGCTCTGCAATCCAGTCCGGAGCTTCTAGTTTGCCTTCTCCTCAGACCACCAGACCACACCCCTCCTCCACTCTCATTGGCTGGGGAGAAGTTGTGCCGTTACCTGAACGGAGTGGAGGACTGAGTGCCGTGGAGCCCGGGACAGGTAAGTGTGACTCCGTGCTGCTGTATGCTGGGGCATGTGTGATTACCAGGAGGAGGACTCCTATCATTACTTAGAGGTGGGGGGACATTTGTCATTACTAAGGGGGTGCATGTGGCTTACCAGGAGGGGGGCAAACCTCTGTTATTAACTTGATGAGGGAAGGAATTGAATATGTTGCAACTGGGGTGGGGTGGGGGGGGGGCATGTGTCATTACCAGGAGGGGGGGCACAGGATTGCCAACCACCTGTAAATTTACAGACAATTTGTAAAAATCAGCCAATGTTACTGTGCCTGTAAGCCCTGGTTCACACCGGTGCAATCAGGGAAACGCAGAAGATTCACTGCGTTTTCCCCGCATTGCACTGCATAGCAATCAGGCGACATCCATGCGATCTGCTGCGAGTGTGAATGTTAGATGAACGACACCCCAAAAACAGATTGCAAAACGCAGTGCGATTGTCAGAATCGCATTGCGGGGGTGTGAACACCCATGTGATGCGATTCAGGTGCAGGGGAAAAAAAAGGGTCCTGCACCATTTTTGTGCCGATGTGATTTGAGCCATACAAAATGTATGGCACATATCGCACCACACAGACATTGCATGTAATGTACACAAGAATGCCTTGCGATTCCTGTGCGAATCACACGCAGTATTCTGCACGCACCAGTGTGAAACCAGGCTAAATGTCTGGGAATGGCAGCCACTGCCCATAAACAAAATATGGCCACAGGTCAGCTTGCAACAGCACACGCGCAGTTCCAAAAGCAGCAAATAGGTGTTGGAGAAAAAAGCGCGAGGAGAAAAAAAAAGGCGATCACCGGCGGCAGTGAGAGGGACATCAGTCCCGATCACTGCGAGCTACCGCCAGCTCATCAGTGCCCACCTGTGCCCCCTACAAGTGCAACCTAGCAGTAGGCAACAGTGCCGCTGCCTACCAGTGCTCACCAGCGCCACACATCAGTGCCCACCAGCGCCACCCATCAGTGCCCACAGTGTCACCTACCAGTGCCCATCAGTGCCGCCCATCAATGCCACCTATCAGTGCCCATCTATCAGTGATACCTATCAGTGCCAATCAGTGCCAGTGCCATCAGTGCAAACCATCAGGGCCCATCAGTGCCATCTTATCAGTGACCATCAGTGCCGCCTTATCAGTTCTCCTTTTACATCAGGGTCCACAGATTTCTCCTTTTACCTCAGGGTCCACAGAGTTCTCCTTTTACATCTGGGTCCACAGGGTTCTCCTATTACATCAGGGACCACAGGGTTCTCCTTTTACATCAGGGACCACAGGGTTCTCCTTTTACATCTGGGACCACAGGGTTCTCCTTTTACATCAGGGACCACAGGGTTCTCCTTTTACATCAGGGACCACAGGGTTCTCCTTTTACATCTGGGTCCACAGGGTTCTCCTTTTACATCAGGGTCCACATGGTTCTCCTTTTACATCAGGGACCACAGAGTTCTCCTTTTACATCAGGGACCACAGAGTTCTCCTTTTACATAAGGGTCCATGGAGATCCCCCTTAAACTATAAAGGGTAACCCTGCAAACTCTGATATAAGGGGGAATGCTATGGACTCTGATGTAAGGAGGGACTTTTGAAACCCTGATGTATAGAGAAATGCTTGTGACTTTGATATAAGGGGAGACTCCAATGTGAACACAGAGTTCATTCTAACTGCTGCACTCTACATGTTGTTTTGTATGTTACTTACTTCTGACCCCTGCACTCTATACATTATGTTGTGCATTACATAGTCCTGACCCAGGTGTTCATTGTCCCAATAGTTGCTGGTTTTATTGAAGTTCTTTTTTAAAGCATAACTACATGTCATCTGAGCTCCACAAAAAAAAAAACACTACTTAATTTACTTTTAATATTTAAAGCAAACACATCAATCCATCCATGTCCCCATGATTTATCACTTTGAAAAACACTTCCCTAGCATTTCTGGCCGTGGCCATTATAATCCTAATCAAGCCCATATTTTAAGCAAGAAATCTTTTGAATTACCCCCTTAACCTCCCTGGCGGTATGATTCTGTCTGGAATTTTGTGCTGAAAGCGGTACAATTATTTTGCATGGAAATTTGGCGTTTTTATATTGTAGGCATGCAATTCTTATGAATAACTCACTTAAATCTGTCCGAACCAGAGTCTAGTAGACATCCCGGGTATGATAAAGTTTGAAACACAAAATTATAATATAATAAAAATATATATAAAAATGATTCAATAATGTCATCAAATCAAAAACACTGAAATTTGCTCAGTTGCAGAATAGTCTCTGCCATTAAATTTAGTGTTTGATGATAAATCGTGATTCTAATTTATTATCGCTGTTTTCTAGCTGGTCTAAAACCACTTTTGACATAAAGGGACACTTTTTGGTTGCTATGGACAATCTCCAGTTTCCAGGCAGAAAAAAATATTTTTTATTATATAAAATGACATGCAGGGCACTGGACAGACCACTAGGGACAAAGGGGATGTGTATTTTTTGTATACAGTACTGTAATCTGTAATATTACAGTACTGTATGTGTATTGTGTTTTTAAACTTTTTAGAATTTGGCGCCGATCTCTGCTCCCGTGCGTCGTAACGTCGCAGGGAACGGAGATCAGCGGCACTCGGTACTGTGTGAATCGAGCGAGCAGACGGCTCGCTCACACAGCGGGGAGACATCGCAGGATCCAGGGGACAAGGTAAGTAACCCCCCCCTGTGTGCTGCAACTCAAGCCCGAGTCTGGCTCAGGGTTACCGCTTTTGGTACTGAAGTTCCTGCCCCGAGCCAGACTCAGGATTACCGCCAGGGAGGTTAATATGTAAATAAATCTTTGAAATAACTCTTTAGCCACTTGGAGTATCATGGCACTTAACTGAAAAAGGTGGAAGTGGTGGGTGGTAGCGTGGGCGGGCAGGTCAACTTCTGCATCAGGGCCCACAAGCTTTAAGCTACGCCTCTGGGCCAGCGTGTACCGCCGGCATCTCACAGCTTCCGCTCACCTCCAGAGATCACTTCCACCCACCGATGTACATACGAGAGTTTATATATGTATATATATATATATATATATATATATATATATATATATATATATATATATATATATATATATATATATATATATATATATGTATATGTATATGTGCACAGAAACAAGTTATATAATTTACAATTAATGTTTTTTTTTTTTTAAATGCATTATATATATATATATATATATACACATATATATATATATATATATATATATATATATATATATATATATATATATATATATATATATATACACACACACATATACATATACACACACACACACACACATACACACACACACACGGCTCAAAAGTTCAAGTCCTGAGCCACTAGCCCGGCCTTAAGAGTTACTCGCAACCAGTTACCACACCCAACCACTCCCCTAAACACGCCCTCATAAATTATCTCATGAAATTACACTGTTAAATGTTTTATACAGAAATAAGGTCCAAAATAAATATTAACAACAACTATGATATTGCCCCACATTGATATTGTGGTATACACATGCCATGTGAGAGAAATAAACTATTACAATGACGATTTTGTGGAAAAGAAAAAAAAAAATCTTCATTTTGCAAAGAATTGTGGGAAAAAATTACAACATCAAAAACCTCACCATGCCTCTTACTAAATACCTTGGAATGTCTACTTTCAAAAAAGGGTCATTTGGGGGATATTTACTATTTACTTTCCTGGCTTGTTCGGGTCACAAGAAATGAGATAGGCCACCAGTACATCAGGTGTGATCAATTTTTTATGATTTGCACCACAGCTTGTAGACTCTCTAACTTTCACAAAGACCAAATAATATCCACAAATTTGGGTTATTTTTACCAAAGATATGTAGCAGTATAAATTGTGGCCAAAATTTATGAAGAAAAATTAATAATTTGCTAAATTTTATCACAGAAACAAAAAAGAAAAAGGTGTTTTTTTTCTAAATTTTCGGTCGTTTTTCATTTATAGCGCAAAAATAAAAAACCCAGAGGTGATCAAATACCACCAAAAGAAAGCTCTATTTGTGGGAAAAAAAAGGACAAAAAATGAACTTGGGTACAGTGTTGCATGACTGAGTAATTGCCATTCAAAGTGTGAGAGCACCGAAAGCTGAAAATTGGTCTGGGCAGGAGGGGGGTTTAAGTGGCCAGTAGGCTAAATGGAATTGTCAGTTAGACCACCCACCAGGAGATTTGAAAAAAAAGGTTGCCATGACAACTGTGATGTCATCTGCTGCTCTCATAAGGAACTTATGAGAGCAGCCGATGACATCACAGTTGTCATGGCAACCTTTTTTTTTTCAAATCTCCTGGTGGGTGGTCTAACTGACAATCTTTCTTAAAGGAGCCACATCCTTGTTTATTAGATTTGTATACTAAGCCTACTGGCTGAATTTCAAAACCAGGAGGAGGCTCCTTTAAGAAAAATTGTCAGTTAGACCACCCACCAGGAGATTTGAAAAAAAAAAAAAAAAAAGGTTGCCATGACAACTGTGATGTCATCGGCTGCTCTCATAAGGAACACACAGCAGGGTTCCTGCCAGTTGCTTTGTTGACACTGAACGGTTAACACGAGCTTCATTCTCTGGCGAGTTTTTTCTTGTGATCTGATCCGATTTTATCCGATTTGATTGCAAATTTAATTCTTGCCCATTTCAAGCGTGTTTCATTATTCTTTATAATGAACAGATTTAACCTTAAAAAGGTTGTTTCTCAAAATAACAAAGAGAAACCCACCATTGGAGGACCACCTATGGAAGGAGATATCAGTGTCCATCCTGCAGATATCCCACCCAAGAAGCCCAAAAGAATGAAGAGGAGTCCCGGGGCTTTTATGAGACGTTGCTTCAGAGCCGTGATTGGATGCTTTGGTGCCGGCTGTAAAGTCAATGGCCAACAGCAGAAAGAAGACCTGAATGGTAAGTACCTGTATTGTGGATATTGATAGATACAAGATAAAGGAAACCCTTTCATTGGATCCTTTTCTCCCATTAATGACGGGTCACATTCCCATAGGTACATAGGTTGTTTTTTTTTTATATCAAATCCTTTTTTATTACATTTTTTAGTTACAATCAACACAAGACATACACACAGCCCATGTACTTATTGTATAATCATAATAAACACACATTTATAAGAAATATTTAAAGTGGTTGTAAACCCACAACAAAAAAAAATTAAACCTAACGTGCCATTGCTTCAGTGCCCATGTTTGGATGACGTTGGCACATGATGATACAGGGGATATCTCCTCATCTGTGCAGGTTTAGGAGATATCCGGGGGAGCTACAGGTAAGTCTTATTATAGGCTTACTGTAGTAAAAAGTGCTCTGTAAGGGTTTACAATCACTTTAAGAAAAAAAAACAGACCTCATAACATTGTATCCTACTAATATCTTTATCTTTCATCATTCAAGTTTTTGCACTGCTATATTTAGAGGTTCATATATATCCAGCGTAATAAAAGGTCAATACATCATCACAACTATATCTGTCCTCAAACCCCTTGTGCCACTCCACCTAATTGATGGTTGTGAGTGCTGAACCCATGATAGTCACCCACATCCCCCACACCTTACCACATTATTCTGAGCAGTTCCTATTTAGATAGATTTATTTTTCTCTAAGTACCGTATCATTTATTTGCATTTTCCATTCCCCTGTCGGAGGATGTGGAGACATCCATTTTTGGGCTATACGTTAACAGGCCTGAAAGAGAGTCCTAACTATTGGGGTACATGGGTGTTTTCCTGGGGTCCTAGATTCATCTATCATACTTAAAGGGCATACCCCGGGTTCTACCATCAATTCTGACTTAAAGACAGAGTTACCAGTAGAAATAACCCCTTGCCAATACTGATGGAGTTTAGGACATCTCCATAACATATGTATTAAATTAGCCGGCCCCATATTACATCTAGGACAAAGAGGGGTATCTTTACGCTGCCATTTAAACAATTTCTCAGGGGTATGATAAGTCCTGTGTGAAATGAATAGTTGGGTTCATTTCTGTGTGGAAGATAAAGAGACCATGGGCAGTGCGGACAATGGCGCCTTCCAATCATCATCCGATATGGGACCTAGATCTCTTCCCCACTGTCTCTTTGAAGGTTTAATTTTGATTGCAACTCTGTAGTCATATGTGTCAATCTTTTGTTTTCATTTCCAACAATCCACGTGTACACACTACTGGGAGGTCCACACACATGCAGATAGATGGTTATAGATCTCTTATTAGCACTGTCTCCCCGTGGAAACCAGAATATTACTTAGCAGTGTCCAAAAGAAAACATGAAATTCCCTGCTGAATTGACAAAAAAATAATGGATTGTCTGAACTGCCTTAGGGCTCATTTAAACACGTTGTGCCCTCTGAACAGCAATCCACATTCAGGTCGCTCTTCAGAGGGCATTTGACAGGTGATAAAAAGGTGTTGTATTGCCTCCTCACCACCTGTAAACATGACAACATTATATACACATATTAGATGCCTGCATGCAGCACCTGGAAGTTACAGATGTTGCAAAAACGGCCCGTTCATGCTATATAGGCCTCATCACACTTGTAAACAAGGCCATACAGACAGACAAAACTAATACAAATAAAACTGCGCTAATTAATTATCCATGAACAATTTAATATGCACTATGCCTTTAACCTAAGTGCTGTAATTAAAAGTGTCTGTGCTCCTAAAGCCGGCGATATACAGTTCGAATCTAGGTTGGTTCAGGAGGGACCAGCTGAGATTCTAACCATGTATGGGCAGGCTAATTAGGGGCTGGGTACAACAAGCCCATATGATTTTTCATGCGATTATTGCCAGCCAGTGGGTCAGGATGAGTGGCAGGCAACCAGTATTTTATACGAAGGCCAACATTAGTCATCCTTGTGTCCCTGTCATGTCGCGTTTATTCATTGTCTCTGGCACAAGCGTTTTGAACTTTTCTCTCTATAATTTGATGTTGTACAAAGAAAAAATATATAAAATGTAGGTGAAGGTGCTAAATCTAATTCCTCTCTTTTTTTTTATTGCAGATGTACGTGGTATTGACTACACACAAGGTTCACATGGCAGGCCTGTCGACCAACACATTGAGATGCCACCAAAAAGTGACGTTCAAATTAGGACTCCACCAGAGTGCGACCTGTACATGGCCACTCCACCAGAGTGCGACCTGTACACGGCCACTCCACCAGAGTGCGACCAAGACACGGCCACTCCACCAGAGTGCGACCAAGACACGGCCACTCCACCAGAGTGCGACCAAGACACGGCCACTCCACCAGAGTGCGACCAAGACACGGCCACTCCACCAGAGTGCGACCAGGACAGGGCCACTCCACCAGAGTGCGACCTGGACACGGCCACTCCACCAGAGTGCGACCTGGACACGGCCACTCCACCAGAGTGCGACCTGGACACGGCCACTCCACCAGAGTGCGACCTGGACACGGCCACTCCACCAGAGTGCGACCTTGACACGGCCACTCCACCAGAGTGCGACCTTGACACGGCCACTCCACCAGAGTGCGACCTTGACACGGCCACTCCACCAGAGTGCGACCTGGACACGGCCACTCCACCAGAGTGCGACCTGGACACGGCCACTCCACCAGAGTGCGACCTGGACACGGCCACTCCACCAGAGTGCGACCTGGACTGGGCCACACCACCAGAGTGCGTCCTGGACTGGGCCACTTCACCAGAGTGCGACCTGGACTGGGCCACTTTACCAGACTGGGCCACTCCACCAGAGTGCAAACAAGACATGACCACTCCACCAGAGTGCGACCTGGACTGGGCCACACCACCAGAGTGCGTCCTGGACTGGGCCACTTCACCAGAGTGTGACCTGGACTGGGCCACTCTACCAGACTGGGCCACTCCACCAGAGTGCGACCTGGACATGGCCACTCCACCAGAGTGCGACCTGGACATGGCCACTCCACCAGAGTGCGACCTGGACATGGCCACTCCACCAGAGTGCGACCTGGACATGGCCACTCCACCAGAGTGCGACCTGGACATGGCCACTCCACCAGAATGCGACTTCCACAAGGAGACTCCACCAGAGTGCGACATTCACATGGAAAACCCACTAGAATGTGACGTTCACGTTGATACTCCACCAAAATGCCAGGGGAACGTCTCCAGTGAAGATGGGGGCAAGGTTACAAGAAAGGATAGGCATATACTAGTGGTAGGGGATTCAGTTATTGGAAGGATACAGAGGGCAATCTGTCCCAAATACCCTTATCGCCGAACAGTATGTTGTTTACCGGGCGCTCGGGTTCGGAACATTGTTGATTGCATGGACACATTGTTGGATGGGGCTGGAGTGGACCCAGCTGTCATGGTATATATCGGTACCAATGACAAAGTTCGAGAAAGATGGAGCGCCCTACAAAATGATTTCAGGGAATTAGGAGCTATATTGAAGAAAAGGACCTCCAAGGCAGTATTTTCAGAAATATTGCCTGTACCTCGAGCCACACCGGAGAGGCAGCAGGAGCTTATGGATCTTAACAACTGGCTGAGGAACTATTGCAGAGAGGAGGGTTTTGGCTTTATGGCGAACTGGGTTGACTTTTCATTCGGTTCCTGTCTTTATAGCAGTGATGGATTGCACTTAAATGGAAGGGGTGCAGCTTTTTTGGGAGTGAAGATGGGCAAAACGTTGGAAAAAATGTTCAACTAGGAGATGAGGAGGAGGGATCAGAGGATGATTTTCTAATGAACATGACGAAGAAGATCTTCAAGTCAAGCCATCATCACTACGTCATTGCTCTCTTGAAAGATTCTCATCAGCTCAAGACAATTGGCTGTTCCTAGAAGAAGACTCAACAAAAAATCTGAGGAACCCTCCCAAGGACCAGGTACGGCTGTACCAACACAGGTCCCTACACTGGTGGCGGCTGCCACTCAAGTTACTGGAGGGTCCTCCCATCAGCCCTCCATTTTTGTTTTTGGAACTTCTGAATCACCAACTATCAATGCAGCTGGACAAACAAGACAATTGGCTGTTCCTAGAAGAAGACTCAACCAAAAGTCTGAGGAACCCTCCTAGGGTCCAGGTATGGCTGTACCAACACAGGTCCCTACACTGGTAGCGGCTGCCACTCCAGTAACCTCAGGGCCTTCCCATCAGCCCTCTATTTACCTTTCTGCAGAAGCTTTAAGGTTTGACAATACATCGCCCAAACATAATCACCTGTAAAAAAGTACCTGAGATGTTGGTGGTAAACAGCCTGCTAAGCATGGGAGGTAACCGAACCAAGTCCTCCAAAATCTGACTCATCCAAAAGTTGCCAAGAATGTAAATGTAGACATTAAGCTTTAAAGTTAATCAAAAAAATCAAATAAGGTTGGAGGAAGAAGGGGTATGAGGGTTGGGGGGAACCCCCACACCCCTTCCTTACCCTCAACCTACCCCCCCACCTCCTTTCCTCCCACTCTCCCTCTTCCATACTCCCCCTCCCCTTGTTATACCTTTCCTTTTAGAATGTGATATTTTTGATTAACCTTAAAGTCTACATTTACACTCTTGGCAACTTTTGGACTTTTGGATATGAGGTAGCCTTTGGAGGACTTGGTTTGGTTCCCCCCGGGCCTAGCAGGCTGTTTACCACCAACATTTCAGACACTTTTTTACAGGTGATTATGTTTGATCGATCTATTGACGATCGACATTAAGTAATTGATTAGGTTGTGAAGTTTGGAGGCTGGTAGGCTTTTGAGGCGCGTGTTGGACTGGCTACGAGAGAATGTTGGAGGCGGTATGTTTTTGAGGCGTGTGTTGGACCACCTATAAGGGGAGGTTTAAGGCTGGTATGTTTTTGAGGCGTGTGCTGGAGCGGCTATGAGGGGAGGGTGGAACACCTGTGCATCCCCCATTCCGAACAGAGGCCGCATATGGGCAGCACAGAGGCTTAGGAGTTAGCCTTGCAGCACTGGGGTCCATGGTTCAAATCCTGACCAGGACACTATCTGCATGGAGTTTGCATGTTCTCCCTGTGCTTGCGTGGGTTTCCTCCGGGTACTCCGGTTTCCTCCCACACTACAAACACCTTGCGTTGGTGGTGCAGTGGTAAGCATAGCTGCCTTTCAAGCAGCTGACCCGGGTTCGATTCCCGGCCAACGCCATCTCCAATAGTTGGAGTCCTCAGAGAGAAAAGCGCTATACAAGGTCAATGCGGAGTATATATTAGCGGTGGAATAAAGAATGAAACAAATGTGTGGAATGTTTGAGGAAGAAAATGTTCTCCCAGAATCTATAGAAAGTGAACCCAGCAACAGATAGAAGACGCTTAGGCTGCGATGACACAAAGGCGTTCCGGATCGCGGGCGGAATTACTGCGATTCACAAATTGCCACAAAACGCATGACATGTTGCCTGTTTCCTAAAAGCAGGTGACAATTGCGGCAAAAACTCGCCTTGATTGGGGCGATAGTGAAAGTAAAGGGTTCGCAAGCGTGTGCCGCGTTTTGCAGCTATTCGGGAATCCTAAACACCTAGGTGTGAACAGAGCCTCGCCCTGTCCATCATACGATGAGAACTTTCTGCACAGACATCCCCCCAGCAGGAATATTACACCCAAACTCCCTCCTTTCCAGCAGGAATATTACATCCGATACTCCCCCCAGCAAGAATATTACACCCACACTCTCACCCAGCAGGAATATTAAACCTACACTCCCCCCGAACAGGAATATTACACCCATACCCCCACCAGCAGGAATATTACACCCATACCCCCCCCATCAGGAATATTACACCCATACCCCCCCCAGCAATAATATTACACCCATACCCCCCCATCAGGAATATTACACCCATACTCCCCCATCGGGAATATTACACCCATACTGCCCCCATCGGGAATATTACACCCA